>WFIW01000033.1:0-148064 GCA_009756535.1 Metschnikowia sp. UFMG-CM-y6306 | reverse complement strand
CTCGAGGTTCATGAAGCTATAGCCGTCGTCATCCTCATAAACCAAAGCCTCCGGCGCAGAAAGGTCTTCTTGTTTAACAGTCGGTTGAGTGGCAAGATTTAGAAAAGAACGGGGTGCATTTGCCAACAATACGTCACGGGCATGTCCATCGGGACCGACCGAGGAATGGCTTTGCGCGAGCAACGGGCCGGGAAAGTGGCCGGCGTAGCTTGCAGGGATTTCATGATCTACTGTCTTCTCTTTCTTCACATGACTCTTGGTGAGCAGGAAGATTCTCGACGTGATGCTAATGTTGATTCCTGCCACGATCCCTGCGGTCGTGCCGAGGAAAATACTGACCATGAGATAATGGAACAAATGGCCCACAAGGCTTTTGAGATGGGGCCACGCCGAATGCACCAATCTGTACAAGGCCTTTTCCACCGGCACTGAGGTATCAAACTCCACGTTTAGTAGAAGCAACACAGGCACTAGGGGCAAGTAGACTAGCCCAAAAAGGAAAGTGCGAATGATAAGGAGCACGGGGATCACTAGGGAGTGTTGGATGACAAGTCCTGCCGTGAAAACACAGGGCCACACGACGTGGGTCCACGGTAACAATACCACACTGATTGCCAACCGTGCCGCGCCGGAGGGGACTTGTGACACGAGGCTCATTGCGGAAGATTGTGGGGTGTTTGCGAGGTGGAGATTTCTAAATCATGGCACTGCTTCCATCAAGCGCGACTGCATAGCGGGCTCTCATGCGTTCTAAAACAGTGGACAGGCTTGCTGGTAAGAAACGGAAGCATAGGGTGAATAGAAGATCAGGATGAGCACGAAAAGGGAAAGATTTTTTGGAGCTCGCTCAATTGTGCAATTCATTAGTTTAGTTCGTGACGGTTGGCTCAAGACGGTTAGTTAGTGGCGGTATCGTTTACATTATCAGCACTGTGCTGAAGCGCGTTCCCCTATGAGTTGACAAAGAGGGGCTGACAGGCCAGATGTGATGAAAAAGCACTACAGAAAAAAATCCAAATTTTCGGCTGGGGAATCGTTCACCGCCAAATGATTTCGACTTGACCCTCTGGACTTGGGACTTTAGAGTCTCAGAAAGTGACTGGATTGAAGGAGCTCTTTTTGCCCGGCTGTGTGCACCCCCTTGCTACAGGTGCATTCAAGTCCGAGCGCTCGCAAATGTCAAAAGGGACACCTCTCAGCACTAGTCATGGCAGACCGACTCCCCTCGTCATTCGACGGAAAGGATATCGATGAAGAGTATGTAAGCATGAGGTTGCTTGAATCGCCATATTAACGTCCAGGGAACTCGACACTTTACAGAAGCTTCGGTTCAAGTGTAAGCAACAACCGCTCGTGCCCCTCGGCACGCTCTTGACCACTGGTGCGGTTGTCCTTGCTGCCAAGTCTCTAAAACAGGGGAGGAAGAATGACACGCAGAAATATTTCAGGTACAGGGTCGGTTTCCAGGCGTTCACTTTGGTGGCGTTGGTGGCCGGCGGCCTCTATTACCAGAAGGAAAGCTCCGAGCAGAAGAAGACGCGTGAGGATCTTATGAAAGAAAAGGCGAAGGTCAGAGAAGCGTTGTGGATCCAGGAGCTTGAGAGAAGAGACTCGCTCATTCAAGAACGAAAGGAGAGATTGGAGGCCTCCAAAAGAGAGCTCATGCAGGTGGCTCAAGATGGGTTCGAGCAGGAGAGTGAAAAGTCCGCCAAGCAGAATGCCGAGCCCAACTAGCCCTCATCTAAATGATAAACGGACTCTGTATATAACAAACGACATGTATGAACTATGTAACATTATACCGGACTGCACGCATGTGCTGTGGCTTCGTGAAACTTCAAGATGCAGATTTATGAGTATTTGGCAGAGGTCCTCTGTTGAACTGAAAGGACGCTTCTCGCGGTGTGGGGAATTGCGGTTGAAACTCGCATGGCCGCTTATATCTGAGATGGTTTTGGACCATCCATAGTCTGTCTTGGTGGGTGCTGGTTGGTAACATTCAGATGAGCTTGGGTGTGTCGGGCACTGTTGGGGCAGTAGTGCAGGAATCGACTAACACGTTGGTGCAGATTCCTGGGAGGGTCTGTGAGTAAATAACAAGTATTAACAAAGCTTTCTGGTTTATCTCACTTACAGTCTAATTTACGTGGTACGACTCGGCACTGAATTTGATCACCGCACGTGACGTCACATTGCAATCTCATCATGAGGCGCTGGAGAAGCCGCGCCACTGTGCATTTCTTTTTCCGCATTTCTTTCGCATTCAAAACTCCACGCCCTGAAGATCATACTCTTTGCAAAACTCGTAGATACTCTCCATCATATCGGTGATGCCCTTGTTATTCGGGTTACCTGACCCAGTGAGCTGATTGGAGTACACTGCCTGCACGAGCGATTGAATTTTGATGAGGCCTTCTTGACCCACGAGGTCAATCAAAACCCCCATGACACCAGGCGAGAAGTCATTGTACCATCTATGATTCCAAACGAGGATTTTAATGCATCCTTCCAAAATCAATTCGTTCAACAGGTTAAGCGTCTTCGCGTAATTTTGACCAGTACTTTTGGTGATTTCTCCTGTAGCGCTCCTGGAGGCGATGTTCTTTCTCTCCATCTGATAGTACTTCAAGATCTCGCGTTGAGACTTGGCGGAAAAACGACCTCGCAAGGCATTGGAAAAAGCCACCGATCCTTCTCTATAGTGTTTGAGTCTGAAAGCAATCAGCCCGAGTATCTCCCACTCCAAAGAAGTTTTCTTGTATTCTGCTTGTTGTGCTTGAAAGTGGACATATTCAGCTTGCCAAATCGTATAAACTCGCAAGTCATCATATAACAACATGAACAAGTTGTCTAGCCATCGTTCACATAACCTCTTTCGTTTTAACTCAACAAAATCAGATGACACCTCAGAATTGACTGTGGCTTCCCTCGCGGGCGACTTTAATCCAGTGGTGGAGGCATCATCTCGGGCAGATACAGAGAGGGAATCGGCTTCAGGGTTCTCCTTATCTTCAGAAGTTGCAGGTTCGGGTGCTTTGATCTCTATTCTGGATCCCTTGCGAGAATGGTAACCATTGGACTTATCCTTCCTGTACTCTTCCTCCATCACGAACACCTTGGCACGATGCTTCAACAAAGATTCCCAGCCAGTTTTGACCACAATGTCGGTAAGTAGGTCGTATGCCCTGGCAAATGTGGACTTCAAATTTGCAGCAGGTAAATTGAGAAGCAGCAGGTCAAGGAGTTTTTGCTCAGCTGCTATGGCAGTACTCTGCAAGTTGCTGACATCATCTAGAGTAATGTCAACTGGGGATGGCAAGTGCAAATCATCATGGCCACCTTTCAATGGGATAAATCTTTTCAAAGAAAACGATTCTTTGTGGGAATTCATTGGGCACGAGTTCAACGTAAGCAAGGCATTTTCAAAGTCATTCATCTTGGTGTACACCTTGACCAACAAGGCCCATGGCTTGAAATCAGAAGGCGACGAAGACACAGCTTTTCTAGCCAATTCCAAAGCTAATTCGTATCTTTTCTTCTCAATCAAAAACTCTGCCTCCAAAAGCAACAATTCCGAGTCTCTGCTGTCGTTCTCGATCCCTTCATGCATGGTATGGACAGCCTTGATTTCTTCATCATTCATGAGCAAGATCTGCGCAATGAGGACATTTACAGATGGCTCTTGAGCTTCCAACCGCCGTAAAACCTCTAATGCAGCACCGTAATGTTGGGTGAGCTGAACACATTTGAAGAAGCCCATGACGAGATAATTGGATGTCAAGGTAGGTTGTGGGATATCAATGTCACACCCCAATTTCGGCCCATCCCAAAAAAGCGATTCAAATCCGCTGATGAAGTTGGCTAAGAGCTTTTTAGACGCCAAGCCGTTGCTGAAAGGGTTCTCCCGCCGCACTTCCACCAAGCCACCGACCTTATTGGCATCATCTTCATCAGAGTCGAGAAGACAACGCACCATCGAACACACAAATGTCTCGAGCCATAACTTCTCGATTTCGCTATCGGATAGTTTGTCCAGAATGAGCTTTCCATCGTTGGACACAATCTCCGTTTCAAACTTGCCAGGAATATGCACTGTCACACGCATATCTACCCTTGAAAATGCGTTATACGAACAGTATGTCACCTGGGGTACTTTCCAGTGCTTCTTCTCGCCAAACCAAAACTGCAGCCTACTTGTAATGAGGTTGGCCAAGCCCTGTAAGTGAGCAGCAATGGACGCCGAGTTGGATGTATCAATCCCGGTGAAGTACAAGAAAGTGCTCTGTTCGGTTTTGGATTGGGCAGAGATCTTTTGGATGCTGCACAAGTCGGCGGGGCCTAAATCGTTAAAAGTTTGTAACCGGCTTGTCCGCTCCACCACAGACGATCCGGGGTATTCCTCGATTGCTCTTTAGATTAGTATGTTTATGGCTGATATTCAGGAGAATTTATATACATACTCAGGAACAGAAGCTAGGGACTTGGGACTCATTCTGCTCGTGATTCTGTAGGATCGTTTATGCTAGACAGTCTGTTGTCTTCACCGAGGATATATGCAGGTATAGCACAGCAGAAGTCGTGCGGCCTTTTTGATGAGGCTCGCGGGCACTGGATACCACCACGGCTCTGAGCGATTCTTATGTTTGGGCAAAAGAATCCGGATAAATGCGGCTATTGATCAATATCATATTTTTTTTAGGCTACTTGGTTTACGAAATCAGGGTAAGTGGCTGGAGTACATAATTGCGATGAGTGCTGCGACGGCGCAGGCTGTGACGCACCGTTGATGTGGGCACCGGATGAACGCGTACTTCTTGAGCATGGTTGCGCCCAGAGATGCGTCAACATAGGGCTCAAAATGTCGTGTCGCATCTAAACATCCCAACCAGCGTCAGCTAGCAAACCACATGTGTCTCGGTGAAGTTGACTGATGGTGGTTGGAATGCTCATGTCATTCAATTTCTGTAGTGGGGTCAGCTTTTCGATTCAGGACGAATCTTGAGATGTTCAAGATAAGCACTTTGAGCTTTCGATTAAAATCTTCTAGTCCTCTATCAACTCGCTTTCATGAGCGTTTTGAGTCTGTTCAATTTTCAGTCTATCAGCCTCGTGAGTGGCTAGTCCGTGCGGTCATTGATATGTTTTGTCTGTTGAGGCATTTTAGAGTGTTCTGTCCATTCACTTCTCAGTCTTTTGAGTATTTTAAAACTGATAAACCTTTCGGGTTTTGTCAGTCTTTTTTCCTCTTTTCTCATAGCCTCTCATCCGCAGATTTTCTTTGTTTTACAGCTTGAATTCTTATGTATAATCAACTGGAACTTTCACTGTTTAACTGTAACCTCTCAAAATGCCTTCATAGGCTCCCTCGCATGGACTTCTTGAGAAACTCATTTGAGCCGAGACATCATGGCAAGAATTCAACCCTTGTGTAGAGACTAACCAAGTTTCGACTCCGATGCTGATCGAGTCCAAATCACTTGTACGTGTGTAGTTCTTTACCGTGTCTACTTTTGTCTCTTGTTGGCGGCGTCTTCATTGCTTTCCTCCTCCAAGGAATCCCAATCCTTTGCAGTCAAGCAGTACTTCTCGGGGGGAAGATTGAGCCCCCACTTTGGAATCACGGGAGGAAGACTCTTGGAGTTTCTTTCGTGCGCCAACTCTAGCATGAGCTCCTTAGCTGGCGTGGGCTTGAGCTGAAAATTTGTTTTGGCAGCTATGGCCAAGCGGATATCGTCTGTGTTGACTGTGTTATTAGAGCCTGACCCTCCATTGATGCTCTTGGCGTGGTCGTTGTATGTGAGAGCATCCTTTAAAACAGATGTGGTGTACCTGTGGGCAAAATCCATTAGTTGCAATGGTACATGGTCCTGGTAATTTTGGATACCCTGCGTTGCAAAAATCAAATGCAAAAGACGCACGTCTCGGGGAACTACCGTGGGCTCGGTGGCACGGCCGTTTCCGGAAGACACGGGTCCGTTTACAGTCATTGCAGTAGGTAATGTTGGGATTAGTGGCTGTCGGATGGATGCGCACATGTTGCACCTCCATACACCGATCAACCGCCCCAAGCTGCAGAGAGAGAGTTTGCACAGTCACCGCCCTTCGTTCTATCCAATGTCGGTAGTAGAGAAACCAGAGAATTTGTTGGTTCAGCTGCCTCAAACTCCTCACAAGACCTTGAGGCCGTTCTTTATTTTTGAGCAAGGTAACCTGGTGGACTGCTCTGAGGCGGACCACGCCCTCATACTCCTTAATACCGAATTCACCCAGGTTCCCCTTGAAAAACTATGGAAGAACTCTTCGGTCCATGTGTGCGCAGACGGAGGAGCAAATCGCTTATACGACTACTTTGAGGACCCCTCCCAGAGGGATAAGTACATACCCAGGTTTATCACTGGCGACGGTGATTCTCTCAGACCTCATGTACGTGATTACTATATTTCCAAAGGCTCAAGGATGATCACACAATTGTCCCAGTACTCCAATGATTTCATGAAGGCAATTAAGGTGGTGATCTTGTACCTTGATGAGCACAGTAGATGTGCATTTGAAAGCGAAATCGAAGAAATGGATGGTCTATCCAAACTTTTGAATGCCTATGAGCTGCAAGAAAAGAAGCTGAGCACACAAAAGAATATGGTGATCAATGTGGCTGGTGGAATCGGAGGCCGGTTCGATCAAACAATCAGTCTGATCCATCAGCTATTTGTCCTCAGTCAGAGGTTTCCTTGGATAGACATGTTTTTCTTCACACCTCAAGATGTAATTTTTCTTCTTCTGAAAGGTACTACGCTCGTGGAGTACTCGTCGCGCAGTATCTTCAACACAGACAAAATGCCCAAATGCGGCCTATTGCCGTTTGGCGAGAAGGTCACGCTCACCACAGAGGGCTTGCAATATGATGTTGATAATTGGACCAGTGAAATCAGCGGGAATGTCTCGTCCAGTAATGGAATTGTTGGCATTGACAAGTTCATCGTGAAAAGTGACGGTCGTCTTGTGATGAATGTTGAGATTAAGAGATAATGGGCGGACTACAGGAAGGATGTACCAGAGAAAGAGAGGAGTATACTTAGGCGATTCTACGATAAGCTAGACTGTATCCTCTACTCCAATTCAGTAGGTGAAGAAGGGCCAGCTGGAGTGAGTCCCGCACGACTGTTGCCTAAGATGGTGAGAAAAAAGGTGGGAAAATGGTCCACTCCTCACACGCACGGTCGCCATGTTCAAGTCCAGCGTTTTGGCACGGTGTATTTCATCGGGTATAAGACTGCTTGCAGTGGCACCGGGCCCCAATTTATTTTCAAAAAGCAACTTGCGCATTGCAACAGCCCTTACAAAGATTGCGGAGCCTTTCAAGTCGCAAGGTCTACCACGAGGCATTCAATACCCAAGCCCCAAGCAGGCACCAGGGTCCTTAGTGTTCAATGCAGTTTCGGAGAATGACACTTTACATGAATCCTTGCTCTTGGATGAGTTTGCAGAGAACAACACTATACATATGGACTCGGTGTTGAGAAAAAGAAGGCTCAAAATGAAGAAGCACAAGTTGAGAAAGAGAAGAAGAACCCAAAGGGCATTAAAGAAGCGGTTGGGTAAGATATAGAGGAGGCAGTTTTGATCTCGGATCTGGAGTTTGATTTGAGATACAATCAGTGATTCGTGCCCAAAGCCTAAGTGCACATGGCGAGTCCGCTCGTAACTATTGCATGTTCGTGGACGTTGGGAGACGGAACCGTAAATAATAAGGCGAGCATGTGACGGTAATCATGGATGCCCAAATCACGGCGGCCTCACCGTGGGGCTGCTGAGCCCATGAAAAAATGGATGAGTACTTACTACTAGAGAAGTAAATATTAGAATCAGGGCGGTAATCGTCAGCAAAACCTATTGCTATGCATCATAAAGCTCACTCTGCTTGAAGAGCCTAGACAGGTGACTCCCAAGTTGAAGTCTCTGGATGGCATGGGCGTGCATACAGGCCCTTGAAAACGTACACTCGCATGGCCGATGGTCCTCCCACAATGACTTCTCTTACGTTTGTCACGGGCAACGAAAACAAAAGGAAGGAAGTGGTGGCCATACTCGGTGGCGAGGACACAGACAAAGGGTCCAAGGTTGGCAAATACTACATCGCTAACAGAGCGTTGGATATTGAAGAGGTCCAGGGCTCCATCGAAGAGGTGACCATCCACAAGGCCAAGTCGGCAGCAAGGCTCGTTGGAGGGCCAGTATTGGTGGAGGACACTTGCTTAGCCTTTACTGCGTTTAACGACTTGCCAGGCCCTTACATCAAATGGTTTGTGCAGGGGGTGGGTCTTCAGGGCTTGGTGGACATGCTCTACAAGTTTGAAGACAAAAGTGCCAAGGCCATATGTACTTTCGGGTACTGCAGTGGACCGGAAGGAGATGTGGAGTTGTTCCAGGGAGTTACCATGGGTAGGATTGTGGAGAGCCGTGGACACAAGAACTTTGGATGGGATTCGATCTTCCAGCCCGACGGTTTCGATGAAACTTATGCCGAGATGGACAAGAAAGTTAAAAACACCATATCGCACCGGTATAAGGCCTTGGACAAACTTCAGGCCTTTTTGACCTCTTAATTATTTAGACAATGAAGACGGAGAGATGATGCACTTTGCTGGCGGCCGGATCTTCCGGAGTTACCTGCGAAGGCCGTTGCTGAGTTTTGGAAGTATTCACTACGGAAGTTTCCTTGACTCATGAAAATTTTATTGAATCACGGAGAATTATTAACTCATGTAGAGCCATTGACTCATGTATTATCGACGCGTGAGAATTGATGACCTGTGAAAATTGGTTCATGAGAATTGACTCATGGAGTCGTACTCATGGTGACTACTAGACGAGGTCTGTAGTTTTGGAGCTGCAGAATGCCTAGTTGAAAAGGTTTTTAACTTTGTGAATCAAACCAGATTTTTTATCCTTCTTGTCACCTTGGCTAATGACTGTGTAAAGATTATTGGGGGTTGCGTTGCTGCTGCTGCCGTTGGACCTCGTCTTCGAGACAACGTTACCAAACCCACCTCTACCAATAGAGAAGGACTTATTAGAGGCGACCGCACATAATTCATTTTCAGTTTGATTGTTTCCGTCAACATCCTGTAGCTTGCGCGTGAGGTTGGGATCGCTATTGTCAACCATGTT
The DNA here is from genome assembly GCA_009756535.1 of Metschnikowia sp. UFMG-CM-y6306. Classification (NCBI taxonomy): domain Eukaryota; kingdom Fungi; phylum Ascomycota; class Pichiomycetes; order Serinales; family Metschnikowiaceae; genus Metschnikowia; species Metschnikowia sp. UFMG-CM-y6306. Next base: position 138,896 of record WFIW01000033.1, on the reverse strand, counting down.
TCCATAGCCCCCTCTTCCGGTTGTGATTTTACTTGTCGTTAGCTTGGGGGTGTTGGACCCCTGAGGTACAAGTTTGGGCAGCTGCTTGTCATTCGAGGACTTGATGTTTCCCGCTCCGCCACGCCCAGTGGAGTAGTACTGTGGCTTGTCCTTTTTGCTCTCTTTGGGGCTGATCACGTCAGAGCCTACCGATTCTGCGGCGACAAGATTGCCGGAACCTCCGCGGCCTGTGGAAACCATGCTATGTGCCTGTGGCAATTATTTTCAGAAAGGTCTGAGATCGTGAGTAAAAAGCTAGGGCTCAAAGTGTGGCTGGGTCTGCAAATCTTCTGCTCTCAGAGTGATGTGTGGATGCTCCCTCACCGAGTATACATGAAGATCCCCGCGAAGGCGGGTCATGTGACGAGCGGGTGGATTCCCCACGGATTTTCTTGGTTTGCGCGGCACTCGTGGATGCGACTCGTGCATGCAAGTGGGGCCATGCAAAATGCCGTCATTGAAGTATCAGACGCACCGGTACTTGGGGGGCAATGCCAGACAACCTGTACTAAGCGAGGCCACCCAGTACCAGGCGCCAGAAGCTTCAGTAGCAACAATGGCACCACAGGAAGGATAACGTGCGGGTCTGCTCATATCATTGCTTCCCGGAGTCTTCGTTCAATATCACCAACAATGACCCCACGGCATTTTCATCGAGATTGATGTCGCTGGCGAGTTGCATGACTTTAGAGCTTGGGATTTTCATGGATGGCTCGCGCATCAACATTGGCTTGTAGTCGGGAGGGGATGATGGGAGAAGCGAGTCCGCGTCGGAGGCGTCGAAAGAAAAATGACTGCTGGAGAAGCGTTTCATTTTGTAGTCCGACCACGTGGGTGTGGTGGAGAGGCCTGACCTGAGTTTGGAGGCAACTTCATGCAATCTGCGTCTAGGGTTACGCGTGGGAATCTCTATATCTTTGACAGAAGTATCCTCTGAAGACTGTTCTTCTTTTGTAGTAACAAAAGGTTCAAGATTTCTGGAGAGTTCAGAAAAGATCAGCGAAGAGGAGGCATTGTGGTGTGGCTTATAATCGATGGAAGGGTGGGCGTCCCAAGTGGCCTTTGGTTCAAGTGATGGACTGGGTGGCGTCGACTCAGACTGGGTCACTCTCCTTTTCTTGGAAGCGGGCTCAACTACCGAAAGCTCCTCGCTCAGCTCATCTGATCCCCCCACGTGGTCCGGGTCACTGTTCTCCAAGCCTTTGGCCTTCATGGTGGCTGTTTCCGGGCGGTAGCGTCTCCATGAGTTGGAGAGGTAAGAAAATTTTCTCTTGATGATATTCCAGGGCCCCAGCATGGCTTAGTAGTTTAAACTCGAGGGGAGCACACAAGTGTGAGGTTATTCACATCCGGAAATCAAATCTTTTATCTCACCAGTGATGCTGGGGTGCATGGTGTCGCTCGCTGTTGTTTCGAATATGAAACACGGGTCCGACTAGGGGCGGCTTATATGGTTTTACAATCAAGAAACGGTAGATGCATTGACCCCACTCAAATCGTTTATTGAATGGGAAGACCGTGCTGAAGGAGACGCTTGTCAAGAGGTGCACCGCCAAGCCCGGCTCGAGTGTAGGCTAGGCCGAGTGACTACTCCATATTTGACCTGAGACTTTCCTATACCCATGGGATTGAGTCTCATATAAAAGAGAAGGGTTCGTTGGCTTGTATTAGGCAAAGTCCAGGCGGGAACAGACATTTCAAAAACAAATCACCCGAGCTGCATTAGGCATGGTCGCCGGCCTACATACAACAGCGAGTAGGACAAAAAAAAAGCAAATAGATCGCACAGCTATTGGCCGCATTGGGATGACATAGGATGTACTCGGTGCAGGCGTGGAGTGCAACCGTTAGAGAGGCCCTCCGCCTTAATTACGTTTTTTCTATATATGAGCTCCATAGCAAATAAAAGGGCCCCGTCACTATGTACAGTGGCGGCATTTTTTGAGGCGTATTGTCGCTAGGTAAGTTTAGCAACAAGAAGGAAGACGCTTTGTTGTGATTACTGTTTTGGGCCGACGGCCAAGTACAGTAACAAATGCCTTAGAAAGCAACCAAACAAACGTCCGGACGAGAAAGAGACGTCTCTAAGACTGCATATAAGAATCGAATGCATGACGGCTCTTTGGGTATGCAGAATAGCAAGCCGTCAATGCCAGACGGCTCTAGTTCTGCATTCACCATAATATCACTGTTCCTTTAGTATCACGTTAACTTTAGGTTGAAGGGCATTACGAACATCGTGATGGCGCCTACCCCGTTTGCTCACTGGTGTAAGAAACGTGCGGCAATTGGAGTGCTAGTTGTGCATGTAGTCTGCTGCTATTGTTCCGAGCGCAACGGGTGCGCGTCATGCGCGCGTATGAAGGAAAGTGAAGGTAGCCTGCTACAGCAGAATTACCACAACGTGCTATGCTCGCCCTTCCATTGCATTGCGTAGCGCAACAGTCGTGAGGTGCAGTAATAGATAAGGCAAGCTATAAAAGCAGGCGTAGTCCCCTCCTATTTCGCACACAACAATACCCCGCTCTAATTACTTGAACTTATAATGCAATTCTCCAATATCGCCGCCGTCGCTGCCATCGTTGCTGTTGCTCAAGCTGCTAACAACTCCTCCTCGTCTGCCGGATCTGGTGCTGGCGCCATCGTTGCCGATGGTGCTGTTGTGGGCGCTGGTTTGGCTGTTGCTGGTGCCGTCGCTTTGCTTTTGTGAGTGTGATGGGCCAATGGAGCCAAGGACAATACTAGTACTAAATAATATATTTCAATATATGTTACAATCATACATGCACTATTTGAAGCCATGGTGCAGTCTGCAACACATGACTCCCTGTTCGTAGGGTGGAAGGAGAAGAGCGCAAACCGCCACAGAGGGACGAGAAGAGCTGATTCTTAGAATGCGTTCGTGGCACGGAGCGTAATATAATCCGGAAGCACATGCCACTGGTACGCGTCGAGGGGTATTTCGTTGATTGCCCATGCAGTACATGAAGCTTTGCATGCTGGTATTTTCCAAAGCTTTCCACACTGCCGCGTGTCTCATTCGGTACATTGCCACCGTTTCATGTAATATCTTACATGCCGCTAACTGTTTCAACGGTGCAACAATCGGCACCTTGAACAACTCTCTAAGAGGGCCCGTAATCTATGTGTGCAAGGCAGAGACTCAGTCCCGGTTTCGAAAATCCCGAGATGTACCGGGCGAAGTCAGAAAAAAGTAGACTCGCGTCCCGCCCCAATGCAGTTGCAGGGCCCATGAATATTATGCACAGAAGCCAAAAGCGGCGGCCAAGAGACCTTCTGAGTGTTTGTAAAAATTTGTGTCATAGTGTACTCAAAACACATCGGGTAACCTCTCGACGACGTAACCATGCCCTCCAACACTCATCAAAGGAATTCCTGGAACCTTTCTTACGCGCCTCTTCAAATCGGCATCGTTCGTGGCCACAATGTAGCACTTATGTTGAATCACACGATTGACAAGGCAGTCGTCAGCGTATGTACCGCCATGTGAGCAGCTGAGCCTCTGTATCCTGGGGTCTTTAGCTAGCCTGAGGGCTATTCTGTACTTTGGCCCGAGTTTTTCCAACTCCGCCATCACGCAGTCAGTGACTATGGGGATACACTTTGCATAGAGACAGTCCATGAGGCCCCTGACTATATCTATTTTTTTTTGGATGGAGAAGTTGAAGAAGTTTGTATCTATCAAAACCTGATAAGGTGGCTTGATTGCTTGATTGTACTGGAAGAATAAAGCACTGGACACTTGAGGCACGGATTTGGTGAGCTCTGCGTCGGGTTTGGGCTTCTTGGCGGCCTTTTTCTGCTTCTCATCGTTAGATTTCATCACCAGCTTCATGACGGCGAACTTCCGTGTCTTTTTGGCTTTTCCCATGGTGTTAGTGATGATTTAGACCTGGCTTGATCATTTTTATCGCCCCGATGAGGGACTGCACACCCGTACACCGCGTCACCTCCCCGCGACTAGTGGCTCCACACTTGTTAATCACACTAGCTGTATCATATGGGATGGTTTCCTGACTGATAGAGGCGTGCCATCTGTCTACATGGTCACCATTTCTGAGATTGGCGGCAACCAGAAGTTCCTGGGGCGAAAGCCGTTCTCTAAGATCCCCACTGTTGGACTCATAGTATGGCTCGTTTTTTTTGGCGAGCTGGTACTCGAAGTATCTGAAGTCCTTCCATGGTCAATTTTACGTAGGAAAATGTGTTGGCGCTTTTATGCATCAAGTAAGCAAATTGGGTGCGTAGTGAAAAAAAACCATCTCGACTAGGGACAGACCCGCTTAGGGGTGAAAAGACAAAATCTTTGCCTTCATTTATAAACGCATGGGTCCTTTGTATGCGTTTTGGAAAGAGTGGCTTTCTTTGATATCGTTGGTGCTTTGATGTATTCGAGCTCATATGTAAATAGAAGAGTCGCTGCTAAATACAAGGATTAGCGCCAACAATTCCTCGGCCATCTGATCGCACAGTGCGGGTATATTTTGCACCCATGCCTTGTGCGGCCCATGAGGATCTCGAGTAAGGCATGATCTTGTGCTTCGACTGTTAGACCTAGTCCCCTGACCTGTAAGCGTCATTACTATACCATTTGGCAAGTGCAAATTGTAGCTCTGAAGCGCACAATCAGACGGCGGATCTGGCAGGGCGGAACAGAGAGCTAGTCAGACCCCAGACTAATTAGCATTGGCGCCTTAGTCATACGTACTCACCGCACGAATGTTGGGAGATCTTCTCATGAGTTACCCTCTACCCCTGGTTTCTGCTTTCAGCAGTGTGTCCATTGCGAAGAATCGTTATATATCGCGAGCGTCCAACATGTACATCCGCCGATATCTTTTCAAACATCTATTCAATAAAAAGCATATTCGACCAGAATGAAGAATGCGCGATGTACCATACTTTGCAACATAAATAAAAAGAAAGGGGGTCCATATACGAGGAAGCGGGGGGACTTGGTCGCTGGTACGGAAACGGACAATTCTAGGCTTTCAGGACCTTGGCTTATTGGTGAAGCATGTGGAGGGAACAACGTGAGGATACAATTTAGTGCAATTCCGGGAGCCTTTCGCGAGCAGAGCTGTTTCTGGCTTCCTTGAAAAAGACCATGCACTGGTTCTCGTGGCGTATCCGCAAAAACCCACTTCTCGTTATTCTTGCAGACGCGACAGTAGTTCATATATAAGCGTGATTAGATGTGGGCCAACTCTAGAAGCAACGTCCACATAGTGCTTGACTGCAGCAAAATCTGTTACCGTGTTCGCGGCCATATTGATCCAGCTATCGTTGTATCTCATGAAGTATTGGGTCTCCGAAAGAATCACACCGAGAAGCGTATAGGATTGCAAATCAGAATTTCTGCTCACAAGCCTGTCAAACAGCTTTAACCTCAGAGGCGACGCTTCAAGCTTATATGTCTTCTGCCGTTCGATTTCTTCGGCTCTCTGGTGGCCTAGGGTACCAATCAAATGTTCTAAATCGCTTGCTGACTCGGGACTATGGGAAGCTAGCAGACTTGCGGCTGTTTGTAAGAGACTATCAACTCTCATGCCCAGAAAAAAGTTGAGCTCCATTAGCTTTTTGTTAACCTCTTGATACTTTTGTTCCGCGGAAGCCATGGATTCTAGTTCTTCCTCCACATATTTCAAAGCTTTGTCGCTGTATATTTCGGGATAAAACGTCTCCTGAAGTTCGAAAGGAGTGCAGGGAGTGCTTTCGTCGTGCTCAAGCTGGTACATAACCAAAGGAGCAACATAGCTATACTTGATTTTCCCAAAAAACTCGTAATCTTTTTGCCAGAAAAGTTCGTTGAGAGTTTCATAGAGTGTAGGCATCCTGGACTCAGACTCAATCTCCAACACCACGAGCTCGTTGTGGATATTATCTTCCACGCTCTCCACGGTCGACTCAAAAAGAGGCTTTAATGAAGGCTCCAACGTCTTCAAGAAAGTCATCATGTTGAGCAACATCTCATCATCGGCATACCCGGCGTGGGGAAAATTAACAGGCAAGTATTCGGCTAGAGCTTCCGTTGTGACATACCACAGGGAGCTTTCAGCAAAGGATGTGAAGTGTTTTGCTATCTTAAGCAATTCTTTCACTAGAGGCTCCTTGCTCTCCGACTCTTCTAGTGATTGGACAAAAGGATGGAAGTTGCAAAGAATTGATATCAATGGGACCCACGCTCGAAGAGCCCTCACCTTATTAAGGATCACCGGAAACTGGTGGCTTTCGGACTTTTCGCTGGGAGGAAAAGGTTTGTCAAGCTCACTTTCTGCGTCCACAAGCTCCGCTTCAGAAACACTACAAGCTCCGTCCACTTTCTCCTGAGCACAATTTAAATCACTAATACTTTCTTGGATGCTGCTATTATGGTCCAGGAGAGTGAGCAGCTCAGCCTTTTCTATACTCAGCTCGGTCTGCGAAATAATCAGAAAATCGGGTATATCACTCGGGTTGAGAATAGCCACAGAGCCGAAGTTTCCGCTCTGCGCTTGCTCCATATGATTTGGCTGCTGCTCGGATGCGGAACCGGTTTCGTCAGCTTCGCCAAAGAGAAACACAATCGCCTTGTTGAGGTCACCTTTGGACACATTCAATGCACCTATAGCTTGGGCCTCCGAGAAGCCCATTTCAATGAGCGTTTGTATCAGCGCTTCCCTGGACATGAGTGTTGTAAATGTGATTATGCGCAGAAGGGACTGACCAAGTGATATAGGTATGAGTGCGAAAACACGCTGCGACTACTTGAGAAAGTGCAACCTTGTGGCATTAAGCTTCGAAAGAGGATCTAAGTAATTGAACACTTACCTTGGGTTTCGTGCCAAACTCCATTAAACGCAAAGGGCCAGCTTCGTAAAAAAAAAAAAAAAAACTAGAAAACGTGGGTTCTTTTGGTGTTCGGGTCATTCCTTGTGCCTCTCTGAATAGGAGTACAAAACAGGTATTAAAATCACAGCTTCAGTTCTCAAAAACTTCTGAAGAAAAGAAGCCTAGAAAGCTTAAATCGGCCACAATATCTTTGCAAGCCTTTGGTCCACGTCCATCGCTGACCAAACTTATCGCATAGTCGTGTGGTGTCAAATGACACATTGAGAAAAAATCTGCTTGCGTGACTATGTATGTGCATCTTCCTGCAAAGACTCTTCACGAAGATTAGTACACGAAGACTCAACATGTCCGCAGATACCATCACTAAATCTTTATCAGAGTTGGGGCTCCAAACAGATGCTACCCCCATCCAAGGTGCATTTCCTGACTATAACGTGACCGATGTTATGAGATCATACATCACCCAGCAAATGCACAGCTTGACTGGCATCTCCAAGGACATTATTTTCCCGGCTTTGGACACCACCTCTACAATGGACAAGGGTGATTTGATTGTGCCTCTTCCCCGTTTGAGATTTGCCAAAGGAACGGACTTGAAGGGCAAGGCTGCTGAATTATCCAAGGCATTTGTCAAGGGCGGATACTTATCAGAGGTAAGAGCAGAGGGTCAGTTTTTGCAATTCTTTTTCGACAAAAAGACCCTCTATACTTTGGTTATCAAGGATATTCTCACAAGAAAGACCCAATACGGGTACGTGCCTCTATACTCAGGAAAAAAGGCTATTGTTGAGTTTTCTTCTCCCAACATTGCCAAGCCTTTCCACGCTGGTCATTTAAGATCTACTATTATTGGTGGATTCTTGGCCAATTTGTACGAGAAGACTGGTTGGAAAGTCGATAGAATCAACTACTTGGGTGATTGGGGGAAGCAATTCGGTTTGTTAGCGGTCGGCTTCAAGAGGTACGGAAGTGAAGAGAAGTTAGTCAAAGACCCAATCAACCATTTGTTCGAGGTGTATGTCAAAATCAATAAGGTTATCACAGAGGAGGGAGACGTGGTCGGTGGAACCAACGATGAGGCCAAGAAATACTTTCAAAAAATGGAGGCCGGCGATGAAGAGGCTCTTGCGTTGTGGAAGAGATTCAGAGAGTTTTCCATTGACAAGTACGTTGAAACATACGCTAGACTTAATATCCAGTATGACGCATACTCTGGCGAGTCTCAAGTGTCACAGGAGAGAATTGAAAAGGCAATGAAAATGATGAGCGATAAAGGGTTGCTTCATGAGGACAGAGGAGCCAAGTTAATCGACTTGGCAAAATTCAACAAGAAATTAGGCAAGACTCTTGTTCAGAAGTCTGACGGAACGTCTTTGTACTTGACCCGAGATGTCGGCGAGGCCAATAAGCGTTACGAGGAGTATCACTTCGACAAGATGGTGTATGTTTCAGCTTCTCAACAAGACTTGCATTTCCAGCAATTTTTTGAAATTTTGAAGCAACTCGGATACCCATGGGCAAAGAATCTCGAGCACATTAACTACGGTATGGTCCAGGGTATGTCCACTAGGAAAGGAACTGTTGTGTTTTTGGACACAATTTTGGAAGAGACCAAAGAGAAGATGCACGAGGTTATGAAGAAAAACGAAGCCAAATACGCTCAAATTGAAGACCCCGAAAAAGTGGCTGACTTGATTGGTATTTCTGCCGTTATGATCCAAGATATGCAGTCGAAGCGTATAAATAACTACGAGTTCAAGTGGGACAGAATGCTCTCTTTTGAAGGCGACACTGGCCCATACTTGCAGTATGCTCACTCGCGTTTGAGCTCCGTTCAAAGAAAGGCAAATATCCCCGAAGAGAAGTTGTTAAATGCCAACTTCGACTTGTTGACCGAACCTGCTGCGTTGGACTTGCTCAGGACGTTGGCACAGTACCCTGATGTTATCAAGAAAGCATTCAAGACGAGCGAGCCATCTACCGTGGTCACCTACTTATTCAACTTGACCCATCTTGTGTCCTCTTGTTATGATCTCTTGTGGGTTGCTGGTCAGGAGGAGGAGTTGGCCACCGCTAGATTGGCCTTGTATGCGGCTGCCAAGCAAACCTTACACAATGGAATGAGTCTCTTGGGTCTAACCCCTGTCGACAGAATGTAAGTAAAGGAGAGACTAATGAATACAAAACATTGAGATACTGTTAAATCCTAATTTTTAGATCCAGCATGGGTAGCGTGCCGCCCATGGATACACTGCTAATCTACTACGTGATACAAGGGGAAACCGCCTTCGAACCACCTGGAGAGAAGCGTGCCCAATGATTCCCGATCACCTATCTCCGAGGCTTAGGCGAGGCGGTACCAGTTGCAACCTATCAGGTGCAGCGCGGCGGTTTCCACTCGAAATGCAATGTCCGGGTATTCTGAGATACAGGAACAATCCCGCCTCCGACACCACTTCGGCCCAACACAAGCCAGAATTGTTGACAAATTAAGGCGTCTGGACGTGTCCCAAATCTCCATTTCGAACCAAGATTGCGCCATCGTGCCATCATGCCGACTGAAGGTGGTGCATTCAGGCCCCTCACCTCGGAATGAGGCCTCATGGGGCCCAGGCCAATTTTTTATCTATATGAGTTGGACGATCCCTCTTGTTTTAGAATTATCAACTATTACATCTTCTCTTGAGTACTTGACGCTAGCAACTAAAGAACCGAACACTAAACGTGCAGAAATAAAGTGTCCAGAGTTAGCACAAAACGGTTATCCTGCATGGTATATTATCTTTGTCGCATATACCTCGCTCAGAAAAACAATGCCCTTCACAGACTAAACTACTCCCATTAATAATCCCCGTGTCCATAGACGTCCATACGGACTCCTCACCTGGTGAAAGACAGATTCTTCCATATAGCAATGAGTGATGTTCAGGGGGCTTCGTCATTGGCTGGTAGTGGCTCTTGCAACAAACAGGCGTTGCTATTTAACATAGCACAACTAAAAGTGCCACAGCTCAAGGGTCTTTGCCGTTCACTTGGATTGAGCGCGGTAGCCAAGCGCAAACAAGATCTTCTTGAACGGGTTTTGAACTTTGTGGACTCCATAAATCTAGCTGAAAATGGCGCCGAGATTTTAGCCATTGATCTACTCGTCATGAAGCTTTTGAATAATGACACAATACCTTCCTTCATACACTTGGTGCAATCAATGCGCCTGGGCTTGGTCAACCAACAAGGTGTTTCAAATCTGATGCAAGAATTTAGGCAGGCGTCGGGGCTGAATAGGTCGATAGCGCCCCGTGCAGTGTCCTCAAGTGTCTCGCAGTATGAGGAAGCCAACTCACATACACCCATAGCGGACACCTACAACGGTCCCATGCTTCTATTCAATAGTACGCTTCTTTACAATATCAGATCTGCAGTGGGTCCACACCAAGTTCTCCGGGCAAGCAAAGGCAGGTATGCAAAGCAGTTTGCCATCCAATTACTGTCCACTGAATTGCAGTTGCTCAACAGCAGCAAAGACATGAGACTTTACATCTTCAGTGCCTTGGAATCTACTCCTGATCCATCCAACGCTAAAATTCAATTCCCACCCATCGAAATCTACGTTGATGGTGTTCTAACAAAGCAATTTCTCAGAGGTATAAAAGGCAAAGCCGGAACCGCGCGACCGGCTGATATTACACCATACATTACTCGAGACACTAAACCCTCTCATGTTCGAATCGTTTACTCAGATGCGGCAGAAAAATTTATTCTATATCCCCATATCGTGCAAGAATTTCTGCCATCCTCTATTGTGGAAAGTATTAATTCGAGGCCCCATATATCCGCAGTCTACACAAAACAGAAAATCAAACACGATTCCGAGACAGCTAATGACGATGACCTTCAAGTGGCTACCGCGTCACTTTCTTTACGATGTCCAATAACGTACGCACGAATACATTATCCGTTTACAAGTGTTGAGTGTGATCATATCCAGTGTTTCGATGGTCTATCTTTCTTGACTATGCAACAGCGTGTCCCTGCCTGGCAGTGCCCTGTGTGTTCGAATACTATCCGAGAGGATCTGCTCTGTGTATCTGATTATATCAAAACAATATTGGACTCCGTCTCTGAGGAAGTTGACTCTGTGAAGCTAGAAGCAGATGGATCGTGGTCAATAATTACAGATGATGATCCAAAGACTGAAACCTCCAATAAGCAGTCCGACGAAGCTGCTACCACCACTAATGATGCGATCGTCGAGGAAAACATCGAGGTTATATCTTTAGATAGTGATAGCGATGAAGACACAACAGCTGCAGCCTCAAATGCCCAATACAAAGCCGACGTTGATGCTACAACTACTCCTAACGCGACAACTGTGCTTCCAGAAACTTCTCCTGTTGATCAAGATACTACTCTACAGAAGCCGAATCCGCCAGATCTATCACAAAATCAAGCATGTGAGTCTGGAATACCACAAGCCCAGACCACAGAATCATCTACCATCGCACTTTCGAGAAGTGCACAAGCTGGCGAAGGACCCAGCGCGACGCTGGAAATAACACAAAAAAGCTCATCAAATGAAGTTGCACCATCGGGGACTGTTGATACAAACCAAGATTCCGACGATGACCGAGTCTTGGCAACGTATAGAAGAACTTCGAGGCCTAGGATTGATGCAACTGCTCCAGCAGATTCTCGTACAGGAAGCAGGCCAATATCTCTGGAAACAAACGATACTAGTGACCTCACCCCGTTTCCCGAGTCAGCTGGAAACATGTATTCAGTGGATAGGAATCCCGTAACTGCGACATTACCGGGCTCTACCAATGAAACTGAAGAACTTCATGATACTCCAAATCCCGGTCTTATAGTTCCGGAACTGCCAGAACCTTTGTTGCACTCTGCTGTGCAAAATAGCAACCCGGAAACCGTCATTGCAGAGCCTTCCGATACTCTTGTACATCAGAGCGAGGTGCGTGATGACAGAATTGAGTCAACACAGAAAGCACCGATTATACATTTGCCGAGGGCTGTTCCGAATCCAGTACAAGGTAGCGATCTTAACCGAATTTCTCTTGAAGCAAGTGAGAATTCTCCAGCCAACATCAGTGAAGTTTTACCCAATACCGAACCCCGGCAAGGCGAGGTGCAACACGGGAAGTCGCCCACACCCACTCTCAATGGCAACTCCATCATTTCCACCATCCATGATCAAATTTCCAAATCAGCGTCCCCATCCTTATCTATCAGTCCCACATCGGCAACGGCTCCAAGCTACAATTCGGCCAATAATTTGAACTCTACGACTCGTCTAAATTACAAGACACAGAATTCACAGGGCATCAATTACCCTCCTACACTCAACCTGGCTAAGACCGATTTGTTAACTCATACCTGGCAAAACTCCTCATCAGCATCATTCGGGCAGATGCGACCCAGTGCCAAGCGAGCAGCTCAAAATGTTTTTGCGCATCTGGACTCATCTAATAGCGCGGGGGTATCTGCTCCCATTAACAATCAAAACGATCAATCATATCCCAATCCAACTTACAGAGGTGGGCCCGCTCAACCGGTTCATGGCCGCTATTCTCTTTCCAGTCATTATGCTACCCGAAATCCAAATGCACCATACATGGGAGCTCCACACCATGGCGAAGATAGAAACCAGGCTCGATCTAAATGCGAAGCCCGCTTAAGTCAAGCCCACAGCAATTTTCGGCAGCAACTCTCACAGCAGGATGTCTTTCAACAATACAGGCAGAATGAGAATATTCCATCTCGTGAGAGCAATGATAGTGCTTGGCATCACGTTTATGGTCTTTCCGGGAATCAGAATGTTCATCTGGGCAGAACCCCTCATGCATTTGCCAGGAGCATAGCTTATAACGGCAGTCAGAGCAATCCTATGAATAGGCAGTCCATGCTGTATCAGCAGCTTATAGCAATGTCCTCTAATATGATCAATGCCTACAACCAAGCATTTTCATACAACCTGCGAAACTCTGTCAGGGCTCCACCTCCGGCTCGTCTGGCCTCGAGCATTGCAAAAAACACTGCTTTCGAGTTTTTGAATCCTCGTCAACATGCAGTCAATGAATCCCAGACTGTTCCACTTAGCCCTCTTACCCCTACTATGGAGCGGCCTCTATATTCAAGCAACCGTGCGAGTGAACCTACAATTCCAAGATCAGATATTATGAGCGACCCTTCAAGATGCATTGGCGCTTCTTCAGTCCCATTGTCTGTGATGAATCGCCACCATTCTACGGGTCATGCCTTTAATTACACCAGAAACTCAATAGAGGGCGCAACGCAGTTTGTTGGTATGGGCACCCAGAGCCCAGAATTAACTGCATCTCCAAGAGTGGTGGCTGAACAACTGCAAACCATGCTAAAAGGATTACTCGGGATCGAGATTGCCTCCAATGCTTTGTCGTCAGTGGAGCCAAGGAGTGATCCAATAAGTGATAGCAACTCGTATTCACATGATGACAGTCTTCAAAACAGCACTGCGAACTCATTGGACAATCATATTCAAGATATGCTGCTTCAAACTCCGGCTAGCAGAAAAAGAACGATAGATGATAACAGAGGGTCGAGTAAGCGCTCCAGCCAACTGGAGAAATTCAATGTTAATGAGATCAACTCTAGCGACATCATCGAGCTTGATTAAGTGTAATAACAGATTTGGGTTGTGGCAGAGAGCCCATCTCTCGGATGGCTGATGCATCGGCGGCATATTTAGGCACCACCAACGATTTAAATAGGAATTACGACTGAACGAAGTATGGTAGTGTTTCTGTCCTGATATTCAAATCTATTATACATGAGGGTTAACCGTCGCTCGGAGGAGGTTACATTGGACTAGGGCCCAAGTAATCTTCTTTTATACTTCCAATAGCGTAAATTTCGTTAACGTCGGTTCTCGTTCCAACGATTTTTAATCTGACCCGAGAGCCCTTTTCTATGGTCTCGTCAGGGCTCACGTAAGCAGGCGGGTTCGCCGACGGATTGAATTTCATGTCCGAAGATATCAAGTGAGTGCTGACGAAGACAGGCAACGGCCCTACGTCAGCGAAAAACCCCATCTTGTTGACTGTGGTGACTACCGCATCCACAACTTCGCCTTTGAACGGCTTCCACACAACGGCTCTGTACTTCACCTCGAACTCTGCCATTCCACTCCCCGGGATGATTCTTCCACGCCCAACATTAATATTCATGCAGTCCAACACACACACAATATAGCCAAACTGACCGGTACATGTTCCTTCGACATCACTGAGGAGCTTGTCCCTCAAGAACTGGTCCATTTGGGGACCAAAGTATGAAGGGTGAAGCGTCAAGTTTAGTGATAAGTCTTTAAGAAAAAACATCTCGCGGATTATGTTCTTTTCGAGTCCTTAGTACCGCTATATGGAAAGGATATGTGCCGTGTATTGTTGACTTTCAGAATATCGCAATTGGGTAATAATATTGAGCGAAGATCACCAACACTATGCAAGAAACTCCAAATGTAAAGGGCCCACGTGAGTATGCGCGTTTCTGGCTCCCAAAATCTAACGTTGTTGGGTGCTGAGAATCCGTTGAGAGTGATGATGACGGTTGTGCGTTGATGTGCGTGTTCCGAAGGATGTACAGGTGCTCAAGCCCACCTTCCCAGCGAGTTTTTCCCCCGAGACTTTTCATTCCTGCAGGTAACGCGAGGGCCTCAAAATTCTCAGTCTAGCCCATCCTCGATTGCAGCTAAAGCACTAACCACCTAGAATATCTTGCCATGTCGCAAAGAATTGGAAGTGCCGCGTCGGCGTTAACGCGAGCATGGCACCATGTGGATGTTGCTGCAGACAAACGAACCTTGGGACGCTTAGCTGCAAGCATAGCGTTGACCCTCCAAGGCAAGCACAAGCCAACATTCTCCCCCAATCGGGACAACGGCGACTACGTTGTGGTTACAAACTGCTCTCATTTGAAAATTACCGGCAACAAGTTGAAGGATAAAACATATTGGTCTCACACCACACGCCCTGGCTCTTTGAAGTTGATTCCCATGGAGTCTATGATCGCCAATAAAGGTTACGGCGAGGTTCTTATTCGAGCAGTCAGAGGAATGATTCCAAAAAACAAACTCAGACTCGACAGAATAGCTAGGCTCAAGGTTTACGATGGTGATAATCATCCATATAAGGAGAACTTAATTGCCTTTGCGGACGAAACTCCCGAAGTGCAAGCCAAGATTCAGCAGTTGGAGAGAAAGACAGCCAGGACGGCCGAGCTCCGGGCCAAATTCTTGCAATGATTGACGTGTATATATTTGAAATTGATTAAATGACAGGACGTGCTGTAGCCGTACCATTACCATGAGTTTACCTCCGTGAGCTCATTGATTAATTTACAGATACAGCTATATTTTGATTCCCCTGGCTCTTTCGTACCAACCTTTAAACACGGACACTAATTCCAGATCTCTCCGTGTATAATCTAGGGGAGATGTTCATGGCCATCAACTCCTGGAACAACAACTTAGCCGCATATGGGATGTGGATTTGATAAATGTTGGTCTTGTTTTTGCACGATCTGCACTCGAATTGGTTCTTCTTCAAGTTGGCTATCACTGACATCAATCCACATATTCCACACACGTGCACTCTGAATGCGTCTGACGCCTCCATGAGTCTTTCTTTAAGGAACCCTGCTGCACCATGGGCAATCATGCAATCACGCTCCATCTCTCCAAAACGTAACCCACCATCTCTAGATCTACCTTCCACGGGTTGTCTTGTCAAAACCTGGACGGGACCTCTGGCTCTAGCGTGAATTTTGTCATCCACCATGTGTCTCAATCTTTGGTAGTATGTTGGTCCGAAGAAAACTTGGGCCATCAATTTCTTACCAGTGTGACCATTATACATGACCTCAAATCCTCTGGATTGGTATCCATGTTCTCGCAAAAGTTTGGAAACCGCTTCGGCCGTAACGTCAGTAAACGGTGAGGCATCACCTTCCAAGCCGGATAAGGAGGAAACCTTTGACAATAAACACTCAATCAAGTGAGCGACAGTCATTCGAGATGGAATTGCGTGAGGATTGATAATCAAGTCCGGCACAATACCTTGTGCGCTAAATGGCATATCTTCATGTCTGTATGTGACACCAATCGTTCCCTTTTGACCGTGTCTGGACGCAAATTTATCACCAATTTGTGGTACCTTCGTCGTTCTCATCCTAACCTTGACAAACTTGGCGCCATCTCCGTTGGTCGTGAGCAACACCTGATCGACAATGCCAGACTCGGTACTCCTTAACGGTGTAGAAGCATCTCGCTTGGTGTGATAATGAGTTCTTTGACCCAACTCCTCGGTATCGGGGGGTATTGGGGTTGTCTTACCAATAATGATATCCTCTCCGCTTACTCTTACTCCAGGAGCAATCAATCCGTCCTCATCCAACTTCTCGTAGGTACCGTGCTTTAGTCTTAATGTATCAGCTCTAGTTGGTTTTTCGAACGTCTCTAACGCTTTCATTCCTTGCCTCTTTTCCAAGTCCATGTATGATCTGAAAAACAATGATCTGAACAAGCCCCTGTCGATGGAGGACTGATTCATAATCATCGAATCTTCCTGGTTGTAGCCCGAGTAACAGGCAATAGCGACAACTGCATTTTGTCCAGCGGGCAACTCACGGAACTTCAAATGCTCCATTGCTCTTGTTGTAGCCAAGGGTTTTTGAGGGTAGTATAATATGTTTGCCATCGTATCCATTCGGACTGCATAGTTGGTTAAAAATACACCCATGGCTTGCTTACCCATAGCCGATTGGTATGTGTTACGTGGGGACTGATTGTGGTCTGGGAAAGGAATGATGGAGGCGGCGACACCCAAAATCATCGAAGGGTGAATCTCACAATGCGTAAACGTATGGGTGGACGAGGTGTATGTTGGCTTGATTCTCTTGGCTGGATCCACCTCCTGCTCCTCCATTTGCAAATCTGCTTGTTGCGACTCAGATA
This sequence comes from Metschnikowia sp. UFMG-CM-y6306, assembly GCA_009756535.1. NCBI lineage: Eukaryota > Fungi > Ascomycota > Pichiomycetes > Serinales > Metschnikowiaceae > Metschnikowia > Metschnikowia sp. UFMG-CM-y6306. The sequence goes on along the minus strand of WFIW01000033.1, from coordinate 122,002 downwards.
ATGTGCTCTTTGATGCCTCCAAGTCTTCAGGCGTCATTGCAATCATGATAGTTTCTTCTTCTTCGGCATCAACATATTCAACAACACCATCACTTACTAATGACGACCATGTGTATCCATTATTTTCAGAGTCCACGGCGAATTCGTCATATTCAGAATTAATCAAATTGTGAACATGTTCCTTTCGCAACATCAAGTCACCCTTTGTCTCTGAATCTGGATCATCGTCAACGATGAATAATGGACGGTAGACACGTCCTGCATCGGTAAATATCTTGAATTCCATCTCTCTTATATCTCTGATAATAGAGACTTCTGGCGAAATATCCCCCTTTCTTCTCAATCTTCTCATAGTGTCCACGAGTTGAGCAGGCTCTCTGTGAGTCCCTACCCACACACCATTGACGAAGACTCTGGTGCAGTCTGGAGCGTTTGATGGAACGTAGTCTTCTAATGGCTCCATTCCCCATTCCTCTAAGAAATATAAGATAGGCTCCGAGGCTGTACCCACAGATATACATGTCATCAAAGACAAGTTCTTAACCAAACCACAGGCTTGACCTTCCGGAGTTTCAGCTGGACAAACAAGACCCCAATGGGTGTTATGCAATTGTCTGGGCTTTGCTATCTTACCATCACGCCCGATAGGTGTATTGGTTCTTCTCAAATGGGATAATGTGGAAGAATAGGTATAACGATTCAAGACTTGTGACACACCTGCACGTGCACTCATTGCCTTCTTTTGTTCACCCCAGTTACCAGTGGCTAATGAATAGCGTAAGCCATCAGTGACAGTTTGAGATTTCACTGCCAAAGTAAGATTGAATTCCTTGTCATTTTCCACGCATCTTTGCATATAGTTGTAAATGTCTCTGGTCAATTTCTTGAATAGAATGCGGAATAATGAGGCCAATAAAGGACCTGCGAGATCCAATCTTTTTTTCCCGAAATGATCTCTGTCATCTGGCTCTTTTCTCTCCAAAGCGCACAATAATAGTCTGTTGACCATGTATCCGATGAAAAAAGCCTTTCTCGACTCGAATCCGGCTTCTTGTGTGATGTTAGGCAATAACTCTTTTTGCAAAATGTCCTTGGCGTATTGAATACGTTTTTCTCTCCTTATGCCCAAAACACCTCTCCTTCCAATGAAATCAAGTGCAACCTCTCTTTCTTGGATGACGAAGCCCTCCTCCACGCAAGGTTTCAACATCTCCAACATTTGCCAATCATTTGCATCATAACAAATATGTTCTAAAATATCGCCATCCGGCACAACACCCAAAGCCCTGAAGACAATCACGATAGGGATATCTTCTTTTATGTAAGGCAAAGTTGCCTTAATTGTTCTTCCTGTTGCACCCTTATCGTCTCTGCCGTATAGTTTGATCTGCATAGATGATATTAACCGGGAACCCTTTTCAAGGGCAGAACGTATTTCCGCAACATGAGAGATTGGGGACACGCCAGATTTCTTGAAAACTTGCACTATATTAGCGGCACTTCTTTCTTGAGCAATCAAAACTTTCTCGGATCCATTGATGACAAAATAGCCACCCATATCGTACGGACATTCCTTTAATTCGTAAAACTCATGCTCTCCTAAGTCACGCAACATACAAAACTTGGATCTCAACATGATAGGAACCTTACCTAGAAACACCTTCAGCTGAGCTTCTTCTCCATCCACTCTCTCTTCGACCCAATCAAGTTCGGTTCCTCTTTTGATTCTATCATCTGAAAGAAACTTCTTCTTAGTCATGTCCACGTACAATGGGGAAGAGTAAGTCAAGTTACGCAAGCGAGCTTCTTGCGGGAACATAGGATGCGTAGTACCATCGCCTTCCGTTTGAGTCGGTTTTGAAATGTAAATTTTGCCAAATGTGATTTCAAACCTCTTATTTTCATACTGATCTTCTGACGTGTGTTGAGCAGGTTGATCTAGAATCAATTGAGAGTCCTCCCATACTAATTCTTGGATAGTGGATTCAATGAATTCGTCGAACGAGTCCAACTGTTGAGACACTAAACCTTTTTCTTGAAAGAACGACGATATCACCGTCCAACAGTCTTCGGGGGTGATACTGCTGGACTCACCTTCGTAGTAGGAATAAGGGTCGTCGTATTGCTGATCCTGAGACATCCTAACTAGTTGATGGATGCAGACTATAGAATCAAGAAACTGGCAGCCTAATGTTTCAATGTAAATATGATGTCTATTTTCACTTGACTGCGAGTGTTTTGTGTGCGCGGCACGCCCGCGAACGTGACAAAAATTTTTCTCCGTACATGGTTTAGCCTCGCAACGCCCGAGTTCAAGTACCAAAGTATCCATAACAGGGGTGCTAATTCAAGGACTAATCCTGACTGTTAACTGTTAATTGAGAACTCCAGGCTCATATCCCAACCCTTGCATCACCTCTCACTCGCATCAAAGATTTATAGGATTCTTCACATGCTCCAGGGTATCAAATCAGGCCTTCAGGGGTTTACGTCCAGATCTCTTCATTTCAAAGCACGTCAGAAGGCGTATCCCAAAGTCAACGTGGCTGATGTTTCCCTCGCAAAACCCAGGTTCGGCTTCAGGAAAGAGAGAGACCCGCTTCTCTCGCTGACAGTTACAGATGAAGTTCTCCCTGCGGAGGCCATTAAACAGAAGTATCTAGATGCAGGGAAACCTGTTCCGATCAAATTTAAGTCTAGGAGTGATGCTATTGCTAGAAGAAATATGGAAAAATACAGGCACGAAGTTGCAATGGGTCTTCCACATTTCAAATTGGGTGAGAAAAAGGTTTACTTGCCAAAAGCTCGTGTGTGCTTATTGAGGCCTAATGCAAAACATACACCATACCAGGCAAAGTTTCTTGTGCCTAGAAATTTCAACAAGATGGATTTGAGAGATTACTTATGGCACGTCTATGGACTAAGGGCTTTGAATGTAACGGTCCAATTGTTACATGCAAGATTCACCAGGGGTGCCAATGACCATGCTCGCTATCGCATGCCACAATACAAGAAAATGACTATAGATATGGAGGAACCCTTCATTTGGCCTGAACTTCCAGCGGATGTTGTGGAAAAGTCACAACAGTTGAAGAGAGATCAGATCGAGGCTATTAAAATGGCAGCTGCTCTAGGCTCTGATGTTCACAAGCCTAATGACTCATTCGATGGTTTATACAAAAAGCCGCAATTACCTGATACGTTTGTCAGCAAAAGATTGAAAAGAGTTTTGGGAGCCGCTTCTGATAAGCGCGATCAACTAGAACAGCTGAGGGCCGATAGAAACGCTATTTCTCAGGCTCTAAACCTCTAGGTTTGGCGTCGCATTTCATGTAAATATTAATGTTATCATACGGGACTCGTGTGGCGTCCGTTGGAGAATTTTCAAATTGTCTGAACCTGACGATAGCTGATGTACATTACAGCGGGATTTACCATCTACGCTTTCGGAATGAACATATTAGATTGAACAACAAAAATCGAAATTATAATCGAAAGCAATTTAAAGCTAGATCCTTGCATGGTAAAGCGAGCTACCAAAACCAACTTGGCTTACCCCCTGCCGCGGGAAGTAGATCCGGACCATCTGCGGTAAAATCCGATCCCTCTTCAGCTGCAGAGAGTGGCTCAATCTTAGAATGACGTCTTTTGACTCCTTCATTCATGTCGCTATCATTTTCCGAGACCACGTCGTATTCTGACAATGCCAAGTCATCAGGGGTAGAAGAAGCCTCACTTCTAGGCTCCTGGTGCGAGAAGAAAGTGGCAAAGTAGGAACCATAATTACTAGGTTCGTTCCCAGCGGTATTTGCGGTATTCAAAGACCCAGAACTAGTTACTAATGAGGCGAATGTTTTTGTTAGAGGGACGACAAGTCCGCCACTGACCATGGACAAAATCGAATCGAGCTTGAAGTTGTCTATAACTTGGATGTGGTCATCAAAGAATGGCTTCAAGTAAACGAAGTAAATCATACCGCAGCCTTGGTTTGAAAATGAAACCCATTCTTGCCGCAAATCTTGGAAGGATAAGACCTTTGATGAGTTTGCTCTGGTCTCACTGATTATAATGGGTGCAACAAGCCAGAGTGAGAGGACTAGTTTTATGATTGAATACAATGGTAAGTACCTGATAAGTAGCAAATTTTCGATGACATTCAAGCATGCATGAACAATCCAGTAAACCAACCACATTTGCAAATGTAGCAAGCGGTAATTCAAGGTGTCATCTTCGATGCTTTGTTCGGACAGGGTTGCCTTCTTAAATATGGTCCCCAAGGGAATTGAAACACCCCCCAAATTCACTGTAGTGGAACCTGTTTGAGTGGCAAGGCGGGAATAGTTATCATAAGCTTTGTAAGAGGCAAGCACGGGATATATTGTGGCAACAATCAAGCTAAAATGTTAGTGGAGCACTTGTGCAATTTGTGGGGTACAGAGGAAGACGCGTTCGTGGGAGTAGGAGAACACAGATCAAAGGCAGTTTACTTACTTCAACAAACTGAAAATTCCGAACATATTGATAGGAGTAAAAAGCGGGCGTCTGAACGTTTATAGCTGAGGTGTGGGTGGTGATTAAAGTAGGTTTCGCAACATCATCCCTGATAGCTTAACAATGCGATAACGGCAATACTCAGTAGACAGGAATTCAACAGGTTGAGATCTTGGTTGCAAATCCAAGCATCGAACACCTGAATCTCCCAACCTTCAAAAGTAAGATTTTCATTTTTGCTGAATCAACGAATCAACACCACTGATTTTGATCCTGTCAATACGTCTCGAGTTTTAGTGTCAGAAGTCAGTTGCCCTTGGAAATGTCATCTCAATGCAGAAATCTAATTGGAATGTGACATGTGAAACTGTAGACTAAAATATAGGACCAGAGTACGTCATCGGCAAATCATCAAACACAGGGTAAACGTGTCGACTGACCCACATGTTCGTTTCATGGATTTAATGCTACTATCCTTGAGTTCTGATTTTATAATGCCCTTATCATGATAAACGGCCCCACGGAGGTGTGGAGCTTGCGCGATTTGCCCCAATCTGCCACCGGGTGCGCACCAACCGCCCTTTATTTCAACCACCCACCCGAACGCCAGTATTCTTTCCAAATGCCCCATAATTACGAGTTTAATGTGACAATGACTTGCTCAGGATGCAGCAATGCCGTGCAAAAGGCACTTGGCAGATTGAATGGTGTCACGGATACCAAGGTGGATTTGTCATCGCAAGTCGTCAACGTCACTACTGCTGACAATGTTGATTACGATACTGTTTACAATGCCATCTCAAAGACCGGGAAAAAGATTAATGAGGGCAAAACTATTTCATAGATATTCAGCTCATTTTTGGTCCATAGAGATTAGCCTGCTCAAGGCGAATACACATGTTTTAGGCGCTTCTTATATCAACGATTTCACGTATGCAATTTTCCCTGAGTTCGCTGGGGACGAAGATGGCTTTGATTAAGGTGGTCAACTCATCTGTAGAGAACCTGAAGAGCTCGCCTTGATAAAAAAAGTCCATGATTGACCTCAAGCGATTGTTTATGAGAAGCTTGGTTTGGACGATCTTATCAGTACTCGGCAAGATGCTCGGCTTTTCATCTATTCGCCTGAGCATTTCTTCTTCGATCGACTGCAAACTTTCCAAATGTCTGGTGATTTTATCCGAATGAAATTCTGTGATTTCTTCGCTCCTGACAATGACGTCGATGGTCAGGTTATTTATCAAATCGCATAATTGTAAAACTAACGTCCGAAACTCAATGAAGTTTGTGTCTTTCAAGTCTTTGGCAAATAGCTTGTTGAAAATGCCACGGACGCCTTGAATGTGGAGTTCCGACTCGTCGTCGTCTTCTTCACCATTGCAAAAGTCGACAAGTGACATCGTCTTCAACGAGTCTTCGAAGAGATCTTGGCAGAAATGACCCCACTCCAGAGTTACGAGATTTGTCAAGTAGTCATTTCTTGTGGTAATTGCTTTCAAATCGTTCAAAAGTAGGAACAGCTCAGACATAGGAGGATACGAAACTAGTGCCAAGGACAAAACAGCATCCAAGAGAATTTGGTCATCTGCACCGTTCGTAGCTGATTTGAACTCATCGAGAATTCTGGATATTTTCTGTGCAATTGGAGTTTGATATATGATGACCGATTGATGTTGGGTTTTATGACCATTGTTTTGGGTTTTTGGAACTGATTCATGATTCGACTGCTTGACTTGAGAAGTCTGAAGATTCGGCTTTGGATCTTCAGATTCTTTGAAATTGTCATTTGTAACTTCTCCATTGTCCCAGTCATCATCCCACTTATCGCTCCACTTATCACTCCACTTGTCGCTCCATTTATCACTAGCTAGGGAATTGCGTCTCGATTCTGGCTTCTCGTCCATATCAGATCCCCACTCTTGGTCCCAGTCAAGCTCTCCTGATACATCGCTTCGCTGCTCAATTGGAACAAGGCTCGCGGGAGCTTTAATTTCGGGATAGACTTCTTTGGAGTCTTCCACGGAATATTGAAGCTCTTGTTCTACCGGGATTAGGTGCTTGAGTTCTTCATCAAAGCTTGCACTGTTAAAGAGTGACCGAAGCACCTCGAGATATTTGTTGGCTATCCAGTTCATGTATAATTGACTCAAATTAGCCCTTATATTGTCGCTAGACAAGAAGACATTTCGGATGGGTATCTTCCATCCAAAGTTGGTGAAATGCTTCAACGTATGCATTAAGTCCTCGTTCAACGTGTCTTCATTCAGCATATAGTCTTCGATATTTTCAGATATGACATCCTCCAAGCTATTTGATATCTTTGTGGAGTAAAAATTTTTGAAAGATTGAATCTCGCTCGCACTGACGAAAGACACGAAGGAGTTCAAAGACTTGAAATATTCGGCAAATGGAAAGACCAGTGAATGACTTCTCTCTGTTTTATGTATCGAAATTAGAGGTGCATTGATTTCAAGAGCGAGGAAGCTGGCCCCTGACACCAATGGATCCAAAATGTCTGATTCCCAAGTGGACCTGATGCTGTCGAGTTCATTAGTTACGTCAGATACTGAGGCATATACCTCAAAATCTCGGCATATAGAGTAGAAGTCTTTGAGAGTGACAACTGAAACCTCGGCCTTGGTCTTCCCGATTAAAGTGAACACCATCTCTGAGGGAAACGATACGAAGGATTTCAAGATGTCAACGAGGATAGACCCAAAGTCCAGCTTGAAGCGCTTGCTCTCTTCTTTGAGGGAAAAAATTATAGTCAAGTTCTTTTCGGACGCCTCAAGGATTTTGGAATCAAAAAGCTTTAGCTGGTCGAGTGTTGGCTGTAGCCGTTCGATGGTTTTGTTAAGCACCGTTTCATCGCTGAGGCTGTGTGCTTTCCTAATATCTTCAAGCGCCGCATCGATTTGAGAATGGAGGTTTTTGAGAGCGTGGAGCTCCTTCAATTGGCTTTGAAGTTCGGCGTTTGCTTTGTGTTTGGCATGAAGTTGGTATATTGAAAGGTCTCGAGAATCAAGGTTCTCAACGGAGGGCTCAATTTTGAAAGCTAGATCATCAGCAACTTGCTCAGGGGAAATATTCTCGATTCGGCGAAGAATACTGCTGTCAACCTCAGCGAGTTTCTCGAGTTTTGCTTGCAACGTTGCTGATATGGACATGACTCGAACTGGTGGGGGTTGTGATATGGCACGTTTAGCAATGGCTTTCGCGCCCGGTACGCTCGAATATAATGCACATGGAATAGCTGGCATCTACTACAGGCACTGCGAGTTGAGGTGCATTTGTCTATATATTTGCTCAATGGGCTGATCTTTGAGGATAAATCCTATCAGATCAAGTCCTCCGTGATGTCGTCGTCAGTGTACTCGTCATCCTTGTTCATTCTGTAAATGGTCATTGCCATACTCGCCATATTTAGCAGGCTCATGAACCATTCGGGAACGGGCCACTTCTTCAACTCAATGGCGTTGAAGACCAAATCCAAGAAATTGCCCACCAATTCGACCTTTAACATCATCTTATCGAAAGAAAGGTCCTTGATGATTTTCTCGTACTTGCGGAAGATGTTTTCGTCGCTCGATGCTTTGTCATCTTCGACTAACTTGAAATTTGCACTGGAACGTAAAATGGTTAATTCGGCCTGGATCTTGGCTTCTTTTCGCCTCAAGTTCAAAAGCTGGGAAATCGTCTTCCTGATCAAAAACAATAGGATGAGCACCCAGATCTGGTTCGTGTTCTTTAGGACACGAGAAAGAAACTTTGGAAACATTGGCATCCTCAGAATAAGATGAAGATTATCTAATATGTTTGCAATTGTCTCCAAAACAGATATGAACTGAGACTCCACTCGCTGAAACGTCCACGGTTTTTTTATCTTCCGCAGCAGCACGACTTCGGCGGTGACTTGCCGTTCGGGCGGGAGTATGAATTTGTGATATAGCGATGGGTGAGCGTCAGCAGCGATTGGTGTGGACTTCAAGTGCCTCTCCGTTTGTCGCTCTTGCAACTTCAAAAAGGCTGTGTACTTCTCCTCGGTTATTGTCTGGTTTCCCTTCCTGAATTCTTTTTCAACTATATTTAAGATATTGCCGAGAATTTCTGCTTGCTTTGAGACTCTCTGACTCGGCTCCGGGCTAGGACTTGCACTTTTGTTGTGCACCAGCGATTGCATCTAAACCAGAAGTGTGCTCTTGCAGGGCATGCGGAGTGGTAGTGATGAAGCGCTACAAGCAAACGCGAAAGCCGCGGCTGCATCCCCCATGATGTGCCCAAGTACTGCATGGTCACTTCAAAACAATGGCACTTAGTAGATGCAGTAGTTTCCAGAACTTCTTATCACCAGAAGCAGCATTAATAAATTCCACTGATCGCCTCGTTAGGCAGGAGTTCTCATAAGCCACGATATTTAGCGCGGAATCCAACACGATGTTCTGACCGTTTAGTGAAAGTGTGTGGTAGCCGTTGTGGACAGAGAGCTCAACCTCGGTATTTATGAATTTTCGGAGTAACTTGTTGAGCCCACGTATCCACTGCACATGCACCTGATCCGGCTCCTTATCATGGTTATCTGTTTGACGTGACTTCTCCACCAGCACTTTAAGGTTCAGAAGACGTTCTAGCAGCTCCGAGAGTAATTCTTTCCTAGCCTCAAACGCTGCACCCGCTTTCATCTCATCATCCTCCAAAAGTGCCAATGCTGTGACGTCTTTGTCGTAAGCATTTTGCGCTATCTGAATTGCTTCGTCTAGACTGAGGTCATCCGAGTCTATCATTTTGTTGAGGTTAAATAATATCTTGTAATTCTCGTTCTCTGGGGCATCCAAAACTGCATCCAAATCGCTCTGCAACTTTTTGACTGCTTCGATATCAGCGTTAAGCTCAGCTTCTTGAGCTGCAAACTCTTTATTCAAAAAGATTACCTCTTCCGCCGTATTTGTGCTCTCATCTACAAGTTGATGGAGCTCACTCTTTAGATGTTTAAGCTGCAGCTTAAGAGCCAAATTGTTTTCGGTAAGTGCATCAACCTGATCTTGTGTGACATGCTCTTCTTCACCTATCAACAAAAGTCGAAGAAATTTATCTCTTGTTTCTTGCTCCAAGTACTGGAACTTTAACTTGGACAGAAATTCCTTGAGATACACGAGTTCATCTTTTATTGATTTGGGGTTGCTCAAATTTAGCACAGAATTAGCTATGGCGCTTTGATATGTATCTTCAGCCAGGGATAGAGACGTATTGTGGCTAACACTCTTCATGGCTAGTAGATAGCAGAGATGTGTTTGGGGATATCTGTCGCGCTTCATGCACCCCAGCGCGAATTAATAACATAAGAACCGCCCGCATTGTGATACTTATTTCACTAAAACTATTTAAGCACTGTCCTTAAATTTACTAAGTTGCGCCGTAAGCAAGTCTGGTACTTCAACTGATTCGTGTTCGCTGGCAGTTTTGGCAACACCCTTTTGCTTCTCCTCTTCTTCTTTCTTCTTCTCACTTGGAGTCATAACGAAGTCGTTGAAATTGATCTTCGAAGAGACTCTGCTAGTGGATGCGTCTTCATCAGTTGCAGATTCGTTCCACTCGGCCAATTCCTTGGCATGTTCTCTCTCAATTGCAAACTTCACAGCCTCCAAAACGTTGTCGCAAAGGTGCTTAGGCTTGTATTTTGGAACAGTGCCCTCTTGATAAACACCAGTTTTAACAAGAATGGAAAACCATAAGTCGTCGTGCGAGTTGGCAAATCTGATATCAGATTCTGGGGTGTCACCAACAAAGTAGACCGTAGACGCTGGAGGCATCTGTAAAGTGATTTTGTCTTGTACTTCCAATTCTCCGAGCTTGTTAATTATTCCATCGTCTTCTCCTTCGCCATCATCATAGTAGCCGGAGTCTAACTTCGCTTGATTAATGAACTCCTCTCCATTATCATTAATCAAGATATCGGCTTGGCTTGCATTTGGGTCGTTGACACTTAATTTCTTCAAATGCTCGTCTAACATGCCCTTCCTCCATTGACTTAAAACTTTGTTGGCGTATCTGAAAGTGCCTGCTTGTGGCTTCCCGAATCTGTTAACCTTCAATTCGTGACCGGTGTGCTCTCTGAACAAAGCTGCGATGGACACTTGCAAGGCACCCATTCCATATCTCGACAACTTGTAATTAGTCGCCCAAATGAAATCAGAGTGGGCAAAGTAGATCTCTGGGCCCTCGTCGTAGGTTTTGGACTCGGTTCCCATAACACCATGTTTGGAAAGAAGTAATTCCAAGATGATCTGTTGGTCCGCAGCCCAGTTTCTAGAGTCTGCAAAAACCAAAATGGCGTCGATAGGTGTCTTAGAAAAATCAACATCGGTCTTACAACACTCATGTTCTTCCTCAGTCAAATCGTGGTAAGGAGAGACAGCGGGGTTCCACTTCAAGATGTCCAATGGTGTGAAAACATTCTTAAAACCGTACGATTCAGCGACGCTTCTGCAAACATTTCCAACACCTCCGACAACCAATACGTTCTTATACAAGGGCACTAAATCTCTCATTGGAGTGTGGCCTTGAATGATTTGGTCCACTCGAATGTTGGTTTGCAATCTTTTGGACAAATCCTCGGCTCTTTGAGACTCAGGCTTACCGCCACCGTTGGTGACGAAAATGGAAGGAACTTTGATATTGTACTTGTTGTCACCTTCTAACATCTTGATGGCCTCTACAGCCTCAGGGATAGTGTTTGGCCCCCTCAAGATGACACCATCAATGTCGAAACAAAAAGCGTAAGAAGCCACTCGAGGATGATCTATAATGGTCTTCTTCTTTCTCTTGATAATCGAGGAGTTTCTGGACAACTTAGCCAAAGAGTCAATTTTTTTCAAGTTGGCATTAGAGCCTAGCTTGTTGAGGTTTGTCGAGGACAATTTCGTCAAACCGTTCTGCCACTGGCTCATGTCAGATAAAGACAAGGACGACACCCTGTGCTTTCTAGAGGCAGGCGTTAAATCATCAATACCATCATTGTTGAGGTAAGATTGGAATTGCGGTTCCGAGGATTTTCCTGAGGATTGGGGCATATTATGTGTGCAGGGTCTGATCAGACTTCGATATTATTGTGTATTTTGTAAGACAGGGAGAACCTTCTGGTTAAATAGCGGCTGAGACAAATCTTGACCTGTGTGCAGTGTGCAGCACTGCATGAAGGTATCATTAAACCGAGAGTGTTGCTTAGGGGGCTATAGCAATGAAAGCGGGGTGTGTGGGGCGAGCATTTCCAGTTCTTTCAATACATCGCTGGCACGGGAATATGTGAAAAGAAAGCAACTCCTTTGTTAAAAAAAAATACGTTAGACATACAAAGGGTATCAGAATTCAACACCATGCCTGAAACAATAGCAACGAATGGACCCAAGTTGTCGCAATAAACGACAAAATAAGTAAATGTACGGTTCATGTTTTTTTTTTTTTCGCGCTCTTGTTAATGTCTCACTTTCTGACGTTGTTTCTCGAGCCCACACATGCACGCCCCACGGCCTTCAAACACCGGCAGGGTCAGCCTCGTTGAAAGTGGGACACTGGTGGCTCGATTTCTTTGCGCCAATAATCCAGAGTCAGCATGTTCTGAATAGGAGTGCCTGACTCAATAATTTTTGCAGGTTGCGAATCAGGTAACTGTGTTGTAAATGGAACTGTGGTCCCATGAAGAGACTCATACAAATGGCATCAAACAATCACCCAAAATCAATCAAGGGTTTTATTCACTCTAAAGTGGAACACCGCTGATAGCAATAGTGAATTTGCATGATCCACATAAACCCCGCGACATATCGCGCAGGGGCCACCATACATATGTACGCGACATGGTAAAGGGGCAGTTTAATGGTGTTTGGCCATAATATAATCACGTGGTATGAGACTTAGTCTCCAGTGCTTTTTTCAAGAAATAAGTTTCGGAGCTTTCCAGCTGCATTGCACATGCTATTACATCCTGAAGCTTCTTGTTAAAGGCTGTGAACGGAGGGCCTGCGCGTTGAGTGTAGTACCGCACGACGCACCCAGCCACCTTCTCTAACAATGCGGTCGCATCCATACTGAGCCCCATGGAAGGTCAAAACATCCTGATTGACCAACTCGAGGATAAACTCATCGATGATCCTGTCAATGGCGATAGTTTTAATGACGTGGATCTAGATAAGTCATTCCAAAATCAGCTCAACGAGGGGGCAACTCAATTGGGTCATGAGACATGGGCCGATTCTGCCTCCGATGGCGCCGACGCTGATCTATCGTCCTATGACTTTCTATTTTCAAAGCCTAAGCTTGAGTTCATTGCATCAGATATGTCTTCGCTTTACGATGAACTTTGCCAGTGGTTTACTACCTCTGACTTCAAAGATTTACAGCTTTACACCTTACATACGAAACCAACTTTTGACTTAAACACAAGCCTCAAATCCGTTGACTTGAACCAGCCATCTGAGTGCTTGCAATCCTTGACCTACTTTTGTTTAGGAAATTACTCGCCTGACCTTTCCGAGGAGATGCAACTACACGAAATAAAGAAGAATTGCAGACTCGTTTTGTCACATGAAACTATAGTCGAAGTGATATATTTGTTGAAAAAGTGTTTTGATTGTTGTATCGACGCTTGTAATGACGAGTCTTATGGTCCAATTTCAGCAACATTCGATCGGAATTTTCTCCAAGTCATGACAATTCTATATTTCTGTTTAAACAGTGCTCTACAGTCGAATACTGAACTGGAATTAGCCTTAAAGGCGTTACATCAGCATCAAATTTCATCCACAATCACCCGTTTATGTGAGAGCTGGGGGGCACAACATAATTCAAAAGTACGCATTCGCTACTCGCTCTTGCTACTTTGGAAATTACTTCTATTCGAATTCGGGGGGGCTGGTCGCATACAGGAGGCAGATAGGCACCTTATCTCAAAATACCAAATTAAAAACAAGGAAAGGACACAAGCTCCAAACAAGGAATTGGTCTGCTCTAAATTGGATTACTTCACATATAAAGAGGACATCCACGATAAATATCCTTTGACTAAGTACACTGAAGAACCAGTCAATACAGAAACAGGGCAAGGAGATATTACTGATCATTTAAGTTTGCACCAGGAGTCCTTTATGGCCATCAACGACTTTTCAGGGTCACTTTCTAATTCCATGAACAATCCGAGAACGAACAAGGTTCACTCTGTCTACAGCAATTTGCCTACTCAAGCTGTACATATCGCCACTCCGGTCCCATCACCACCCTCCACTCCTTCAGAATTCATGAGCGGCGGAGAGAAGGTCAGGAAACTGTATCATGTCAATCAAGGAATGCCAATTATTTATCCCTATGATTCAGATCAATTGGTTCCCGAGGCCATTAAAGAAGCAGAGGATCTTCTTGAACAGTCCGTGTACGAGAGCTACTCCATGAAACGTTTATTTCGAGAACGTGAACTCTTCATGAAGCAAGAGAGGGGCACCTCGAAGGAAATTGGCGATGTGAGTGAAGACACCACCATGAAAAATGAAAATCTAGCTGAAGAGAATACAGAAAATACGCATATAATCAACTCATTAAAAAGAGTGGAAGATTTTTACGCTAACTCACTCCCACACTTGAGGGGATTCGTACATGTGTTGGTCGGGGTTGTGAAATCCAGTAAGATCGAAGTCAGCTTGAGGAATATTGAATGTGAATTGGATCCACAGCTTTCATTTTCGAAGAAATACGGCGCTGACAAGAGCACCAGTGACACTATTAATGGATTAATATTTAGTCAACTTGAAACCTTAAGGGTCAAAGAAATCACGCTCAAGGCTGTCTCTTGCATTCTAGTTTTGTTGTTGAAATGGTTCAAGCTTAGTCACATTATGAAGCAAAGGTATTTGAGCTCATTGTTATTTGATGCCAACTATTTCAATGTTTTCGTGGACTTTTTAGCAGATAGCTTCAACAACTCCTTTTTGCATAACACGGCCAGGGAAAATAAGAACATCCAGATGTATGACGTGTTGTCGTCCCAAAACAGGCTCATGAACCCAATGATCAATTTGGCCGGCAGTACATTTTTCAAATTTTGCCGCAAGTGTGCGGACACTTCATGCGAGGGAATGAAGTTGGTCAAGAAAGACACATTGACGAGAATATCCTACGCTACGGATGGGAACAACCAAAATGTCATAAGCGGTCTGATGTACAACACCGACTTTTGTGTTATCTTAACAAACCTCTTGAATGTTACCAACAAGGTTCTCATCAAAAACATCTCACAAAGAATCCTAGTGTTTAATGAGACAAAGTCGACGGACTTACTTAAATTGGTACTCCTAAACTACATTAATGATGAATTGAGAATGCCAATTCTTAAGATTTTCAAGAAGCTCACACCCTGCCAAGGCCGGAAATGGAGAAGCGTTAATATGGACGTCATTTCTCTCATCTACTTGCATTTGAAGCTTTCACTAAGAGATAACTGGCTCAGCGGAAAAGATATCGAAAGCGAATTTAATAGCTCCTATGAGCAGGAGGTTTCTCTTCGGTCGCTTTTGCAATTCTATCACATGAGAAAGTATCCTCATAGCATGGCTTACTTGGGCTACTCACTCCAAACAAGTTCATGCAAATAGCGGAATTAGACAGCCTTTGATTACCTGATACTGTTGAAATCACATGTGCCAAACCTACCAAACAAACTCACATGTCATAGTATTCCTCTAATCGCTCACGGTCATTTCATGCTTTCGTAAGCCAGAGCTCGCGGTCGTGCAGCGCACCATTAAAATTTTCGAACCTTCATTCAGATCTCAACTGAGCATCTGTTACCGGAACTAGAACTATACAGCTAAAATGGTTAAATTGACACAAGTTGACGACGAGACCGATATCCACTTTGAGAAGACCTCAACAACCGCCCCAGCTGCCTCGTTCAGCGACTCCGACTCCGACTCCGACTCCGATTTTGAGGACGACTTCGACATTGAAAACGAAACTATATATGACAGAATCGTTGCCTTGAAGGACATTGTTCCTCCTTCGCAAAGGAAGCAAATCTTCTTTGCCTCCGAGTCTCTTAAAAGCTTGACATCCACAGCCCTCTCCAAGGGAGGAAACTTGTTGTGGATGTTGACATCCTCAGCTTTGTTGCTAGGAGTACCATTGTCTTTGTCTATATTGGCCGAGACGCAATTGCAAGAGATGGAGAAGGACATTTCTTTGCAACAGTCTGCTCAGGACGTTTTGGCTCCAGGTGTTGAGGGAGCTTACACCGAGAAAGCAACCGCATAATGGTATGAGCTTCAGTCACGATGATGAGTTCGTCGTGATGCCCTTTCATGTATTGATAGTTGCACACAACTCGATACAACGTATTGACGACTTGTATATATACATATGGTTAGGTCTGCCGAAAAATACAAACAGCCGAGAGCTCTTATAGGTAACTAAGCTATAAGCTGGAGTAAAGGGATCTCAGACCTTCTTGTGCTTGATCGACAAAGCGTAGATATCCAAATATCCCGTAATATCGGCGATGATATCGGCCACGAAGAATCCATGAATTCCAAGTGAGACACCAACACCGGTCCACAACAAGGCAGTGAGTGTGCTATACCTGTCGTACCCGTAGAAAGCAATCAAAACCTTCGCTGCAACAATCTGCGATATTGGGACGAGAAGCACAATTGGACTGTAGGGAAAATCCTGCTTAGTCAAGTGGGCCAAAATGATCCTTCCCACAAGAAAAGCAATGCAGAAGCCAATGGTAATCACAGCAGGAAAACCGAAATCACTGATCACCTCCGGATATTGATACACAAAAGCGAAAAAACACGAATAGTAAGCAAAGAAAGGTAACAATCCCCGGTAAGCCTTGCTGATTTGACGGTGCACTTCCTTTTGCAGAATCTTGTTGTCCAGTTTGTAGTACTTCGATACATTAGCCATTGCTGAGGAGATATTGAAGTACAACTGGAACAAGCCTCCAACAATCGAGATGTTCTTGCTGTTGACAACATACACACCTAGTCCAAGGGAATGCAAATCAATATCGAAAAATTTAACTGTCCAGATACCAGGCCCAAATATACCAGTCAACAAATAAACCACACAGAGAAGGAGAATCCCCTCGACCGGTCCACTAAACTCAGACAAATAAAGCGTGTGTGTGTGATACTCTTCCCAGGTGGAAACGTAGAAATTACACACGGAAGCCAATTGCGCAAGAATAAGGTACGGGCCGTAGCCCAATTGAAACACGGACGAAAAGACAAAAGTAGCGAGAGTCGTGTTAATTGCATCAATCGAGTGGTCAAACAATTCACCCAACGGGCCACTCTGGCCTGTTCTTCTGGCATGACAACCGTCACATCCGTCAAATGTCTGGTACATAAAGAGCCCAAAGGCGTAGAAGAAGTAACACCAACGAGGGGATGGAGAATTTAGAAACGGATCATAGTAAAACACACAAAGAAGATTGGCAATCACGAAAAATAACCCGAGCAAAGTTATCACATTGGGTGCCATGCTCATTGGAAAGATCTTGACAAATGAGTTCCACCATTTCTTCAACACATAGTGGGAGACGAAGGAGTGATCTTCCGCCGAGTACTTATAAAGCTTCAAGTTCTCAAGCTTGTTGTGGGGGATGAAGAGTCCCATGGTGTACAGTATTAAGCAGCAAGCAAAATGACATTTTAGCGAACTCGAACATTGTTAAAGTTCCACGTGAGCGCCCACCCGAAATCCCGCAATGGCAATCACAACTAGTACACGGAGTTTTCTTTCCGTGTAAATGATCATCATCACATTATCAGATGCAAATGAATCCATATGCCTACATATGTAAACGCAGTTGAAACATTGGTTGCTTCTGGTGCATTTGTTCAATCATCCACTACATCAACGGTCCAGCCCAGATATGCCTCTGGGGAGATCCGGGACGACGGCCCGCAACTAATATACTGTTGCAGGAATTTTTCATAGGTCAGATGTGGCATAGGCGTTACATTTGGGGGTTAGGTTACTAAGGAGCTATCGTTGAATAGGGAGATTATCCTCCGCGCATCTATTGACTTAGCGCACGTCTCATGCTCACACTTGAGCACATACATTAACTACACTCAGCATTGCATTGCCATGAACCACTTGGACCAAACCATAAATTTGAGGGTCAAAGTCACAAATCTATTGGACGAGTCTCTCCAGGGGCTGATTTATGCATTTTCTCCAAAGCAAAGGGTTTTGGCTATACAGCTCCTCCCCCATACACCTCACAAGGGAAACACTGAAGATTGCATCAAATTGGTCAACACATCATTCATTAAAACGATACAAGTGTTGCCGCACAACAAGAAGAGTTACAAGAGCTCGGAGCCACCAAAGGCAAAGGTCGACCTTCTTCAGCTTGAAACAGAAATAAATGCAGCGATCCTGGCAGCTAATAATAACTCAACTGCACACGGCGAAACTGCGAAGCTGTTGAACAACAATGGTCAGCACAAGAAAAACACGAAATTGAGTTCCCTAGCACAGAAAGTGTATTTACGGTTGAGTGAGCTTCTCGGGAAGGAAAACGTTCAAATACAGAACAATGAAACCATCTTGTTGTTCAAGGAGGTGGCGGTGGCAAAACCATATGCACTCACAAAAATCAGCAACTCCAAGAAGGCACAAAGCTCGAAGCATATCGAGACAGCCAGAACTGCATTGAGAGAAGTTTGGATGGGTCTGGATAAGTTGAAGCGTGGTGGCTGAATCCATATTTAATGAATCGTACTTGCATTGTAATACTTTAACAAATTAGCTCTGTAATACCCACAGGACCTCGATCTTGTCAAACATCTTCATTGAAGAGCTAGTTGGCAAGCCGTAAATCCCATCAAAATCAGCCCAGCTCAATATAACCATGCCCCTTTGCTTCCCATCATCCGCACCCCGACCCCGGGGCAGCTTAAGGAATTTACGAGTCTCAAAGAAGAGATTGAACCACGAGTATGCATAGCAGATTTGTTTTCCAAAAGAGATACGAACGTCCTTGATGCTGTGGCCCAATAGAATGCTCACTTCAACTTCCAGGCGCCTTGTAGGAATCATATAAGCCAAGCTCTGTTCTTGAAGCGTCACCATGGTCAATCCGTCACACTCTTCCATATAAGCAGACAATTTTAAGCTACTCATGGTCAAAAAAGGCCGACTTCCATATATGACCACCTTATCAATGTAAGAACGGCTTTCGCTGAATGGAACCTGATGCACGCTGTGAAAAGCCCAAAAGTCTTCAGTGGCTTTCTCGCTAAGTTGGAGGAATTGAGTGTAGTAATCCAAGTATCGAATCTGGCTGAGTATAGAAATTCCCCGGCCAAAATGCTTTCTCATTCTCTTTCGTGTGAATGTTCCGATTGCCTCTTCTGTGGTCATCATCACTCCGTGACACTTCGCTTCGTGCATCAAGTATGCACAACATACGGTCCCCGATCGACCTTTCCCCTCTTTGCAGTGAATCAATGCAAGATTTCCGGGTGAAACAAGTAAAAACCCGGCAATCTCATTGACAATTTGAATTAGAAACACTACGCTTGGAGGCTCATGATCCGGAAACGGGCGATAGGTCCAATTGGCGGAATCAATGGCATACCCTGAACCCTCGGCTCTAAAGTTCCAAATGTGCCAATTGGCCAGTGGATTTCGCCTCCGACAGGTTTCCAAGTAAGACACAACCTCCTGTATTGGGGAGCGGTATAGCCCAGTGATAATGTTATCCGTTGGCCCGGCTGCAACTATTAGCTGAGGCGTTATATGTGTGAGATCCAACCACGAGCTGGATTCATAGGTGGAATGTTTGGGCACCGATACCACGGCTCGGAGGAAGTTTTGTAGATGCATTGGTATGGGTGCAAAAAGTGGGTCGCTTCTACACAAACTGGGCACCGCGCTGTTGATAGCATTGCTGAGATATAATTTATATATATACATTCACATTTCCGAAAAACTCAGAAAACTGACTTTCTATAGAGTACTCCCTTGATGGATAACACGGGGAACATTAGCTGAATCTCTTCAAAATTTTGATGATTCACTTCATATTCTATTCACTTCATGTTCTTCAGACTCGAGCCAGTAAGTTGCGGAGGGTTTCACCCAACAATTTATCTGCTTTGATCTTAATTTGCATTTTGGTGGCTTCGGCGTAGCAAGTGGCCTGAATTTTCTCGTCGATAGACCGGGCTAAGTTGCAGCCCTCTTCGAACAACTCCGCAGCTCTTTGAGGCTCGTCAATCTGCAAATTGTATTGAGCAAGTGAAAGTCTTGCAATCTCTGACTTTGGATCCAATTCGCAAGCCTTTGTGAGCAATTCTCCGGCAGCTTGTAATTTCTCGGGTCCTTGCCGTGACAATAAAGACGCTTTGTTGATCAATGGAATTGCTCCCACACTAAAATTGTCCAATGCTTCTTGCAATCTTGATGCAATGTCATATTGCTTGATGGCCTCCTCAATGTCACCATGATCTGCCAAAATCTCACCATAGTAATTCAAAATTTCTGGAGAGGTGGGGAACTTGAGCTTCGCCTCAATAAACGACTTTTGCGACTTTTCAAAATCTCCCTTCTTGTAAAAGATACATGCCAACTGAATGTAAGCGTATAGGTTGTCTGGGTTGAATTCCTTGGCTTTGGTAAAGTTTTCTTCTGCATTGTCATATTCGCCTGCGAGGTAGAATAATTGTCCAAGATGGTAATAAACATCTCCGTTCTTTGGCTCTAGCTCCTGAGCGACTTTAAAGTCTTCAAGGGCGCCAGCAAAAGAGGATTTATCGGCATTGAACAATGCTCTCATGACGTAAGTACGCGGTCTGGGCTTGAGCGCAATAGCCTTGTCCACAAGCTCAGAAGCCTCGTTGACGAGATTCTTCAAGAATTTGAATGCTGCGGCATACTCCAAAGCGATGGTGGCATTACGGGCGTCCTCGGAGTCCTTGGTCAAAGAGTCCACGTTATAGGCCTCGATTGCCTGGTTCAAGAGAGTATCGGCTTTCTCGTAACCTTCATTTGTATTGGCATTGATGTTTATGATAGCTTCCTGCAAGAACTTGCTTCCACTAGCTTCGTCGGAGTCATCCGAAATGGCGGTCTCTGGTTCAAAGGTTCCAAAAAACGCGCCAATGGTAGAGGCAGATGGTAACTCGGGCACTCTGTTCTTGTAATTTTCTTCAACAATCTTCAATGAGTGCTTTTGCAAGACAGCCTCCAAGGATTGCTCAATAGGCTTAGAGTTGAAGCCACCCAAAATGGTCAGCGCGGTAAGGTCGAACATCGCCTCGGCATATTTTTCTAAGTTTTCGTATGAGGAAGCACGGCGCAAGTAGCATTTAACGTAGTCACGTTTGATGTTGATGGCGGCAGTAGTATCCTCGATCACTTTGTCGTGTTTTCCTAAAGCAGAGTAGCATGCTGATCTGTTAGAGTAAAACACGGGGTCCTTGGTGATATCCAAAGAAGCAGAATAGAATATAATAGCATCCTCAAAGTTCTCCGCCTTGTATCTATCGTTACCTGCATTTTTCAATGCTAAGGCCCATTCCTCTTTCTCATCGTCAGTGAGCTTTGAAATCGTTTCTTTTGTGAAATTGGGGAAACCCTTGGAATCAACTGGATATGGAACCTTGACTTTTTCAGAAGTTTCACTTGTCTTCTCGGTGGAATTTTGTGAACCCTCGGTGTCTTTGCCTCCCTTCTTCTTCTTGGGCTTCTTCTTTTTTGAAGGCTCTGATGCAGAGGTTTCACTCTCTAATTGAGAGTAGTAGTAATAAGCACCAACTGCAGATGCACCAGCCAAAACCGACACAGCAATGACGGTCTTGTTTCTAGCAAAGAAGCTGGCATCAGACATTGTGATAAATGGCGTTCTTGGAAGTACAATCGAACTGATGAAAAATTTTCACGAGATACTTACAACAGTGCTTGTGTAGTACCGAGCAATGCGAGCGCCTTATGTTTTAATTATCAATTAGAATTGTATCAACGTCTGCTTGCGAGTGGCCGGATTTTTCTAGATTTTTTTCACCGTGTGAGCGGCAACAACCTGTACACTACACACCGGTCATGCAGGCCTTAAGCAAACTTGCCAGTGAACAATAGTCGACGCACAAGATAGCTTTGGGAAAGTCCACCAATCCCTTAATCCTTCGACATTTAGGGATCGTTAAGTTTCGTAAAGTTTTGTTACCGCTTAGTTATGCTTAGTAGCATCGTCATATGTAGGCAAGGCAGAGCTAGGCCCCTCGTTCGTTTCCTGTGCAGAAGAATCATTATACGACTGTTTCTCTGGTGGATATTGAGTCTCTTGTCTCGGTCCAGAGCCAAGATCTGGTGGATTATTCGAGCCTGCAGATGCAGTACTCTGAGATTGAGCTCCACTTAGCACTCGAATGTCAGGACATAAAACGTCCACCATGTTCACATTAGAAGCGGCATACTCATCCACTGGTTGCCCTGATAAACCGGCTACAACGCGCAAGCTGTAAAACCTTTGAATGTTGCAGATCTGAAAGCTCGGCGAGGTCGAAAAGGGGATCATCCAATCCATGAAAAGCCTTTGGGGAAGTTCAACTTCGTACGATGCTCGCTCACCAAACTGAGAGTCAGTGCCCGCTATGGGTGACGATGACTTGGCATTCAGCAAGTCAATTTGGAGATTCTTAAACGTGCGACTGAATAGAGGGATCGTCTCCTCGCATTTTGCTTGATGCTGCACTCGGTGTGCAGCGTCTGGCACCGACATGAAAGTAGTCGCTTGCAACTCAAAGACAAGGCTATGAAGAAAAATAACGCCCATTCCATTAGAGACTTCTTCCTTCCCGTTGTTACGAAGGTATTGAGAGGGCGGTTGATCCAAGACAAAGAAAAGCCGAACATCGGCAGCAGAAACGGGCGATAAGTGAGGTGGATCACGGAGCCTCATTTCGAAAGCAAACTGCACATTATGGGCATTCAGGCTATCAGGAAATCGGTTTTTGGAAGATATACTACCAAGCATCAGACTCAAAATGCCTTTTTTCTTAGGCGGATCGGGTAAGGATTTAGTGGCCAATGAAAAGGACTTAGTGAGACTCACATTTCTGCGGAAATAAGCCGTCCGGAATTGTGCAGCTTGAAGTGACTCAAAAAAAGGGTAGTCCCTGCTATCCAAATCAAGAGGACGGAAGGAAAAGGGGGCCAAGTCCCTAAGATTGACTTTAAAAAGCGAAGGGCGGTTGCAAGTAACTTTGATGAAGTATTCAATGGATGCCATTCTACCCTGCTGAAAAGATGGAGGGAGTTGAAAGATTTCGTGGTAGTTCAGCCCCGTCATTTGAGACTGGTGGCCGTGATTCAGGCCGTTGGCGTTCTGCATCCGATCCTGGAAAGTGCTCTTTAGAGTGCCATTGTCTACCACAACGTCAAAGGTTTCTTTATTGTAGAACACTGCATTTGTAATGCCGTCTAGCTTCTTGCAGGATGATTTTGAAGGTATTTTGAAGGAAAATTTGTAAGTGTAAGACCCCGGGGTTAACGTGAAGTCGTTTGAGTTGGACACCAGCCTCACATTCTCCGGCGGAAACACAATTTGAGAGTCATAAAGAAACTTATGGAGGTCCTGCCGCAACTTTTGCTTTTTATCCCTCCGATCCGGGTGTTCTGGCACGGATAATGAGGTCTTCGAGACACCTTCGAGCTTCACCTGAATTGACGTCAAGGGTAATGATTTGGTGATGTGAAGTTTGACTAAGCCGCTGACTGTGTCACCATTGGTGAAATAGTTCGCTTCAGTTGGCCCGTCTATTTCAACCTTTACCTCCAAACCCATGTCCGATAAGGCAAGTACTATGTGCTTGTAGTTAATAGGAGTCGCGCGCGTAAACATTTGGCACTTCCATATTCGCCTTCCGCCATAGATACCCACACACTTCTACAAATAGAGAAGAAAACATGTCAATTTTAAAAATGGGATATGAACACAAATTTTGAAAGGAGAGAAGAATCTAAACACAGCGAGAACGAGATCGGAAAGGAATGAGAAGATAAACAGGAAATACAGCAAAGTGAAACAAGGATGATAAAACAAGACAAAAACAGTGAGCAAGACATGGTCTTGACGATCGCACTTGTAAACAAATTAACGAACAAACAAACAAACCTTTATCTCACGTGTTCATTTGTTTCATCCTCGTATTAAATCAAAGCACGTGCATTGTGGCTATGGATGGTCTGGAGTATGCATGCGAAGTTTGAGCAAGTAATCGCGCCAAGCAAGGAGCACGGCAGTCTGACGATTTTTGATTGTGCTACTGCACACATCGTCGACCTCCGCTCACTTTGGCGAGAGTCCTACATAAGTTTAAATGTTCACTCGTGCTTGCCGACACAATTTACTTCCCAAGTTTACCAGATCTTGCACTTACAACAGAAGTTTCACCTACTCATCAATAATGTCTGCACCTCAATCCACCCAAATCGAAATTGTCCAGGAAGGCGATGGCAAGACCTTCCCTAAAGTGGGAGACACCGTCACAATCCATTATACCGGAACCTTGGAGAACGGCAAGAAGTTCGACTCTTCTCGTGACAGAGGCAAGCCTTTCCAGTGCACTATTGGTGTTGGTCAGGTGATCAAGGGCTGGGACACCGGTATCCCAAAGTTGTCTGTCGGCTCGCAGGCCAAATTGACCATCCCAGGCCACGAAGCCTACGGTCCAAGAGGATTCCCTGGCTTGATTCCTCCCAACGCCACTTTGGTTTTCGATGTCGAGTTGTTGGGCGTTAACTAGATTCTAGTGTAAATACTGACTTGTGCAATACCATCACTCAAGTGTGGCTTTAAAGGCTGATGTGTAGAAGAACTGCCGGCAAATTCACTTTGTAGTTCACATCAAACACTTGCAACACGGGCAACTCGACTTTACTGCCTTGGTCGTGAGTGACAGAGCCGTAGAAGCTGAGTTTCACTTCACTTCGCGGCAACACATGTATCAAGTTGTTGGAGAGCGGTACTTCGTTCCTGCCATCCTCAAACTCCCATCGGCTTCCATGGAGCAACGCTTTGTCTGTCATCATGGAAGTAGCAAACGTTAATATCCGTGACGTCGGATTTTCAACAATGTATAGGAACTCGTATGTATTGCCAACTTTTCGTACCTGAAGCAACACTCTCGGATCTTGTAATTGGAGTACGAATTCTTTGGGTTCTAGGCTTTGTTCAAGTCTCTCTTCTGAGCCCAGCCGAGAATAGATAATAGTCGCGGAGGTTGAAATATTGGCGCTCTGGGGAAATGAATGTTTTCCATTGACTTCAAATGAGCGGGTTATAACTCCTTGGCTATGCTCAGCATCAGAGATCCAGTCTGCACTGATCCCGTTGCTGTTGGAGTGGAGCACTAGCTCCACTTTATGGATGTCAATTTTCTGTCGTTCCATCAAATTATCTCGAGCATTCACCTTCATTTTTAATTCCCATGTACGCGATGGCATGGGCAAAGAGAACTCTGCCGCTTCTGGGTTCACAACAAATGGGTTACTAAGAACCGCGGGTTTGCTCGGATTTAGCTGTGGCAAAACTTCGAATCGAGGCGAGAATGCTTCAAGATAGACAGGGACCTCCACATTGAGCAAAGAAACATCCGACAGAGTGCCGGAAAATTCTATGCAAACGACAAAAAACTCAAGCACAGCTTTGTACTTCGCGTGCAGACCCAACATCGCATTAGGCGACTTGCTTATACTGGCTAGAAGAGAAGGCAGAAAGTGCGTTTCCCCCGCCTTAATTGGCCCTAGAAGTTCCAATGGCTCATCATCTTTCAACCCATCCCAGTTGATTTGCATACTCAAGTCTTTTGTCTCATTGGAATCTTTGAAAATGGTGGACTTCACATAAACGTTTAAATCACTGAACGCAAGCTTATCAAGCGGTATTCCATCACTGGTTATATCGATAGGAATACGAAGCTTTTCACTGAGTAAAATGAAGGAAAGGTCTGTCTCAAGCTTGCAACAAAAAATAGGGAAAAACGGTTTGACTAATAGACTCGTTGCGCTTCTTCCTTTTAGCCTGATTGTCGAGCTTGACGAGTTGCAGTTATAAATTTCAAGCGAATTGCCGATTTTAGAATGATCGAAAAGATGGCGCTCTACTTTCTTAATCAACAGACTGTGAGCTTCTGATGCAACAACAACATTTACCTTTACTTTCACTTGATCGATCACCATCCAGCCGGTACTCGGCGCGTTCTCATTGGCTAACAAGATCAAAGGCTGCTCACCCAAGTTAGACATTTTAGAAAAATTGAACAAAGCTTTATCTTGGTCAATATGGCAGCTTTGAAGGGTTGAATTTTGATCACCGCCGGGACTCAATACTAATTTTCGGCCTTCTGCGAAGAAAACTTTGATCTCTTGCAATTCAAGAGACGCCGTGGCGCCCTTGAAGACTTTTTCAATTAGCCTGGGTGAAAATGTGGAATGTAAAACAAACTGATAACATATGCCATCAAATGCATGAGTTTCATCCGAACCGCCTGTATTGTAAATGGATGCTTCTAGCTTCACAAGATTAGGAAAACTTTCGAGTATCCCATCCTCGATATTAGGAAGTTCCACCTGCACGGTAGTATTAACATGAGCGTACTCGACCGAGGAGTGCTTGACAACCTCAGAAAGTAGGGTTCCCTTGTCTGGTTGCTTAACTGCCGCAAAAAGCAACTTCTCAAGAATATAGGTTCGGTATGGTTTAGAAATAATTGTGGGGTCAACTCCATCGTATGAATCAACAGCCTCGGTGTATTCACCTAGGGTAGTGTAAATTTGAGCCAACTGCCATTTCAAAAAAGAGTCAAAAGAACTTGAATGTAAGGGACTTGACTGGTTGTGCTTGTAGGAAAGTTGGAGCAAATTCGCTTTATAATCTAAAAGATCCCTCGGATTTGTGACCACAAGTAAGTCTGATTCTAGAAGTTTAATATTGGGACAAGGAAGCACGGAGGCAGCGGCTCTGGCAAAGACCATGTATGGTAAAGTTGTGAGGTAGATTTTGTCGCCAAGTTTCACCCCACCGAAGAACTGCAAAGAGTCTGGCTTCTGATTCTCCTTTTTCTTAAGATCAAGGATACTTTCAGGAATAAGAGCCATCAACTCTGCTAACCAATGGTATTGATTTGCAGTCCAGAGCGCAATTGATTCAGGCGTATGAGCGGTATGAAGCTTCCGACCGATGTCAATATGAGCTTGGTGTTTTCGAAGAGCAGTTATAGGTTCTTCGATCGAATAATAACCCCGCACAAGGTGTATCATGAGAATATCCGCCAACTTGACCCATGCCTTGTGTAGCGCTTTATCGTGGGGAGGGGAGTTTGGCTGCGTGAATGACGAACCATTCTCAGTGAGTAGCTCGATAATATTTTCGTAGGCATGCTCAAGGACTTGTAAGCTCGCTTCAATATTATGTGAGCTCACGAATTGAAGAAGCATTCCCCGCTTAATGAGATTTCGGGTCTCAAGGATCTTAGGCGTGAGCTTGATGTTCGTCCTCGTGTTCGAGATGGGCATTGTGTAATACTTTCCTGATCGGTCGTATACCTTTCTCTCTATGAGGGAGTAGAAGTCAGATGCACAAGACTTCAATGACTTGATGATGGAGGACACCACGACGCTACAATCTTGCTTTAAAGTTTCGCTGCAGGTGTTAACATGGAAAAGCTTTGACTTGTAAGGTAATCCCGACACACGCCGAAGAGTGCCTATCTTGTCTAAATCACTTTCAGAGTTGGCGATATTGGATACCACGATGGCTACATAGCCAATGGCAAGGTCCGAGCATCGGCTCAGGTCCCCCGCAAGGGTTTTTGCAAGAGCATCAATATCGGTTTCCAGTCCAACATCGTATCCCACAACAATTGCGAATGGTATATCATGCAGATACTTTTTGAACCAAGCATCCGATATAATTCCATTGGGGAATAGATCGGAGGAGATA
Source organism: Metschnikowia sp. UFMG-CM-y6306 (assembly GCA_009756535.1). Taxonomy (NCBI): domain Eukaryota; kingdom Fungi; phylum Ascomycota; class Pichiomycetes; order Serinales; family Metschnikowiaceae; genus Metschnikowia; species Metschnikowia sp. UFMG-CM-y6306. Next base: position 94,506 of record WFIW01000033.1, on the reverse strand, counting down.
TTGAATGGAGACAAAGCTGAGTGAGAACCCAGGTGCTTCTTTCTATGCCTTTGCACCCCTTCAATCACCGAGTTTTTGGAATCCTCGAACCTGAGATTGTATTTTGTCGTCAGGAGACGGTTCTTGATGATGAAGTTGTCCCACACCTGATCATTAAGATTGACTTTCTGGAACAAGTTTCGGAGCGTTTCGGGTGCTTTACCTATACCCAAGCACAACGCTAAGACTGGGGCTAGTTGTTGCACCTCAGCGGCGCAATAGAAGTCCATGGTGGGTAACCGGTACGTCTGCTTTTTTGGAGTTAAAGCTCGCAATGCGTTATCGCGCACTGCCATCACCCAAGGTACTCTAAACTCTTTGATGTCAGACCCCATCAACGCAAACCCCACCATTATTGATGTGTCGGATTTACCAACCCGCATCAGCGACGTGAAGAAGGGAACCGATCCAAAACGAGAGGTCTTGGACCGCCTCTTGGTGCTTTCCCTCGACCCCAAGCTAGTCCCCGAACCCACGGCCTCCGAGATGCCTTCTTTGATTCTGGACAACGACGCCACATCCGCTAGCGAAGACGAGCTCGGGGACTCTGAAGAAGAAGCTGTGGACTCTCAAGAGATATTCGACTTGATATCCTCCATTTCCGACCCAGAACACCCCCTTACCTTGGCACAGCTAGCCGTGGTCAATTTGAGCGATATAACCGTCACTCACGGCCAAAACAAAAACAGTGACACCTCAGAGGTTTTGATCAAGATTACCCCTACCATTACGCATTGCTCCTTAGCTACATTGATTGGCCTAGGGATTCGAGTACGCTTGGAGAGATCGCTTCCACCAAGATTTAGAATACGCATACTTATTAAGGAAGGAACACACCAATCCGAAAATCAAGTTAACAAGCAGCTCAACGATAAAGAAAGAGTGGCTGCCGCATGTGAGAATGACCAGTTGTTGACCGTGATTCTGCAGATGTTGAGTACATGCAAGTGAATTTTTCTCGACAGAATTTTCGAATTAGTATGGTACAGTTGAGTGGCTGTATTTCCCTCCACCCTCCTAATTTCTATTATACATATGTTTGAATCATAACAAAGAAGTTTCTCGAGTTTGTGGACACACAATTATATTTTAAAACCGCCGTTTGACGCCTTGAAGTTGCCTCTCTGTATAATCATGTGTGCAATATCAACCACAATAAACTTGAAGATGCTGCTCTTGATAAACTCCATGACTCTTTTGAGGTTGGCCCGACTGCCAGATTTCCCGATAAATCCAACTAGTAGAGTAATGATATCCGCGAGAGCTCTTGCTTGAACGTAATACTCATACTTGTCCCTCTGGTTCTCGGCTTTTTGAGAAGCGACGTTTTGCGATGCTCTCCGATTAGTAAAGGTAAACGACTCCTGTTGGTCAAATGACGCTGAGTTATGTCTTTGAGGATTCGAGCTGGTCAAGCTGTTTGAGCTGTTTATCAGGGTACCCAGCTCTCTCCTCTTTTGAATCTGCTTGTAGATTTTGGACTTGGACAAAAGAGTGTTCAACTGAGACGCTTTGGGAGCCAGAGTCGGCGTCACTGGAGCTTGAAGAACAGGCGACTGTGGTGGGGAATAAAACTGGGTCTTTTCCTTTCCATTCTCCGCGGGGGTATTGATTTTAGGGTTGTTCAGATTGAGTTGCGACTTCCTTCTCCTTCCGCTCATTAATTCACGTGAAAACGATGAAAGTCTGTGGGAGCTCTTAATTGAATTTGAAACAGCAGTCGATGCTGTACTCATTACATCACTGCTGTTGGTGACCGGCAGGTTCAAGTTAGGCGAGGGAATATCATCATCATAGTCTTCTTGATCCTCTTTCAAGCTGCCGAAGCGAGGCTCCTGCTCTTCTTCCTCTTCCTGAAATTCTAGCAATTTGAAATCATCCACCTGCTTCTCAAAATCGAGAATCGCCTGCTCTTCCACGAGAAAAAGTTCTTCATTATTCAAGGCTTCAAGGAACTGATAAAGTAAAGCATTCACGTTTTTGAGTAACACCTTCTTGATTTTAATACTCTTGATTGTGATACCGTTCTTGGTCCACAAGTCTGGAGGCACTGCAATTTGAGGAATGATTTCAAAAACCCTATCTTGTGGGCTTGCATAGAGTTCTGCTGGGTTGAGGATGTCGTTCTCGTTTGTTAGGTTAAGAACTCCGTCAAGAAAAGTACTCATGAACGAATACTTGGTGCTCTCTAAAGGCACAGACAACAGGAGTTTGCGAAAGTCATCCAAGGCAGGGTTCGGGTGCTCAGCCACAATCAGGTCAGTCAGTCGATAATGCTTGATGGTCATGAGGAAAAGAAGCCCTTATGTTGGGAGCTAGTTGTGATTCCAGACGCTTGCACACCAGCGTCGAGTAAAGTTTGGGAGGAGGTGACTTAAAAAAAAATGATGCGATCTGTAAAAATCAGTCAAATTTTGGGGAAAGTTTTGGATCCCGCAGAAACAATGAAACTCTAAACAAAGAGACAATAGCTGGGTTCTTTCATTCGCGTCCCGCGGATACGGTTCTCGCGTAATACTATTCTGCACATAAGAGGTGAGCACTGGCATAACGACATAGCCAAACTAGGGAAAGAGCCCTCCTCTGGCCCCTCAGACGTGCTGCGGAATATGAAGCCTTTTCTGCATGGACGTTAGACCAGCACGTCCGCTATACCCGTTTACGGCCTAACCGGCTCAGTCGATGATTTTGTGTAAGATGCTTGCTTCGTACTTTATTACAGAAGTCCACTGGCCGTAAGCTCACCCTCTGGTGTTCGCGGGTGGGGTGAAAGGTAAACTTTATAGCTCAGGTTCACAGCTAGGTTAGTTTAGTTACGAGCAGGCTTCCATCATCACGGGGCACGTGATGCACGGTGGTCAATCTAGTACTCCAAGCATACGATCGTGGGCTGCACACGCGGCATGCGAACTATACGGGGCTCACTCGCACTTTACAGCAACAACATGCTTGATAGCAAGAAACCAAAGTTCAAACTTGTCTTTTCCATTAATGACATCTCCAATATTCCGCACACGTCGGGGTATTGCTTTGTCGAGCTTGCTATTCTGGATGGAAATCTGACAAGTCTCATGGCTGGCATTTCCAGCTTTAAGCCCTTCTCCTCCCAGACAAAGACATCGTCAGAAACCGAATCCATTAGTGATTCTGCATCCAGTTCTAAAATGCTGTCGAAACACTCGACTTTTCTGGCACACGCCTCGTCACGGAGTATCCATGTCCGCACCCCGCAATACAAGATTCATGGCTTCAAGTGCCATTTCAACTTCGCCTTGACCTGCAACTTGAAATTTGCCCTTAAACGAAAAGACAACTTGATTTGCGACAAGTTCTTGACCCTACGCGTTCTTTATAAGCCAGAGAAACACTCAAAGAATGATAGTGCAGTGGGTTTGGGAATCGTTAGGATTAACCTTGCTGAGTATCTCAACTTCAACGAGCCCATCACCGCCAAGTACTTGCTCCAAGAATCAAAGATTAACTCCATTGTGAACTTGACGGTTGGCCTCGATGAACTACCCGCAGATTTCGACTTTCATACACAGTTACGTATCGATGAAACAAAGCAAAGTCATGCTAGCAAATACCTGTCGCTAAACATTGCGGCGGGTAAAAACAAGAATAAATCATACAATGTTCCACAATTTCAAAAGAAGACAATTTTCGGGGGCATTGATGGCGTCATTAATCCTCAATCGGAATCTGCTAAGAATAACCTGAACATGCTGGACTACTCAGACAACGCCCAAGAAGATGGCAAGGATGAGAAACAAGAAATAACCCCTCAAACCGACCGGCACACCACGGCGCTCGGGTCAAAGCCTTTCGATGACGTCACTGTTGATCCCATTATTGGAAACCTCTATAGAAAAGTGCTCGAGTCAACATGGGATCCCGACTTGCACGCCTTGCTCAAGTTAACGCCCCAAAATATTGTGGACAACATCTTCGAGCCTGCCGAAGGCTCCAACAAAGCCTGCAAGAATGTCAAATACTACCAAAATTTGAGCAAGGATACCGAGGACAACAACGTGACCAATTCCAGTGGGCTTATAGTGGAGTCCAAGTTTAGGGATGATTTGAAGAGTTGGTCTGTTTCTTGGACGTGAGCGCAATGGCTGGGTGCTTGTTAGCCACTTTTTTGGGACCCTCGCTGTCGAAGTATCCCATCACTTCACGGGCCCATGGACGGGACCTCATACGGGCCAATTGTGCTCTCGCTTTCAACAATGGCTGGCTGTTCACAAAAGTCTTCGTTTTGACGCTCGAGCTACATCTCAGCATGCCGGAGGCCATGGAATTGAGCTTTTCAATACCAAACATGAGGACTTCCAGGCCCTCCTCGCATATCATTTCGTGTGAAGTGGGCACCGGGGGCATTTTGAAGTGCAAAGTCTGCTCGCGACCAAGGCATGACGGTATGTAAGGAAGCAGCTTGCAATACGTACAACGGGCATACTTGTGGATCTTGCACTGTTGTTTGATACAGCGTAATCCTCGGGTGTCTTTGCGGCCCTTGAACATTCCAAAATTGATGACCTTGGTGTCAATCTGGCCGTTTTGGAGGAAAGCGGACTTGCTTCTCAAGTGCTCCAGGTTGGATGTAATTGCATCCTCAGAGAAACGACTCATCATAGCGGTGAGAATTGGACGATTTTTTTGCAACTACTTGAGGAAAAGCGGTTTCGAATAGCCATCGAATTTGGTTAGGATGTATGCTCCAAGATGTGTAGCAAATGGGGGAAGTTCTACGATTCGGCTCGGATGGTGCTTTTGCAAACACTCTCGGTAATTGGAGGTGAATGCTCGGCCGTGCTCGGTACAAGTGTAAAGTGCACCGCAGGTGCAGCAGGAGCGAGCCCTGCTGGGTACAGATTTCTGAATACTCGGCTATTCGACTGGGATCTGACTTCAAAGAGAGCCGCTGGAAGGCGTTGAAAGATCATGCATTTCGTTAAATGGTTAGTTACTAAGTTATTTGGTCATAAGGCGAATAGAAAGCACAAGAAAAACATATTACATCTAAACTGTAAGCACCAAGGGCCCGTCTCCCCCCAACAGTAGCCCTCGATGCAGCATAATAATACAGACCTCCGCGTCAACCTCTCACTGGGACTGGCTTTTTCTACCATTGGCTCCTCCCCTATGGTTGGTGTTGTAGTTGCGGCTATCACGACCGTCACGACCATCACGACCATAGTCATTGAAGTTTCTCCTTTGGAATCCTCCAGTTCCCCTGCGCTTTTGGTTTCTACTTCTCTGCTCCATATTCATTTGATTTTGCTCCTTTGCCATGTCCATCACTAAGTCCGGCAATCTGAGGAATTTTATATGGGCCCCACGTACGTAGATTTCTTCCATCTTTTTGAACTTGTCGCCGTTATTGTAACTGTAAACAACCTCACTAAGCGTCAAGTTCATCCACGAATCACAATTATTCAACTTGCCATACACTGTTTCCCCATTCTTCAATTCCACTAGAATCTCTTGTTTTTTTATGCTCGTTAGCATATACAAGGGCAACTATTGGTGGTTAGTACAGTGTCGTAGCAACATTCATACTGGGAGGCACATACCATGTTCACTTGCTGAAGTAGATATGGAGATCGAAATTCTTGTGATGCTGCATGGTGTGGGGTTTCGCACGACTCTTTTGCGCACTTACTACTCTGATGCCCTCGTTACGTCTCGCCGCCACTCCACCGCCACCCAACATCGTTTGAGGCTTCTATGGCTGCTTCAGTCTACATTCTCGTGGTATCGTTGTTATGCATACATTATGCACTGAGGCCTATTCACTGAACTAATCGTCCTGTGGTGGCACCGAAGTACCTCTCAATGTTAATGGGTACTGTTGATCATCTGCGTCCTCTTCATCGTCACCTAGCTTGAATCCGGCGTAATCATCAATTTCCAAGGCTTGTGCAGCCTCTTGTAAGGAACCCAAATCGCCGGGGGTCATCATGCCTTTAGCTCTTGGAGATCCTGGCACCGAGAGAGGGCGCGTCAATTTCAAGCTCAGCGTGTTTTGGAATGGGTTAGCCCCGTTCTTAAATTTGTCTGGGTAAGCTCTCTTCAAAGATAACTGTCTTGCCTTGACATACTCGAGGCCCATTCTCTTCCAATCTAACAAGTCCGACAATCTCTCGGTTCTGTTTCTCTGGTTGATTCTCTGCCTTCTTGTCTTCTCAGTGAAGTCGAACATGCAATCCACGAGTTGATTGATGGACTCGTCAACAGACTTTTGCCTTCTATCCACAATGTAAATACCATAGTCATTGGTGTTTTCGATCAAGTCTTCCATGTATCCACCGAAACCAGACAAGTTGGTGGTGATGGATGGAACTCCCATGACGGTACATTCTGCAGGAGTGTATCCCCAAGGCTCATAGTAAGATGGGAACACACCCAAGTGACAGCCTCTTACAAACTCCTCATAGTCCAAAGAAAGAATTGGGTTGTTTGCGTTGAGAAACTCAGGGTGGAAAATAATTTTGACCCTGTCTTCAGGCTTGTTGAACAATTGGACTTTGCGGATATGGTTTAAGATTGGATCGTTCGCATCGTCGGACATGTTGTGAGTGACGATTGGGGGCAATCCATCTCTCTTTAAGGCAAAGATTCTTCTCTTCAACAAAACCCTGTCGGCAGGTTTGATCAAGTCATCAATGGACGGCACCTCATTGTGGCTGGAATTGGAAAGCTTGTTAGCGTTTGGAAATCTGGCGCAGTGCTCAAACAAGCGGTCTCCAATCTTTTTTTGCACCTCGGAAATGGTGTTTTCTAACTGCTTAACGACTGCTTGTCCCTTCAAAGTCTCCACAGTGTAAGAATTAATCTTACCAGGCATAATGATAAATGCAACGACCGTCATCTTGGATCCAGCTTGTTTCAATCTGTAATTCAATCTGGCTAAAGATTCAATAAAGAAATCAGCGCCTTTGTTTCTAAACTCGTATCTTCCGGCAATGAAAAAATACAAAGTGTTGTCTAATTCAAAGTCATAGTTTCCGTAAAAGTGACCTTTGACAAATTCATTAATCTTGTCTTTGTTCAAAGCATGCAAGTTTTGGAACTCGTGGACTGCAGAGAACTTCACCACATTCAAACCGTTAGGCAAAACACCATCGGGCTTTCTCTTCAACAAGTGCTCGGATTCATAGGCAGTGATATGGGATACAGTGGTGAACACGTCTGCGCAATGAGTGGCCGATCTTTCGATACAGTACCGATGGTAGATACCCCGCTTTCCCGCCTCAGCATCCACATCAAAGTACTTCAAGTTGTTGTAGAAGTCGGTGGATCCCGCACACAAGTATCTACCGAGCAAAGTGGCATGAGTGGTAAAGATGGTGGTCACGTCAATCTTTCTTTTTCTGCAAAGTGTCAAGGCCACACCAGCCAACCACTCGTGGCAGTGACAAATAACTGCCCGTTCACGGTCATTGTAGACCAATTCGCCCAAAAACCATGCCACAATGTAACCCAAGAGAATAGCATCATTAGTCTCAGAATCGTGGTCGGGGGTGGGGATTCCGGCAAGGTTCCACAAGTCTGCTTTCCACTCGTTGAGCTTGTAGCTGGCTGAGTGGATGTCAAACAACAAAACCCTGGGTGCACCTTCAATCAACCAACGCCCATACAACCAACGAATTCCCCGTTCACTCATTGAATCCAAGGCCTTCTGAATTTGCGGGTCGGATACGGGGATTTCTTCCACTTCAATTTGAGCGCTTTCATAGTTAAGAGGGCCGATAAGCGTGTACCGTTCTCTGTATTCGGCAACAGTAATGGGGGCTTTCGATTTGAGCACAGAGTAAATACCCCCGACCTTGTGAGCCACCTCGGTTGCCACTTCGAAAAGAAGATGGTCTTGGATGTCTCTTGTCATGGAAGTATAATCGAGTGTAGAACTGCCAAGTGGGAGGTTAAAGGAAGGGAGTAAAGTATTATTTCAATTATGCCAGCCAGCAGAAGTGAATGTTCACAAATGGTATGAAGGACCTAAAAATGTGTTAAGGAAATAGAGGGACGTAAAGTGCTGAATTTATTCTTTTTTTTTTTTTTTTGTCTCGCCCAAAACTAAGTGGGGTTACGCAACTTTATTTGGCACCAGTCATGCTATAATGGGGTTCGGTGCGTCGTGGAATATTGGCTGTTCGATCATGGAATGCCCGTTCACGTTTGGAGCAAAACTACAGCTACTTTTCCAAACGCTTGTGTTCAGCTCTTGGCTATTTAGATGATCACCTTAACGAAATGGACCTGTAGGAAAGAGCTTCAAAAGTGAAACATCGTTGAAGCTGAAAAAATCAGATTGTTCCGCTGCGCAAGGTGTTATTCCTGGCCGCATGAGGCAAAAGTGCTGGGCGGGTGCATTAATACACCCAGCCACCAGATAAAACAGGAATCCCTTGAAGCTGGGAGTTTTCGGGAAAAATTTGTTTCCTGCCCAAGATACTCGGAGGAACCGTTCCTGAAGCCTCTCCTTTTGCACTAAAACCATATGCTTCGACGGCTTATGTGCAGTATCGGCGGGGTCGGTGGGGCCAATATCGGTTACCAAAATGCGCCTAAGAAGCGCGCATACCAGTTGACTTTTCAAATTTCGCGACATCGCACCTCTTTCTCGAACCACCCCATATTTTACTAAATTCCCCGCCGCATGCATCCCCATTCAAATTTACTGGTGAACGACCCATTTTGGTACTTCATACTGCAGTTTTATACGCGAACCTAAGGTTGGTCGTTTCAATCTCACCCAATGTCTATCTATTTCAGTACTCATGTTCATATTTAGTCGTCCATTTCTACATCTGAATCTGGACTGAACTGGTCATGTTTGTTCTTGCCACTGAATCCTTGCCATTCCTCTAAATCAGCGTCTTCGTCGTCCTGGGATTCTTCTCCTTCTTCCTCTCCCTCTTCGTCCTTCAGGTTTTGGTTCACCTCCATGTCCGCCTCTACCTCACTATTTTCACGTGGTGCAACAAGAAATGAGTGCATGTAGCCAGATTTCTTGCTGACGGAAACAATATCCTTGGCCACACGAGCAAGGAACCGCTGGATAGCACGCAAGTTGGGCTGACAATCGAACTTGTGTCGGTTGATGTATGTGCCATGGCTGGTCAACGTCTCCTTGACCCAGATCAAATTGAACTCAATGTGCTGACTTCCTTCGGACCGGTTCATCTTCTCGGCAATATACTTAAGTAGTTTGTTCACGTACACCTCTGGAATATCCGCACACACCAACTTGATATCTCCAATGGGTATGCTTTCGATAACCCGGTCTAACAAGTTTTCTTCGTTTAACCGGAAGGACATCACCAAAGCCACTACCCAGTCCTTTGCGACTAAACTGTCATTGATACTTTGCGGCGTGACGTCTAAATCCAAGTCAAAGGGATCGAACACCAATGTAGAGTCCGTAGAGTATATCAAAAGACCTTCGGTCGAAGCAGCGGCGAATGCAGATGACGTTGGAGAAAACTGGACGGAAGTAACTCTCACTTGAGGCCTTAGGCTTCTAGAGCCTGGGTCCCCGCGGTGTGATCCAGGCAAACTGGTATCGATTCTCTTGGCAAAGTCAACTTCTTCACCTTGAGTGTCGATCAAGTCGATGGAAATCCCCGCATCGGTTATCTTGGAGCTGTTTAACTGCGTGAGTGTTCCATCCAAAGACATGTTTTCAGAGACAATAAACTTCTTGAGCAACACCTCGTCAGCGATATCGTAAAGACATATGCTATTATTGTTTCCACCGGCGATGAGACTGAGCCCATCAAAGGAGTACGCTATGGTGGTAAAACTTTTTGACCTGGCACTGTTCTTCAGCTCGAACCGGTCCTCAAGATGTCTTCCCGAAAAGACGTCTTTGCGTATATCTAGCATGTGTACTTGCTTGGCTTCTTCCACGTCGAAAAAATATATGTGTCCGTTTAATGCACTGACAGCAATTTGCGTGCTGTCCGGACTCAAAGCAAGAGCCAATACGTCGTGCTCTACCTCAATCGGTTCGACCTGCTGCGACCGACTGAAGATATTCCACACACGAATGGTTTTGTCCCACGAGCTCGAAACCAACACAGAGCTCTCTTTGCCAAAGGCCAAACTAGATACTGGGCCCTCGTGGCCTGCCAAACTGTCTAATAGGGATCCGGTTTGAACAGACCACACAAAGATCTCGAACTCGTCTTCAGACCCAGCAACAACCACTTCCCCAGAAGGATCAACGGCCAAGCTGCTGAATTGTGTTCTTTTCGGAGCAGTGAAAGTTCGGAAGTTTCTAAACCGAATAAGATCCCAGGCTCTCACCGTTCCATCCATGGATGATGAGAAGAGCACCTGGCCTTTCTTGGCAAACTCCACACCCGTCACTGCTCCAGTATGCTCAGTGAAGGTAAACAAGCAGAATCCGGAATTGAGATCCCAGACCTTTATTTTGCCGTCATCAGATGCAGTCACGGCTCTGGAACCATCAGGCGAGTAGCAGACGTCGTTCATAGAGTCGTAGTGGCCCTGCTGCTTTAAAACATATGATTCAGATTGCCATTCGTACACCAATAATTGGCCAAGCTTCGAAGAGCCGAATGCAAACCATTCCCCACTTTTGTTAATGGTCACGGAATCCACAGAGTTTTGTCCCATGCTTAACAGCTGGATCATGCTGAATTCTGGAAGCTCATATAGCCTGAACTCTCCGGATGTGAAACCAACCACTAAAAGATTGGATTTAGCATGGAAGTCGACACAAGTCACATTGTGGCCCTCCATGTGGAAGTAGTTCTTGGCAGAAATCCGCCATTGAGCGCTTGTTGGCTTCTTTTCTTCTTCTTCTTCTTCTTCTTCTGCTTCGTCCGTCTTACTGGACTGATCACTTTCGTCATCGCTTTCTTCTTGCGACAGCTCGTCAGACACATATTCCCATTGGATTAATGCTCCATCTTTACTCACTGTGTACAAAATCTCCTGAGATTGGTTGAAAAATGCCCTAATAACATAATCCCTGTGACCACTTAGAGTCATCGCAGCGTCCTTGTCTTCTTGATGCAAGGAAAATATACGGGAGGTCATATCGGCAGAAGTCGACATCACGAACCTAGAGTCTGGGGACCATGTGACCGAAATGACATCGCTGAAGTGGCCTGCGTAATTCCGGTGGCGAACAAATGGAGCAAACTGTCTGTCCTCGGTAAAATCAGGCGTCTTCCAGATTTGCACAAATCTGTCCACGGCAGCGGCAAAGTAGTGCCCGTCGGCAGAATATTGCAAGTCGTGCACGACGCCCTTGAAGTTGAAATGATGTAAAACCACCCGGGAAACAAAATTGACCAAGATTCCCCGGCCGTCCTCGTCCACGGTGAGCATCAAGGTGGATTGCTTATTGATGGCGATTCTGGCGATGTTTTTTCGGTGCTGGTAATTAAACGTGAATGACTTATTGTTGACCAAGTCGAAGCATGTAACCCTGTTAGCCACAGGGCTCAAGAGTTTGGTTCCGTCTTCTGTGAAAGTGACATTGCCTTGGCTAAAGACAGTCCCCACCAAATTCGATAGCTTGAAATCTGACTTCATAGTGGTGCTAGAAGTTAGGCCGAACGCGTTTTTCGCTGAGATGAGCGATGCCGCACTATACAGGCATGTCACCAATCTACGAAATTATAAGTTTGAAGTGGTGGCACTGAAGTGGCTACTGAGCTGTTTGAAGGTTGCGCAAGAGGTAACTGTGCCAAATTGTGGCTTAAAGTTGATCGGGCCTCTAGGATGATGGCGCTGGTGTACGGGTGTAGTGCCTACTCAAGCTCACCTAAGTACCATGAAGTATCACTTCAATGAGTGGACTCTCCAAAAATGTCATGAACATGAAGTTCATGCAGAAGTCTGCCAATGCCGGTAATCTCGATACACTGGCAGAAAAATCCACCCGGGTCAAGGATACTTCCGAGTGGGAACTACCCACCAAAGTCCAGATCCAGAAAACGCTAAAGCCAGTTACCAAAGTTTCCTCTATGGGCTACGGAAGCATAGCATTGCTTACACAGCAAAGTGGAAAAAAAGGGAAGTCCTCCGGCAATGGCGATGAAGATGATGAAGCGGCTAGTGCTGTGCTATCAACATCTTCTGCGTCGAAAGTATGTGCATCTCTTCCGTCATACCTGAATGATACTAACCTTCAGAGCGAGAAAGGCAACGAGGCCAAAAAGTTTCTCCAGGATATCCTTGGAGATTCCAAGAAGCGCAGCAAACGGGCGAAAAAGCCTTCATCAAAGAACGAGAAGGATCTGATGCCAAATAAAAGGTTCAAAGCCCAATAAGCCTCACTTCTTCTTCTTTTCATTGCAAAATCCGCCCTTTGTTAAAGCATCACGCGTGGCTGAGTTGATGTGCTTGAATCGAGCAGACCCCAAATGGATGCCTCCGTACCATCGGGTGACAACCACCACCACGTTTCTGGCGTCCATGATCTATAATGTCAGTATAACCCACTAATAAACAACAACACATTAAAGCTGCGGAGACTGACCGCATAATGACTAATACGTACGGTTAGCAAGTGGAGCATTCGCAGGCCTGCAGCTGTCTCTCCATCGTCATCGCAATCTTGGTAGGATACGCCGTTTTCGCCGAAAATCCTCATGGCCACCATGTTATGCGCCGCCTTGGCGATTTTCCGATCGCTCGTCAAAAGAGAAATACACTCCCATGCCTCCGCGGTGGAGTGCACTTCTCGAGCAAAAGCTAGAAACGTCAGGGATCGGTCCACTATGGGTTCCGACTGGACCCAGTCTTTGGTAAAATCGTGGTCCTTTGTTGGTGTATTTCCTGCCGGATCAGCCACAGTAAGGTTTGCCTTTGGCTTTTCTTGAGGTGTGTCTTGAGGATCTTCATGTTTCTGTGCTGAAGCGGCCTGCTGCCTCTCCTCCTCGTACGCATCCAAGAATGTAACAACCTCGCCAATCAACTCGAACATGATCACCTCAGAGGGAACAAATACCTTTTCTAGAAGCTCTTGGATCCTCTCAAATAAGTACTCATTGTCCGGGTATTTCATAGCGTTGCGGGTGACAACTTGTATTAGCGAGGGCATCTCGTCTGGGTAATTCGTGGGGAACGCTAGTTGAGCAGCAAAATCTGGGTGGTTGGGTACTTGGATCGATACAATTCCGGGCGCCAATTTCTCCACGCACCCATCGAAAATCGCCTCTATGGCCTCCACTTCTTGTAAGAGCTCCTCACTGTCCATAGTTTTATTGGTCTTGCGCTTATCGGCGCAGTGCTATGACGCAGTACTCGTTTTGACGCAGTGCTTAATTTTCCCGGACATCTCAGTGCGTGCATCCACCCCACCATGGCTACTAAGGAAACTTTCAGAGAGCAGGCAAGGCAGGCGTTTTCTCGAAAAGAATACAAAAAGGCGGCCAAAATATACAGAGATGCTCTTGTGAGATTTGGGGACGACGCTGTGCTTTATGCAAATAGAGCGCAGTGTTTTATATTCTTGCAAGATTGGCCCCGAGCGTTGAAGGATGCAGAAGATGGTTTACGGTTCGACCCTGACCACGGCATAAGGGCCAAGTTGTTATTCCGGAAAGGGATTGCGTTGAAGCGTTCTGGTCGGCCTGGAGCTGCCCTGTGTTTTCAGAAAGTACTCGAGCTAGACCCATCTAATGCTTCTGCGCAGGCAGAACTCGATCAGGTCACCAACTTGCTAAGGCCCAAAAAGCAAAAGGTTGAAGAAAGATGCGAGCTTGCTATTGAGATTGTCGACCAGCTTCCCAAAGAATATAGTTTGGACTCGGCTTCCTCAGCTCCGACATCTCAGCACAGTCAAAAAGTAGAGGATGCGGCAAAGGAGCTTTTTGGGTCTAATCTGGATGAAACTCCAGCCAGACCCACGGCCCCTAATCCTCCAGCTGACTTTGTCAGTATGCCTTCCATGCATTACCTCAAGAGCCTACGATCTGTGCCGGCTGAGAAGAAGCAAAGTGCATATTCGTTGGTGTTAAATCTAGATAATCTGGTACTTGCCTCTCTATTCGAATCGCTGGGCGTGGATGTGGATTTCTATGAGTTCTTTTTGGAGGCAGCTCTCAATAACTTAGATGGTGGCCATGACATTGTGCTGGGATACCTTGGCAAATTGGAGTATATGTCAACCTTCAACCGATACCGCCTTACTTTAAGTATGTCTGACAAGTCACTCATCGATAAAATTGTTCATTTCATAGAACAATATTTGCCTGGATTGAGCGCAAGGGCGCGCAAGGTCTTCGCTTGATTTTATCCATTCCGGTAGAGACTCTTCTTAAGACCCCTGTCTTCAGTTATGAATCTTTTGGGCTGAGAATATTGAAGGATTGCGCTTGGTATTAAGCTATCCAAATCGAACCATTGGTACTTGAGACATAGGATGGGTACACATATGATTGCAGAAAAAACGATCGTAAACACCAAAAGTAATGCAATAGAGTATGCAACCACCGTGTACTGTTTTCGTTTGTCATTTTGAGATAGCTTCCTTTCCCGTGCCTGGGTTTTCGGCAAAAGCCACATCAAGAGAAGTGAATGCCAGGTATTTGCCATGGGTATCAACAAAAGGGGCATTTGAACATAGAAGACCAAATTACCTATCATGAAATCTGCGGCAAAGTAACTCATTTCGCCAATTTTGCAAAGAAGTTCCCTGATTGGCTGCGTCAAAACTCTCCAACCAAGCCCTGCTTTAATCCATTTTCCTGACCACCAAGCCCTGTTCGGTCGACCATCCATTACTTCTCTGCTTAGGAGCACCGCATAAACCACTTTGAAGATAATATTTTGAAGCATGCAACACAAGGTGAAGCCGAGAACTGTCTGCGGGAAGTCATAGTTTTGTAATCGGCAAAGAAGAAAAGCCGAAACAACATGTGCTGAAAATGACAAGTAATGAGCAATGGCTGCTAGGATATTTGGGAATCCTTTGTAAAAAATCCCAATCAAAGGACCCAATGTGCAGCTGATGATGAAAAATCCTAGCAAACACACTGTGTTGAATGTTAATGGAAGAATTGCAACGATTAAAATCCTGCTAGACGAGAGGCTTGCGTTGTCTTGGAAATTTTCGAAGTCTATTCCCAGGTTCGCTGACACAAAGGCCGCCCACAACGCAAGTGATATAAGGACGAGAGGCGTCACCTCAACTGATATGATATTGAATCTCGAGGGCCTCACTATGTTAGTGTTGCTTACCTCCTGATTACCATAGTGTAATTTCCTTTTCGCTCCTGTAAATCGGCTTCTGCCGATTTGGGTATGGTTTATCCATGACTTTGAGTAGGGCGCTGCATTGCCTGAGTGAAGCCATTTGTAGAACCCACTATAGTCAATGAGATACTTGCCTAGACGGTATTGGTTCGGATTGAAAAAGAACGGACTAATGAGGACTCCAGCAATGACTATCCAAAAGAAGACAAAGGGAGGAAACCACAAAACCAAGGAGATGTACAAGACTAGAATCAGCCTCGATGCGCCAAATGACAAGGATTGGTTGCTGAACCTGGTGTATAAATCTGCAAATCCCTCTCGTCTCGTTGCGAACCCTCGCCCGGTGGCAATGTAGTGTGCTCCCCCCACAGACAAGTCACTAAGTAACGAGTAAGAGTACATTTTGCAGACAAAAACCTCGAATAGAGGCGATATGGAAACCATGTGCTTGATCACTCTCACTACGGCTTTCACAACGCCTCTCTCTGACAACTCATGGATGAATAGGGGCAATAAGGAAAGGAAAAAAACCATGAATATGGATAGAATGCAGTGTTTGAGCCAAGAAATTACTGGAATGAGGTTCAAGCAGTCGATTGGAATTCTCGGGTCGGTTCTGGGCTGAAATGGATGGTACTCACATATCACGGATTCGCTGGTCAAAGCGGCCAAATTTACCCCAACAAGAAGGAACAACTCAATGGAGAGTATGATGAAGTAATTGTTCAAGTGGAATCCAACATGCGCATAGTAGAATGAAAGCATCCTGTCCAAAGGCAACTGAGTTCCCAAGTAGAAGTATTCCCGAGACAAAGTCTGCTCTCCCATACCTGCACCAATTTTGGTGATGAAGTTCAGAATAGAGATGAAGCCGAGATCTCGTCCTTTGCCGCATTGCATGTATTCGCAATGCTTGATCCGACCTCCTCGAATGACTGCATTCATTCCAGCATAAATATCTTCATTCAAATGAAGGCCTCTTTGGGATTTCGACACACCTCCTCTAGTATTCATAAAAATACTATTGAGAAAATCGGGATGACCATAATGCAATTTTCCACCAACCAGAGCAAGGGTTCTGGCAAAAAGAGTTCCAAAAGACTGCTCTTTGCTGGCGGCCACATCACCAAGTATCCCTGTATTTTCAGAGAAAATGTATTCCCTGCTACCCACGATGGCCACAGGATTGGAGTTAAAGCCCTTCTCCGAATCGAAAGAGTATGGATCCGAAAGCAGCAGCTCTTCAAACTCTGCTAAAACACTCCTTATTTTGTAGCATTCCTCGATATAATTATCTTGGTTAGCATCAATCAACTGAATGTACTCGCCTCGAGTGAAGATGACGGAGTGATTCTGATTGTCGGATTTCCCGTCGCCCAAAAGAGGATCTCCCGACAACCGTATCTTGTACTTAGGTACTCTCTCATGTTTGTCATTTTTTGGGCAATTTCCGTCAATAATGCATGAATAAAACATAATTTGTTCCGTCGTTTCGTCGTAAACTTCATCGATGTAGGCAATTTGAAGCTGTGGATACGCTCGAAGAAGGGCTTCTGTATTCTCCAATTCCTCCGCGTCCAAACTTTTGTATCTCTGCATCGACACAACAATATGGAATTTTCTAAAAGTCAACCTTTCAATTTCCTTGAGTTGGCTGCTGCTCCACTCTTCTAAACTTGAACATTGCTTCGCCTCTAGCTCATAAAAAAGTTTTATAGCCTTAGAGTAATTCATGAAGCCAAAAACAGTTCGATATAAGGTTTGAGATCTGAGTGAAGCCCATATTCTTGTTCTCATAACGTACACCGGTGTTGCCTCTTTGTACCCAATCAAGAAGTATGGAACACCTTCATTTATATGGCCTTTCACGACGTCGGAGTCGCCACTTTTTTCTTCGTACTCCTCTGCCATCAATTTGGTATCTTTAACAAAGTTCATCCATTCTCCAGGATAGAGCTTTTTGAGGTACTCCAACAATGTAACACTGGAGTATTTATCGTCTTCTTCTATAACTTCCTTTAGCAGAAGAATAATTTTTTCGCTGTAGTGTGGGATAAACACAGTGAAATTAGGCATGCTTTGCACACTCCGGGCCTCGGGCATCGGGAACGTTAATGATTGCGCAAAGAAAGAAATTCTTCGCTGTGCTTCGGGAATGTCATTCACTGTAGCTGACTTAAACATGTCGTCTTCCTGAGATATGAAGAATTTAGGCTCTTTGATAACAGGTGTATCTGATTTAGAATAGGCTGTTTGATAGAGTAACTTTTGGACTTGCTCAATCGAAAGGTAATGCTCCCTGTACATGGATATGATGATTGCGTTCCATATCTTTGATATTTTGCTCAGTTGGTCAATCCCCAGGTCATTCATAGATGCAAGGAGCTTTGAGTACATCCTATTCGGGAGTCTTGAATATATATTTTTCCAAGGAGTCCAGATGGAAGATCCAAGGAAAAATGATTTGACAGCAGATAAGACGGTACTCCATATCACATACCACAAGTAGGTGTCAAGAAAAAAGAGCACTAACGCCAATGCCAATACCAAGATCAAGATTATCATTGGATGGTAGCAACACACTAAAGCGGGAACTGAAACGAACAGACAACTTTTAGTCCGCATGTAACTCAATTCAATAATCGGCTCCTTCAAGGGTAACGTCAAAAAAGCATACGACTCAATGAATTTCGAAAGGAATATAACTATCCACAAGCAAATTGAAGTTAGTTTCTCGATTCCTGTCAAGTCATAGAAATTAGAGGTGAAGTATCGAGACGAAAATTCGTTTCTTCCCTTCAACTTTGAACCAAAAACACCCAAAGGGGGCACCACTGCCAAGTATATTACAACCACAAAAGAAAATATCAATTGGCACACAGCGATTCCAACACCCCTCAAGTCGTTTGGCAAATGGAATTTTAAATGGAATATCAAGATTGTGGGTAAAAAACTCAAGAAAAACAATAGAAGTAGTAAGGATAATCTTCTTAAAACAGGGTGAGCACCAGGCCAGCTTCTCGGGAGGAAATAAGCCTCTAAACAAGTGGAAATCAAACATATAAGACATGCAAAAGAAGCCGCTAGTGACATTATAGACAAACTCACCTGAATTGATGGCTTTGCATCGAAAGATATGTCTGTAC
This sequence comes from Metschnikowia sp. UFMG-CM-y6306, assembly GCA_009756535.1. Classification (NCBI taxonomy): domain Eukaryota; kingdom Fungi; phylum Ascomycota; class Pichiomycetes; order Serinales; family Metschnikowiaceae; genus Metschnikowia; species Metschnikowia sp. UFMG-CM-y6306. The sequence goes on along the minus strand of WFIW01000033.1, from coordinate 76,075 downwards.
TGGAGGAGTAAAGCGGGTATGCATGGATAGAAGTGTAGTACCAAAAGGTGCACAAATGAATGATGGAAACCCGGTTGAAGTTGACTAGAATGTGGAGCCAGGTTCGGGATTCTTTATAGGTTTTCATGAAAGTTGATTTCCAATTCACATCGACTAGAGCGCTATAGCGTTCCTCTTTTGATAAATCCATGAGCAGGATTTTGTTGGGCAAAGAGATTCTCTGCAAGCCCGACCGGTGCCAAAATAGCTGGTTCATATCGTCGTAACCAATAATCGCTGCGTGGTCTTTGTCTACCCTTTTGGATATTCCCAGGTCCTTTGTGTAAAGTTGCTCACGTAAAGTCAAATAAAGAGGCGTTATGGCATGATCCAAGAAAGAAAGTTTTGTACCTTTAGCGGCATTGTGCTCACTAAGAGAGTAGTAGTAGTCAACGCAGCATTTGAAGATGAAACACAAGCACTCGGGCATGAAGCGCAAATTGTTTGCTTCTCCCCAGCACAAAAGATATAGGGCCACATGTGTTACCTGGTCCGAGGGGGAGAGTCGAGCCATTTTGGCCGCCCATTGGCTTTGTGCATATTTGAATGTGTCTGCCTCTTTATCTGCCGAAGTCTTTGTCTTGATGTATCTTCGAGGCAAATCATCGAGGTCCATTTCGCAAGCAAAGTACCATTTCTTGAAGTTGGCCCTGGGCCCACCGATGTAATCACCATGCAACGTTCGAAGCGAGATGAAAGGGCCCATCCTGGAAGCACGTGAATCAAGCATGCACATGAAGTACGAAGAGATGTTTTTGACATTATCCTCCTGGAATCCAAAGACATGTTGCAAACGCATGAAGATGGCTTCAATCTGCGCCGCCGAAATAGGTGTGGTTCCCTCTTGACACCACTCTCGGTAGGCCTCGTTGCCTCTTGAAAAGTTATTGGTGGAAGTTCTGGCTACACCTATATTGTTTCCTCCATGTTCTTCAGCTTCTCTGGCATGATTGTACTCGGGCAGCCACTCGTTGAAGGAAAAAGCACCTGGGGTCTCGTTACCTAGATTTGCTGGGCATTAGTCGTGCATTGGAGAGAGGAGAAAAGAAAACATACTTTTTTGGGCACCTTTCCTGCTCTTGGGATCAGCACTGAAGGTTCTTCTGATCGACAGAAACATCCTTGTCTGGAAACTAAGTGGTTACAAATTCTGAAAAGCTGCGAAATCTTGCGTGGCTTACGTATGCAGGGCTTTGGCTGCGAAAAAGGCCTATTCGAAGTAGTTGCGCAACTCGGGCACATCGCAGCCATTATATGCCACCAAGTTGGGCGTGTTGGCCTTGCCTCGCATCGAGGATCGGGGGATAGTACCCCGTGAAGCCATCCCCAAGATTTTCCCCTTCACCTCACTCGGATGCACGCCCATACTCAACAAATTGGCCGCCATTCCCGTAATGACCGGCGCAGCCATCGACGTGCCTGACAAGCTCAGTGGCCTGGACCCATCAATGTTCACGCTCTCGATGTTCACGCCACTCGAGAAAATATCCACGCATGGTCCCCAGTTGGTGAAGAATGCTAGGCAGTTGGCCTCGTCAACTGCACCAACTGTTATGGCCAGCCGAGCACTGGCGGGCAGCGTCTTGCAGGCGTCGCTATTCAGGTTACCCGCCGCCACCACGATCACCAAGCCGGTTTCCGTAGCCGAGTTGATCACGGCGTTTATGAGATCGTTAGTTGCGGCACCCAAGCTCAAATTTAGCACACCTTGTCGATTGCTTCTTTTGCGGTGGTTGACTGCGAACTCAATGGCCCCAAGGATGTTACTCATGGAACCATGGCCTTTGTGGTCGAGCGCCTTGATTCCGATTAGGTTGACCTTCTTGGCTACTCCATACGTCTTCGAGCCCACAATTCCCGCTACATGCGTGCCGTGCCCATTGAGATCTTCAATCAGTTCCATCACAAAGTTCTTGCCCATTGCAGCTCTCTCCTCAAACTCAGCATTTCGCACTTGTAAGCCAGTGTCTCCAATATACACATTGACACCTTCCCCTTGACCTTCGTCGTTATAGTAATATTCGGTACGAAGGTCCTCGCCACGGTCCTCTTGTGAAAGTTGGGCCAAGTGCACAGGGGCATCATACTGCGTCAAGTAATCAAAAGCCTCGATCTCTACATCCTCAGTGACCATTGCCACGAGAGGACAATTCTGTAGCCTTTGCAACGCTTTTTTTGTGAACACTCCAGAAAATCCCAGTGTCTCGCCAATCTTGTAGTATCTTGTAATGAGCCGCTTGATCCTTTGCGTAACGGGGTACCGTATATCGTACTTGGCAAACTTGTCTAGTGTTTGTCTTTTCTTGAGCAATACCAAATGCCTTCCTTCTGTAGGTCTTGAAAAAGCAAGATAAATCAATATCCAAAAAATTACTCTCATTGTTTTATTGATTTCAGCGAATATTATGCAAATCTATTGTTCTTCGGGAGCCAGTCGTAGAGGTAGTTAGTTCTTGAATTAGTGTATTAAGCAAAACACAAATAACGCGCGGCTTTCTTTATTTACATTGCACAGTGTCGCTGCTCGACCACAACAACGAAAATCGACCAACGACAATGAGGCGAACTTGAGCCGCTAAAGTATGGTCTCACAAAGATTGTAGAAAATCTCTCCTCTCTCCATCTGGCATACTAGAGATGAAATCTTTAATTGCCTCTGCTGCCACTGCGGAGTTCTTATTCAAAAGATGATGCAATTCTTTTCTGTTGCTCTCCATGTTCAACTCTTCGATTCTCTCTTGAAGCTTTGAGTGATTGCCTTCGATGAAATTGCTTACTGCTTCGTCATCTTCGTAGTCCACAGTAGGCATCCAACTCTTCAATCTGGACACTTTCTCCAATTTACTCTTAGATGACAATTTCTTACCGATCATCTTGAGCAAATATTCTTCGTTCAAACGACGACGTAAACGCCAGAAGAAGAATCTTCTTGCGTTGGACCACTTCAATTCCTTTGTAATCACGCCCTTGGCCAACATACGGCCAGATCTGTCATGTAAATCGGCAAATTGTACCGATATTTGACTGTAAATAGGCAACAACAAAGCTTCACGTGCGGACAATTTGGCTGACAAGTCTGCGTGCTCCTCAGGACTTAACTTGGTGGACAACTTGGCCTTCAACTCTTTGTATGTTCCATCCAATCTGGCCATAGTAGCAATCAACTTGTCGCGTCTGTACTTTATACCAACCATTCCTTCTGGCTCTAAAACACCAGCCCTGGAGTCAACATCAGCATACATCTCCATCATATCTGGATTGATTGTTGGGTCAACAACAACCCAAGACCCACCTCTTAATTCTCCGTGAGGGGGAATATAGGTGAAAATTGGCTGTTTAAAGTCAACCAAAGCATCCACAATGAACGAACCGTATTTGAGAACCTCATTGTACATGTCACGTTGACCTCCAGAGAAACCTCTCCAGTTAGCCAAAATCATCAACGGCAATTGCTCACCATTGTTAAAGTCATTGATAGCTTGGGCGGTCTTGAAGGCTGAGTTTGGGTACCAAACTTGACCAGCTTCCTGAATCTTGATCTCGGTCGAATCAGGGTTGGCTGGGTCGGCTGGAATTAAGTTGTCAACAGTTCTAGTCTCGACTCCGATGACACCCATTGGAATACCTCCGAGGCGTGCTCTACCAACAACGACACCCTTGGCCCATCCAGACAATGTTTCCTGGAAGGAGTCCCTATCGAACAAACCACTCTGAAACTCACCATTGGTGTTTTTGCGGCCTTCAATCATCCATCTAACATCATAAGGTTCGTCTTTGGTTGGATAATAGTCGACGTCCCTGTCCCATGAGTCGACTGAATTCAAAATAGGGATAGGGGTATCACGTTTGGCTGGGATGTAAGCGATCCATTCCATGATCTTTTCCACACCGGCTAAGTCATCACTAGCAGTCAAATGAGAAACACCATTATTATACATGACTTGCGTACCTCCCAATTGCAAGTTGGAGGAGTAGACCTCTCTACCCAACAACTTATTGATAGCGGGCGCACCAGTTAAGATGATTGGTTGTCCCTCTATTTGGATAGCTCTTTGGCCCAATCTCACCAAGTAAGCACCGATACCCACAGATCTGCACGTCACCAATGTGATGGTAAAAATGTCCTTGTAAGCTCTTGAAGTGGCTCCAGCGATCAATCCGGACCCCTTAAGACATTCAACACCTAATCCATCCTCTGCACCAACAATAGAGGTAATAACGTGGCGTTCGTCGCCATTTTCCACCACTCTTTCGGTGACAACTGTCCTCAAGTGACCGTTCTTTTCAAGCTCGGCCTTGTCATTAGAAGTCAAGTACAAATATTTGAACCCCTTCGATGGGTTACCGTCTTCATTCCATGCGACCTTGTAATAAGGAAGCAACTCCTCGGCGATTCCAATTCTAGCACCAGAGTTTGCTGAAAGGTATACACGAGGGATTCCCAACTTGCGGGCTAACTCTGTGCAACGGTTGAAGTACTCATCTTCATCAGGACCGAAAGATCCAATCTTGTGCGTGATATCGTTTGCAATTATGATGAATTGCCGACCGTTAGGATACTCGGGAGTCTTAGCAGTAACCTTAAATCCAACCATACCGATCTTATTGGAGCCAGGTTCTCTCTCCACAGCAGCCAAGCCACCATTTTCATCTTGAATCAACTCCTGAGAAGTAAACATTTCTTTTGGAACTTTACTAGAGGAGTGGTTCTTCCATTGAGTAGTGATGGCTTGACGGAACAATTCAGGAAAATCGTAGACGTAGGTGGTTCCCATGTTGTGAGCCCTGTAACGTTTTGGTTGCAATGACTCCTTGACGGGATACGGAGTTGCGATCGATCTCAAGTGCATGGATCCTGGAGTGCCAATGGATTTGAAAATCCACTCACCCTTAGTATTCTTAATCTCCATGTACAACTCTGACTTGACAACATACCCGGACACATTGCTGATGATTGCGCGCAATGGGAAAGGTTGGCCAGTGGATTGGTCAATACATGATATACGGATCTCAGCACCCGTGACTCTCAATCTCCACAATCTTCTTCCGAACCTTTCCAAGAAAGACTCAAATGCTGCCTCAACTTCTTCAGGCAAGACATTAAACACAGTAGAGAAGTTGATGAAGATGTGGTTCAAATCCGAATTGGAGGTATCGATAATCTCCAAGGCATCCAAAATATCAGACATCAAACGATTAGATTCAGTGATCAAGTATTCCTTGATACTAACATTCTCGTTAATCACACCTGTTCTGATGATACCTCTTGTGAAGAAACGCTTGTCAGAGGGAGCATTTTTGCCAATTGCCTCATAGACGTGAATGTTTCTGTTGTCAGTGAAAATTGGCTTGATGTCAAAGTTCTCCAATTTGCCCAACTCCAACTGGAAAGCTAAAGCAGGTTCGATATGTCTGATAACGGAGTTCTCAACATAGTCTGGTGCTGTAAAAGTGTAATACTTAGGGTACGTTCCAACCTTGCTTGCGATAACAAAGGTAAGACGACGAACGGCAGCACTTCTCAATTCATCTCTTGCTTCTTCGATGACTTCTTGAATCTTCTCCAAAACCTCCTCGTCTGAACTGAAGCCCTCAGTATCGGTAGCAACCACATTAACGACGTTAGTGTACTCTGGTTCTTTTGAGGATGCATTGAAGCTGATAGCACCTGCGGGGTTGAGTTTCTCCAATGCGGCACCGAGCATCTCGTCAATGTCTTCGATGTGTACAACAGGCACTAAAACACCATGCCTTGGTGCCTTGCTAGAGTTGGAGGTAACGTAGGACAAATCTGAAACCGACGCAGCTCTGTTCATTGCCTGAGCTTCCTCTTGCTTAGGGATGATTGAAGCTTGAGAAACAGAGGGGAGCTCAAATTTCCAAGAAATAATGGGCACCTCCTCTTGCTCGGAAAAGTCGTAGTTTACTTCCTCAAGAAAGTATGCTCTGTAAGAACGACGAATATAAACCTCTGCTGCAGCCATGGCGACCCATTGATCACGGTTAGTCAAAAATTGAAGCAAGACATCAAACACGGTGTGCTTGGAGTCAACGACTTCACGGATAACCTCGAGGTTAGGGCTAGTGTACTTGGCGTATACTTCACCATATGATGCTTGCATCACAGAAGATCTCAAAATATGCTCAAGCTGGTCAGATCTTTCTTTGATAGAAGGCAATGAGCATTGAATCAAAATTTCTCTGGCCTTCAAGGCAACTTTTGCAGTTCCACGGGCCTCCAATTGGACGAGCTTTTTCAAGGATTCTCTAATAGGTGCAGCAATGGTTGCAGATTGTTGCAAAATTGGTTGGTATGTCTCTGCAATGGCCAAAATGAGGTTACTTTTGGAAGAGACTCTTGAATGCGACAAAGCCAACACTAAGATGGTTTCCAAATCACTCTTGTGGCTATCCCTTAGATTTAAAATAACATCCTCCTCCCGCACGTTTGCACCGGAAAATAACTTCTCCACATCGAAGTAGTTGTCGAGCAAGCCGGCCATGAACTTAAATTCATACTCGAGCAAACCATTAATGTACTTGGAAGCAACACTGACTAATGGCTCAATAACTCCTGCAAAGAGTGAGTCGCCTGAATCTTTCTCAGCTTTGCTGAGAAGCTTTAATATCTGCTTAGCAGGAAAATCAGCACCTCTCGATTGGGATTTATCAATCAAGGCAGACAAGCTTTCATCCAACTTAGAGGGTAATCTAGAGTGTAATGCAGAAGCATAAAGGTTCCATTCGGAATAAGGAAGCGCTCTGTCCCTCAAGATCTCAATTAAGTTCGCGAGTGTGGACTTCATGATCACTTGGTTGTCGAAACCAGCCAAAATATCTTGCAAGATATGCGAGTACTGGTTGAATTTGTGGATTGGTTTGCTGCCTTGTATGGAAGGCTCGCCAAAAGCGGGAAGGGTTCCTTCAAAAGGCAATGCATGTTTAACTTTCGATGGATCATCCAAAGACAAAATAGCCAAAATATCACCGGCATTAACAGTGGATCCAGGTTGCTTGATAGTTTGAAGAGTACCGTTCTCTTGGGCAATCAAAGGCATGCACATTTTCATGACCTCAACCTCGGCATATGGCTGGCCAGCGGCAACATGTTCACCACTCTCAAGAAGGTATTTCACCAACTTACCCGGAGATGGTGTCCTTAATTGGGTAGGGTCATTTTCAACCTCTAACAAACAAGTCTTACCATCAACCGACAATCTGGTAGCAGATGCCTCTTCCTTCCAATAAATAGAGTGAGATTTTCCGTCAATAGAGCACAACAATCCACCGTCAGACAAGGAACGAACTCCGACCACTGCTTTTGAGCCATTTAAGAAAATAGTGTAGGTTTCCCTCGAAGATTTAGTTGCGGTGAACTTGTACTTCTGGCCTTCGTAAATGAATTCGATAGGGAAAACCGTTCTCAACAAGGATTTACTTGGGACTTGGCCTTTTTCCAATTGAGAGAGGTACTCAGTCTTATCTTCGGTAGATGATATGTGAGCTTTGGTGGCGGCGCCACACAAGGTAGCGAGAGTTGGGTCTGGTCTCTCAGCTGTTAATTTCTTGGTGATCAACTCATCCAACCACCCAGTTGTTATGGTGTTATCTTCAAAGTCTGGAGTCTCCAACAACTTGATCAAATACTCAACAGTAGTTCTAAAGTCACCACGGATGGACAACTCCTTCAAGGCAACCACCATGTGCTTTCTAGAAGCCTGACGGTTTTCACCAAAGGCAAATATGTGACCAAATTGAGAGTCAGAAAACGAGTGAATGGAGGACTGATTGCTGACAGAAAAATAACCCCACACATTCGACGAGGATCTGAAATTCAACTCATGTAAGTTACCACCAGATGGTTTAAATCCTTCGCCGGGATCTTCCGAAGTGATACGGCAGGCAGTGCAGTGACCCTTGGGTGTAGGGCGACGTTGAGACGATAATACCTTCTCTTCTTTGAATTCAAAGTCAATTTCGGTGGAGCTATGAGGCTCAAAGCCGTATAATGTACGAATGTCCCTGATTCTGTGCATTGGAATTCCCATAGCAATCTGCAATTGGGCGGCTGGCAAATTGACCCCACTCACCATTTCTGTGGTAGGATGCTCGACTTGCAATCTTGGGTTCAATTCCAAAAAGTAGAATTTATCTTCGGAGTGAGAGTATAAGTATTCCACGGTACCGGCGGACACATAACCGACCAATTTTCCCAATCTCACGGCTGCGTTTTCCATCTCACGGAAGGTATCTTTGTTTGCGATGGTAACAGGTGCCTCTTCAATGATTTTTTGATGTCTTCTTTGAACAGAACAGTCTCTTCCAAATAAAGAGATATTGGTTCCATATTGATCGGCCAACAATTGGACTTCCAAGTGCCTGGCATCTCCAGCTAACTTCATAATGAAAATCGGTGAGCCAGGAATTTCATTGGAGGCTTGTTGGTACAAGGCTTTGAAATCAGCTTCATTATCGACTTTCCGGATACCTTTTCCACCACCACCTTCAGAGGCCTTGATCATGACAGGGAAGCCGATTTTCTTGGCTTTTTCCAAACCGTCTTCGGGACCTGTACAACATCCCTGAGCATAAACTTCGTCAGAGACAGAAACCAAGTTGGTCTTTTCGTCCACGTAGACTTGATCAACGCCAGTACCAGACCAAGGAATACAAGGGACTTTGGCGTGTTGGGCCACTATTGTGGAAGAAATTTTGTCACCCAAAGACCTCATTGCAGACCCTGGAGGCCCAATAAAGATAATTTTCTTCGGGGAACTGGCCAACATTTCAGGCAAGATGGGATTCTCAGAAGCATGTCCCCAACCAGCCCAGACCGCGTGAACATCGGTTCTCTCGGCAATTTCAACAATCAACTCAACATTGGCATAATTGTTGTTGTTGGTTCCACCTGGAACTTCAACGCATTGATCGGCCATACGAATGTACTCCGCGTTGGCTGCTAAATCTTCTGGTGTGGCCATTACAGTGAATTGAACAGCTCTTTCATCGCCGAAAGTCTCATAGGCCCACTTTCTGATGGATCTGATTTCCTTTACAGCGGCGATACCATTGTTGGCAATGAGGATCTTGGAAATCACAGTATGACCTTGGCTCTTCTTTACAAAGTCTGTGATAGCGGAGGGCTCGGCGACTTCCACCGAATTTAAACCCTTGAAGTGAGGAGCCACAGCCTTATGGAGCTCAGTGGTATTGGCTTCGGACATGGGTTGAAGGATTTTCTTGAGCGATTTGAAAGAATTAAGAGCTGTAGAAAAAAAGCTGAACTTGGATCTTGTAGCAACCGGTCTTCTGATATGTAGCTGAGGGCACTTAAGTCCTTGAGTGTACTTGTGGGGAACGGCTTGGATATATACAAATGGCTTGACAAAATATGTGCGAGCGAGTCTTCTGTGGAGCGAGTTAGTATTGAGGAATAAGTAACTTGCGTGTGGCTCACGCATACGACTTCCGTAGACGAGCTATTTTGCTGGCGAAGTGACCTTGTCTCAGAGTTCAAGTGTGTGATTTTTTCCTCAAATTGGATTTTTGGGTAACTTTTTTAGAGGCGCACACCGAGACGTCTCGATCTCGAAGCAGAGAAACCAATGACACAAGTTTGCAGATCACCGACGGAGTTCTTTCTTGGACATTTCGCAGAGTAAGGGTGACACTTCTGCAATTAAGGACATAAACATTAGGGATTCGAATAATAGCCAAAGGGGAAGGGGTTGTTTCGTACATACTGTAGAATTATGAAGAAAAATCCTGCCTTTGAAACGTGACTGCGATTAACAAGTAGATGACTTGGGTGTCGTTGTTGTTGTTGTTGTTGTTGTAAGTCAAACTAAGCTTGCCAATTCGTGTTAGTCTCTTTCAAAACGCAGAACAAGATGTGAATACTAGAGAGGTGTCGATGGTTTTTCTTAAATGAAATTATTCGCAGCCCATGAATCAGCCTGCATACACCGCACGGACTGGGCTTCTCAAACTTTGGACCCCAACATTGAAAAAGTTGGCCCAAAAGCGCGGTGTGCTTACCGAATCTCTGCACGCCAATTGACGTAACTAGTTACAAGCTCCCTGGCCAGGCTTAGGTGGACAAAACATTAGAGGAGACTAGCCGGAAAAGGAACAGCTTAGTGAGCAAAGTCTTCCTGGAAAAGTTGAGGAACAAAATTCAATAAGGACCAGCGCAACCGTGACGGATTTGATGTGTATGTTTCTGTCAACCTTTTAGGTGGGAGACTATGTACTTTTGAAGGGCGCGAAGCTTGACGACGTCTGAGCAAGGTGTCACTGGTCTTTGAGCTTTTTATCGCGAACGCGCTTCGTTTCCACGTATTGGTCGGATAATCCTGGCCGGACAAACAACGCGGCTCGGGTCGCCACGGTCATCTCCAACCACTTTACCGATGGCGTGGCCGTCAACCAAAAGAAAAATTGACAAATTATTCTTTGTATGCAGAACTAACCATTAACCCATCATGCATGTTTTGCCCCCAAAACTCGATACGCGGAAAATCCTCCATTCATCCGGAAAATATGGAAAGGGTTTTCTGCTTTAGGGAGATTTGCGTGAGGAAAATAAGTGTATTGACTTAAGATCGAACGAGTTTCTCGCATAGCTTTTTCTGTCCAACCCATACTGCGCAGTATCTACTGCAGACAAATTATGGAGCGACATTGATGACTTTCCGCCCTAATCAATTCGCCAACACTTGTTGATGAATACTTCGCTCTCTGATTCGTGGCTTTTCTCCGCACAAGTTGAGTATCATGGCGAACGCGTTTTCTTCTCTGTAGAGCGTACCACTTTCTCGCGCAAGGTGACACACCGGTGGCGAAAGTGTCAGCGTCGTGCTCGTACCGAAAGTCACGACGAGATGGGCATGCCCAATTGGCTTCGGCCCAATCTAGCCATCTGTCAGAGAGTCTAGCCTTCGGTGTTCCAGTCTATACACCAAGACTCTTCAATTTGTAAGTGCATAGGTCCCCAATCCATCTTTTCAAGCCTTGTGCCGAATTCATCGATTGTCATAATAGCACGAGTGGCGCTTGCAAATCGCTTGGTAAAAACAGTTATTATCAGCCATTTCGGAGAAGGGGTAACTGTTGAGTTGAAGCATAATTCTAAATAATTTCCTGCACCCTGCTTAGCTGGGCCTCCTACGGAGGTATCATTTGCCGGCGTGATCCAGTTCCTACCCTATCCCCGGACTTATGGCGTCATTGTGAAACATCTAGACTCTATGGTCCCTTTGATGCAGTATTTGTAAGCAGTAGCCTCTGTGGATTGGTTCTTATACACAAACCAAGCTAAATGTAACGGTTATGAACACGTCTATGCCCCACCTTTCGGAGCGGGGTTCCTTTTCACGCTCCCTCATAACCGGTTGCTTCGACCCGGGGATGTAGGGTGCCACGAGACTGTATACGTGCATGACGTAATTACCTTTTTGGGCGAGGGTTCTTCTCCAGTCGCCGCGACAGGTAGCCTACATGCTGCCGCAAATGCATGCTTACTCGTCTAAAAAATATTGATAGAAGGGCCGCCACGACTGCGCGCCCCAAGTTCACTCCCATGGGGTTCTTTACCTAGTAGCATGATGTAAGGCTTGCTTCAATTCAAGCTTTCCATTCATGTGCAGTTCAACTCGAAGGTTTTTGGCAGGTCTTCCACGGGCCAGGTGCATTGTTTTTCTGTCATGCGTGCGGCGGTCCCCCACAAAGTAACACGTTACCTGCAAGCCGCATGCTCGCAGCGTTCTATGTTGCACTTGTTTATTATTTTTCATAGTTGATTGCTAAATCAAAATAGAATGTCTTACGGGTCGATCACATAAATAGAGCCGCTGTGCCCGCACGAGCATATATTTATAAACCCTCTTCATCATACTAGATAACCCACTGCCCTTTTCGTCATTGTTTATCTCAATCTGAATAATGCTGTCCGAGAATAACTCCAGCATTCATAAAAGTGGTCATGATGACCAAGAAGTCCCTACGTTTATAGGATGCAAAGGACCCACTTTGGGTAGAGCCATTACAATTGTTTGCGGTGTGGGCTTCCTTCTTTTCGGTTACGATCAAGGTGTCATGGGCTCACTTCTCACATTGAAGCCATTCCTCGAAACTTACTCACAAATTGACACAAACATTCATCCCAAAAATGATACTTTACAAGGTGCGGTTATCGGCATTTATGATGTTGGGTGTTTGGTAGGCGCTTTGGCGACCATCTATTTTGGTGATAAACTTGGACGTTTGAAAGTCATCTTCGTTGGATGCATTGTCATGATCGTTGGAGGCGCGTTGCAGGCAGGATCCACAAACGTGCCCTTCTTAGCAGTGGCTAGAGTGATTTCGGGTGTGGGAAATGGTTTCCTCACCTCCACTGTCCCATTGTACGCTGCAGAGTGCTCTAGAGCACTGAGCAGGGGAATGGTGCTATGCATACAAGGCTGCTTGATCACGTTTGGTATTTGTGTGTCCTACTGGATTGATTTTGCATTCTATTTTACTGAGAAATTTGGAGAGGTCTCATTCCGCTTTCCTATTGCATTCCAGTGCATCTTCCCTATCATCATTGTCTTTCTCATTTTCAAGTTGCCCGAGTCCCCAAGATGGTTGATGGCTAAGGGCCGCACAGAGGAGGCCAGAATAGTTTTCGCTGCTCTTTATGACGTGCCACCAAACCACGAGCTTGTTACGCAACAAATAGACGAAATCAGCGCCAGTATCAACATGGAAGCCGAGAAGGAAAATTCGTTTTCTGCCGTGTTTTCACAAGGAAAGCTCAGAAACTTCCAGAGAGTGAATTTGGCCGGGTGGTCGCAAATCATGCAACAAATCTGTGGTATCAACTTGATCACATACTATGCGGGAACCATCTACGTGAACTACATTGGAATGGATGAGTTTCCTGCTAGAGTTCTCGCGGCATGCAATGGTACAGAGTACTTTTTGGCCTCTCTTATCCCAATTTTCATTATCGAAAAGGTCGGCAGACGGCCATTGTTTCTTTTTGGTGCCATTGGGCAGTTTTTGACCATGTTGTTCCTCTTTGTCTCGATGGAAATGGCCAATCAAGGCCATAAAGGTGGCTCCTACGGAGCAGCATTCTTGCTCTTCATGTTCAACACCTTCTTTGGAATCACGTACTTGTCGCTCACATGGTTATACCCCCCAGAAATCTCTTCTTTGGAGGTCAGAGCACCTACTACTGCAATTTCTACTGCTTGCAACTGGACTTTCAACTTTGTTGTTGTGATGATCACCCCTGTGTGCTTTAAGAGAATTAGTCACCACACATATCTTATATTTGCTGGTGTCAATTTCCTCATGATTCCCGTGGTATATTTCCTCTACCCCGAAACTAAGGGAAGAACCTTGGAGGAGATGGACTTGATTTTCGCCAACACTCCCACCAACAAGCCATGGATGTCGGTCAAAATTGCAAGGGAAATGCCATATGCGCATTCGGGCGACAGGCACGACTTGGAGCAGTACAAGCCCAGTGCCTCCCATCAAGAGGATATTGGTTCCATCTTGGAGCATGATATGGCGGAGAAACATTAGAGCGTATGTAAAATATAATTTGTACTACATTATAAGCCTTGACCCATACTACGCCCCATGGTGTGCATATACCGTGTTTACTATTAAAAAGCCGGTTGACTCAACCCAACGTAAACAGTGAAGAGCTGGTCAATTATGTAAGAAAGATCTTCTAGACTATGGTACGAACTTGTATATATCGTGTCACGCTTGCAGCTGCATGGTGGTTCACGATGTGGTTAAGGAAAACTTTTCTCGCTACTTGTAGAAGTCTGCTGCGCGAACTTTTTTGAGTGAAAAGTCACCTCAAAAAATCTTCGAAAACCTTCCGGTACTATTTGCCTTAGCCTATTTTTAACAAGCGCATACTATAACGATGTCTTGGCTCTTTGGGGGAAGCTCGCTGCTGCAAAAAGACACAGTCAAGGAAAGCTTAGGATTCGATCCAGCGCAGGTCTCTGATGTCTCTTCCATAATACAAGCTCCAGGGGTATTGGATTCATCCAAATTGCATCCCTTAGCGGGCTTGGATAAGGGTATTGAATACTTGGACTTGGAGGAAGAGCAGTTGACAGACTTGGAGAATGGCTCAAGTATCATCGCCGCAAGAAACTGGAGAGATAACTTGTGTTACGGTACCGGCACAATGTACTTGCTCGGCTTGGGTATCGGAGGTGCGTACGGAATGCAAGAGGGTCTAAGCAACCTACCAGCTAACGCCACTGCAAAGTTGAAATTAAACACAGTGTTGAATCACATCACACGGAGAGGTCCCTTTTTGGGGAACTCCGCTGGCGTTCTCGCTTTAATTTACAACATCGTTGACTCGACCATAGACAACCTCAGAGGCAAGCACGATGATCTCAATTCGCTTGCTGCTGGGGCTTTTACTGGGGCTTTGTTTAGGAGCTCCGCTGGTGTTAAGCCAATGGCATATTCAACAGCCATGATGACTGCGGGTGCAGGTGCCTGGTGTGGCTTGAAACGCTTCCTTTCTTAATTGCATGACACTTATGAGATACGAAGCCTTTGTTTGTTTCGACTGTAAATAGGTTCCTTACAATTTCCCCTCATGAGAGGAATGGTGCGATGAACACGATGCAAATGAAATGTTTGAGTATACAAACCCACCAAGTATACGAATATCTTTCTCACAAAATGCCCTCATGTAATGCTTAACTATCCGGCTTGATTCTTTATTCGGCTTTCACCACTTTCCGCTTCTTCGCCAAAACTGGCGACTCTGAACAACTTATCTCCTCGCAGTTAAATAGGCTCTTGAACTCTTCCGCCTCGTATTGCTTATCTTTTTGCATGACTCTCACAAATATTTTGTCTCCTTCATCATCTATGCTCTCTGCGATTTTGAGGTATTCCTGATTATTTTTCACCTTGCACAAGAGCTGGTAATACTTTGACTTCCCTGGAAGCTGGTTCAACAAAATGAACTTGGAGTTCGCCGAATGGTTGTCACAAGAAATGCAAGTTTCAATGAACTCCTTTAAGACAATTCTCCAAGCAGATGGGGTCTCGCTGAACACCGTGGGGTTGGACTCTGCGGCCTCTGCAATCATTCCGCCGATTTTGAAGTTGCCAACAGAGTTTTGAAATTGTTGGAACTCTTTCCTACATCTGAAGGCACCATTAATAATGAGAGATACATTGTGCTTCTCAACAGCGGAGTATATCTTTGACACAAAGTCTCGGATGGGAACATCTCTATTCCTCATTTCTCTCGTACGACAATGAACTGTGATATTTGAAACTCCAGTTTGACATATCCTCTCGACCAAATCCAAGGTTGGTTGTGGGTCTTTAGAGTCGAGTAAGCGTATTTTGGCACTAATGGGCTTTTCATGGGGGATCCCTACCTTCTCCACGAGGTTCTTAAGTATCAGCGTGAGTAGGTCTGGGGTCGATAGTAACGCTGCACCCATACCGGCATGCGTCGAAAACGGTTTAGGGCACCCGCAGTTGAGGTCAATTCCATCGACATCCTGAATCACTTTGGTTGCAGCTTCCACCGCTAGTTCAGGATCTGCTGATCCAAGCTGGAAAATGAGCTTTCCTTGTTCGACGCTTCTCATTGTACGAAAAATCACCGAGCTCTTAGACCCCCTTCCCGATTCCACATAATCTATGGTCCCAGATGATTTATTTTCAACTCTCGTGCAATCCTTGACCTTCTTGTCGATATATTCGGGAGACCATACGAGATCAGCACCGTACTTGAGGGCCATGAGTCTAGTCGGTAGCTCGCCGCTCCGTACCATTGGGGCCAAACAAAGAGATCCAGAATAGGTAAGCATTTCAAGAAGCCGGCAGCTAGATTTCAAGGGCTTGTAGCATCTGACCGAGGGAGGCGCCGTCGCAGCATAATAAAACGCGGCGCACGTGATCCCATCTAGTGAATAACCGATAAGTTGGCGCGGAAAACCGTTCCATGGTCACGCTAGCGAACAAGCGCAGGAAATGGGGAAGATGCGTAAATAGTAAAACTTTCGTTTAAAACATGGTCATCTGACAATTACTTTATGGGACATGCATGTGAGGCTTGTTGTGATGGTCTGAACATTATCCTTTTTCATTTCCATGTTCAGATCTACTCGAGCTCGGTATTCAAGGGTCCAAAGTTCTCGGACCAATTAATATTTGCGCTCTGTTCTCTTCCAGACCTCTCTCAAAGAACTCGGGTAATGCACAGTTTACAAAAAAAGAAAAGGCTGAGGGCATCATATAAAGGCGGGCGGAGTGCATTCAAAAGCATTCATTACGCAGGTCGCTAAAGCAGTCATAGCGTCTCATCTCCGACACACTCCTGAGTCAATTGAGCCGGAATAAATAGTCAATTCTCGAGCATATAGTCAATCTTGTCTGTTTTACTCAGCAGATGTGGCAAAATATGAATTTTCATCGACGGATTCTTGTCTAATCAATTGATCACAAAGATGGTAGAGCCCTTTGTGGTATGCAAGACGCGCGCATAGATCACTCATATCGCATCTTTCACAGAAGACGTGATGACCTCCGGAACTTGGCTTATTGCTGAAATGCACCGAGTATCAATCGAGTTCCGTCATAAGGTAAGAGCTTCACCGGCTCGTCGAACGTCTTGGCTTGGGTGTGTTTGGGAGTCTGCAAGTCTTCACTCAGCGTAACAATTGTGTAGCATTTAAGAAACATATGTGGAAAAAGAAATTACACTTACATATAAAAAAAACCATGCAACATCTTTGTTTTTTTGGTATTTTTTTTTCCTTTTTTTCTTCTACTTATAGCCTTCAAATTCCCTTGAAATCCAAAACAGCTCCTCCAATAAAATATTCGTACAATCAAACCTAAGAATAGTTCCAATTAGCATTGAATTAATTTTGCACATTGCCAGCAAACACGATGACATTAATATACCAGCCTATCTCGAGAACTTTCGGGCAAAGAGATGGCTGTCCTACGCCCAATGCACTTAATGATGACAAACAATCCCAACTAGCACCCGAAGTACCCCGGACCAAGTCTAACAATTTGATGGAGCAAACTTCAGAGGTGGGTTCAAAACATGAAATCTTATCGCCTCCATTATCACCTTATCGGAAAGCACCCGAATCGCGTCCTTCAGTAGGCGGCCCTGGCCATGCTCGTACTCCCATGGTGTTTCTCACAAGTGAGAGCCCCTACAAATTAGAGAACTTTAAGAGCTATTCTTTGACCCTCAGTCCATGGAAGTCCTTGGGGTCTAGTTACAAAGAAAGGCACTTCGAGTTTTTGAGGCACTATAATTTAGACCCTAAGGAAGTTTCTGCGCCGCAGCCAAAAGTTGCAGAAAAGAAGGTTGAGAAGAGAAAGAGAAAAGCAACCTCTAGCTCAGAGTCTGAGTCCGATTTCCATGAAAGAATGAGAACCAGAAGAGACACCAAGGAAAGCTCGTTGTCTCAGGGTGAGACCAAAGACCTGGAGCTGGTTGATCCCATTCAGACCACCCCCAAGAGAAGAAGAACCAGAAAAGAGCCTGCCTATGTCGGATCTCCCTTAGCTGCGCAACAAGCAGCATTCATTGACGAGTCTATTCCAGACTACTCGCCAGATGCCCAGGCTACTTTGCCAAAGAACAATAGCAGAGCTCTCAAGATCGAGTGGAAGGGACAGCCCATGGATTTGAAAAACGACCCGCACTCAGACAAATTGCATCCTGCAGAACTTTTCCTCGCATCCACGTTAAGATTGCCATGCAATGTATACCTTGACTCCAGGAGAAGATTCTTTTTCGAGAAAGTTCATCGCATGAAAGAACACAAACCTTTCAGAAGAACGGATGCGCAAAAGGCCTGCAGAATCGACGTCAATAAAGCTAGCAGGCTCTTTGCTGCCTTCGAGAAAGTCGGTTGGCTCGACGATAAACATTTTGCCAAGTACCTTTAAAATGGTTCAGCATTTAGCTTGAAACCACGATTCAATTTACGGTTTACTTCATTGGTCATTATTTTTTGCAGGGTTTGGATGGGCCTTTTGTCGCCCATCAATGGTTTGGTTTAAGGCATGCATCTTTTTTATTATATAGTTCAATTAATTTATTTATCAGCCGGAATTGCCCTCAGTATGTACGCATGCCTCGCCTTGGATACTTTTGCGCTAAATTTTTCAAGTAAAATAGTATGATTCGATAAATTAATGCTGTGTTCACCTCGGGAATCGGATTTCAGGGGCCGTTAATCATATCAGGCAATGCACTCCATGAAAGTGAAAATAAAAAGATCGCCACACTTTACTATTGTTTCCATGCATGTTCGCTCGTTTAGGCATATACCGCGCATGCACGCAAAACAATGTATCGTGACATTAAAGTATTAGAGTTTGACCATGACCGAAAATTCAGTTTCGGACTATGAGCTTTAGGATTTGTCTTTCAGTGCAGAAAAAAAGAATACGGTAATGGTGTACCGAAGTCCTGGAAGATATTAGAGCGGTGTATCGAATCTTTTGTATAGTCGTCTAAAAATAGGTGCTGGTTCTTGATCAAAAGCGAGCACCTTTTTTTTTAGGATGTACGGAACTCAATTTAAGGAATCGTGCTGCAGTATGAAGATCCGTGGTGAAACATCAAAGCGAGTTACAGTGCTTGTCTCAAGTCCCGCACTAACATCTTAATAGCAATAGATGCTTCTCTGATCAGAAAGCTTACAATCCCTTTTCCCAGGAGCATCCGCCGCACGCTACCTCTGAGTCATCCACATTCTCTCAAGGCTCTTTCTCCCTCGCCCCCAGCATCCATAAAAGAATTTACGGAGTCTAGATATTCCGTTTCGAGGCCACCAGGAGCAATCAAATAAACATTATTATTCCAATCATGGGCACTCATTATAATTCCGATTCTCCGAACCTAGATTCGGCCTACTTCACCACCCCATCAACAGTGGCTACCTCCACATTTGCTTCGGGTAGTCCAATAATAAAACAGGAAGCTTATTTGACAGACAGTCCGGCTTCGACATTTTCACTCAACTTTGAAAATTCGTCGGATGGACGAAGAACATCTTTAGGGCCTTTTGCACCCTATGCTTATGATAACGTGCTTGTAACACCAGCTGCTTCGAGTGGGCAATTCAGCGAGCCCACGTTTGAAGGCTATATGATGCCGAGAAACGACATTGGAAACAACTTGCCTTTGCTGGAACTATTATCGTCACTGGTTGAATGTGATTCGCCCCATAATGAAACCACGTTGATAGATTTGGAGGCATTCCTAAAAAGTGACCCCTTTGAGAAAGCTGAGTCACAGCAAGGAATGGTTCCTGATATCACATTTAAACAAGAAAGCCCCCGGGAATGGTTTTTTGAACCACCGCCTCCGCTAAAGAGAGAGAAGGTTCACTCTCCAATTCAACAGAAGAAGTTTTTGGAACAACACAACTCGAGCACTCTCACGAAACCTCGGCTTAGGAAAGCGAAGTCATTCTCTTATGCAATTTCCAAGAAACAGAGCTCGGCAGGTCCAGCCACACCGCTACAAAGCTATGTCAGGGAGTTTCACGTCAATGAGGGCACCTTCCCAATTCAGGACGAAACAGCGTCATTCCTGAAACCCCTAAGCAATCCATCCGTTCGCAAAAAAATTCCTGGTTCAAAGTCAGCTATGTTGCGAAGGTCTAAAACATCTGCAAACCTCAGCATTAATTCTTTCACTCGATCACCTCGTGAACATCGCACTATGGAGGCGGGTCTCAATTCCTTTCAGCTCCGACTCAACCACGACTCAAAATCGTGATTTTTCATTTTATCATTAATAATTCTACGTTTCGACTTTCTGAAGTCACTGTAATAATGTAGTGTTGTAGAAACAAGAGATGAACAGCACTCTTCCGAGCTTTGTTTATAAGACAACATGTTTACACTCCTTTAACTAGTCGATTTATTGAGCTGACTATGAACTTTAAATGGTGACGTTAAGGAATGCGCTGTCCTGGCCAGCATGCAGATGTGTGATATGAGGGACTTATAAGTCCTTCTCTCTTGGAATGTACTCTTGTTCCAAAATAGGCTCTTTCCTGAAAACTCTGTTGAAACTAAGCTGACCTTCTTGATTGTACGCCATTATTGCTAGTCCAACTGGAACGACACCCATAAAGAAAGCATTGAATAATGCAGATCTAGTTCTGAACCGGAAATAGTGACCGAGTTTTTCCTTTGCAGTGTTGAAACGTTGAAACTCAGGGTCTGGTCTTAACGTGGCAGCCATTCTTGCTTGGTGTGATTTCTTTTGAATACGGATTTGCTAGAGAGGTATTATTTTTGTTCGCTTCTAATTGGATACTTTAAAGTGCGCGCACCAAAGTGGGACAATAAAGAATTGATGATTCCGAAGAGGTGTGATTCTCATTGAATAAAAATTAATAATACATAGGTGGAAACTGCTAACGTAAGAGATGTGACAAATCATTTCTTTTCTGTCTGAGTTTGCGCATAGGCTGAGTATAGGACTTCTGGAAATTGTGTGCAAGAGCTTTGTCTCATGACGCCAATCATCTCAAGAATCTTCATTGACTTGTCGTTTATGTACGCATCCCTCTGAGTGGAAGCGAAGGAGAGCTTCTTTAAACTACTTTCTGAGCCACTCCCCAAAAATTTGTCGTTGAGTTTTATTATCTGATGCATGAGGTCACTCAGCTGCCCAAACAAGTAGTATATGTTCTCATTGAGCGGAGTGAGCTTCTCTTTTAGTATGGTGATGATTTCTGGGGTCAATTCCGAGTGAGAGTTCACAGCAATAACACTTTCAATTGCAAGTTTGTGGCGCTTTAGGAGATCGAGAATCTTGGTGGCACGGGATAGCTGAAGCTTTATCACTTTTCTGAGCTGTAACTCCAAATTAATATTCTCCACCAACTTTTTAATTTTATCATTCAATTCTGGATTCTCAGCAGGCAGTCTCGACAAATCCAAATTTTCATGGTGTTTGAGTCGAATCCAACCTTCCTCCACAAGATCCTTTGGTAGCGTTAGAATATTCCTGAGCGTATATAGCTCAAATTTGTCGAAGTTCTTGTCCACGTGAGACACTAGTAGGGTTTCGAGTTCTGCTGTACCGTGCCTAATTTCATCGAGAGGAAAGATGTTGTTTTCTTTTTCGGCAGTCGGATCCCCATCCAGCAAAGATTTCAAATCAATTTCTGATTTGTCTTTTAGCTTTTCAAGCTGGAGTCCTCTTCTCTTCTTGAGGAATGTCTCCAAGGCATCCGTACAATTGTACATGATCTGATTGACTGCATTGATGACTTCATCCACTAAAGTTAACGGAGCGAAGCCGAGATGTTCTGTGAGAAGCGCAGTGACTCGAAAGTCACCCGAGTTCATTGCAGTATTGGTGCACGGTTGGAGTAGTAAGACGCAGTGCGTTTGTTTACCTCGGGAAGAAATCACGTGACTCCGAACGGACCTTCCATGTCTTCACCAGACTTCATGATGTCCCTGCAGGGCCAAAATGTAACCATCAAGAGATATCGGGTTCTTTTCATTTACATTCAATTGAACAGTTGTCACTGTGTATTTCTTTATCGCGTCGGCAAACGCTGAGCACACTGATTGGGAAACTCGCACCCCAATCTCAAATCATGTGTGTAGAATCACTGATCACTACACTGCTGTGTTTCCCTTCTTGGCCTGAACACACATTCGAGCTGAATTGAAATCTTGCTGAATAGAATTTCAAGGGAAGCATCATACTCCTAGCATACTCCAAACCGCAGTCATCGCTTTGTGACTTTAGGTGTCGGGCACACTCTGCGTCGTTGGGCCTGTCAAAATCTAAAATCTTCTGGTTGATATGTACGACATGACGACTGGGGAAGATGATGAAATATCTGGTCTGAAAGCGAATTTGAAGTTCACGCCAGCTTCTTTAGACTCTTTGGATGCAAGAATTATCCAATACAAATATGGAATGACCAAACTCAAGTTTTTTATCCTTGCCCTTGATGACCTCTTAAAAAAATGCCAATCGACTTCTGACAGTGACAATATTGTCCTCGTTCAATATATGGCTGCACTCTGCTTCAACATTTTTGCTATTAGCGAAAATACCTTTGGTATAAAGCTCAGTGGGTTGGAACAATTCAAGACATTGAAAGGCTCAAAAGCGCCCATTTCAAAGGTTGTTACTCACGTACCGTATGATATGAAAGACCACTCAGTGACTCCTTTGGAAGAGCTTCCGTCTAGGGCTAGCTCTATAGCTTGCTTGAAATCATTGAAAATGATGTGCATAACTTGCAGGGACGGGTATCAGAAAAGATTGGACAATGCATTGAAAGAGCTGAAGAACGAAGATTTCATATCCGATTTGAACTACCTTTTTGAGAATGAGTTTTTCAATGTGAAGGGAGATTTTGACTTGACTTTAACAGCAAGACTATTTCCCGATGACTCCCTCGAGTATGGAGTTGACAGCCTGCTTCTTTCTTCGCAGCACTACTCGGAAGCTGCCCTCATCGACATGGATTTGAAGACCCTCGTTGCAATCATATCTGAGACCCAGGTCATGCTTGATTTCCATAAACCTTGCATCACCAAGTATAGGAGTTTAAAACAGCTTCCTGTATCAGAATGTGAGAAGCAGTTCAACACCATGCCCTTTGTTAATTATTCCCTACATCGCATATTCTTCTGGTCACTAAGAATTAATGAGATATATTTAATCTTGCGAAGGTTTGGCCGTCAGATATACGTTTCAAACTACAATCATCTACACGATCAGAATTTTCTTCTCGCTCTAAGAAATCCCAGCTACTTCAAGAAGTTGTTGAGTGATATGGATGAATTATTTCTAAGCACAAAGAAGAATGGTGTTTTAATAGCGACCATCACGAGATTCATCCGCTTGAGCTCTGTTCACTCAACTTCACCAAAAAATGTTCTCAGCTTCATCGGTTATATTAACCAGAGCGTGGCTCTCATCGAATCAGAGTTGAGAGTTTTGAAGGAACTAGCTAAGCTGTGGATTGTCGGCGAATTATCATTCCGAGAAACCCACAGCTTACCTGTTGAATTTCTTTCCAAATTAAATGACGTCGTGGAAAAAGAAAGATTGGCTGAGATAAGAGCCAGTAGAGCTAATTCTCAGGCTTCTTCCAGTGAAAAGACCAAGAATAATTTGGCACCCAAGGCAACCTCGTTTCCGTCTGAACAAACCAAACATTACAAGACGAGTAGAGTTATCAATGCACCTAACACAATTGCAAAGGAACCGACAAAAGTTAATACACAGATAGGATCTGAAAATCAGCTGAACATCGAAGGCAGTTTTGATAACTCAGAACCATCGATGTATTTACACAAACATTCGTCGTCAAATTCGCTACAATTGAGTTCTAATGTAATGGATAATACTGAGAAGACAAACGCTTTGACCACCGTCAACGGAGGCCGGAAGAGGTCGGACTCTCAACCAATATCATTCAATGCAGCCGCAACTGCGCTCAAAGGATCGAGTCCAGTGTCAAAGCAAAGCAGTCCCTCGGCCTCACCTAGTGGCAGCATACGCAGAGCATCTTCAGTTTCGAAGAAGTCTTCATCTTTGAGTATAGCCTCCCCACTGAGAACGAAGGAAAGAACGCTTGATCAACCAGACATAAAAGAGAATACCGCAGCACCGAAATTGACAGCGAATCAGAAGTTTCAGCAGCATTTGATCGAAGCATCGAAGTCAGGTATATTGGTTGGAAAAGAGAAGAAAACTTTGCATGATGTGGTTTTCGATCCAAACAATCCGCTGAGTATAAATTTGCGAAAGCAAGCAACAGCGCAGCCCAAATCAAGTACACCCTCAAAAGATGAGCCTATAGTCAACTCCAATACCGCTTCGGTGGAGACTTGCGCTGAGACGGCGCAGGTTCAAAGGCCGACTATATCTCAAGTCACTAAAAGAAACACTAAAAGAAATAGTGTGGTGTACCAAACAAATTTGAATGCCCTGAGTGTCACCAGTCCGGAATTGAATAGCCCAGATGTCTCTGAAATATCCTCCAAGTCATCTCAAAGTCATGAAACCACAATTAAAAAGGTTCGGTTCACGGGAGTCTCAGAATACACTCCAGCTGAAGATGAACCTTCCAGTCAACTGAGTCGTATTTTGAAGAAGTTTGCGACCTTCAAGTCACCGTTGATTAAATCCTTGAGGAGTGAGGAAGGTCAAGCCTTGAAGCATGATATTACAGGGGGGCAAGCCACAGGCCAGGGTCTCTCTGGATTCATTAACTCCTCAAGCCTGTCCCCGCTGCGATTGACGAGATTCAAAAATAGATTTTAGCCCCTTAATGCCAAATAAAGTTAGCCTCGAATGTAGATGTACACACAATGTGCAGTACAATGAAGTTTTTCTTGCATCTCTTCGAGTGCGTGTCGCAGATCATCTCATCCCCGTGTCCCGTCCCCACATACCACGTCCCGTACCCGCTGCAATTATGGACGGAAACAATAGTGCAGACTCAAGGAAAAGGCTGAATGCTTCTAAGAGCCCCAACCCAATAAACGACAAAGGACTATCCGAGTGCTTCAGAGTAGTGCGGACAAACATGTATGTCTCGCTTGCACCATGTCACATTAATAATCCTATCAACGGTGTGAAATCACAACACTTGGATCCTTTGATTATGAAATATTTCAACAAAGCTCGCGGCGTTGTTTTGTCATACTCAAACCTCACGATTCAAGACAATGAGACAACGATAGACCCCGACGGAATCGTCGTGGCGAAGGTTGCAGATGCATCTCCATTCTCATTCATGTGGATCACTGTGGATCTTCTTCTATGGTACCCACAGATCGGTGACATCTTGGAAGGAACAGTTTACATGCAAACCGCAAGTCACATTGGTTTGTTGCTTCATGACACCTTCAATGCATCTATAAAATATAAAAATATTCCCCAAGATTGGCAATTTGTGCCGAGTCAGGTTGACGAGCTCGGTGAGATAGAGGCAGAAGGTCCAAAGAGCGGAAAGTTCAAATCTTATGGTTCCTGGTTCGATGGGAGCAACAATAAAATCGAAGGAAAACTTAAATTCACGGTCCGGGCTCTTCACACCAGTGGAAAAATGCTTTCCATGGAAGGTACATTGGTGCCCCCGGAAAGCGAGATTGATGCCCAGCCCGTTTATAATGACAGTGTTGCCGGTGGTGATACCACAGCTTCAACACTGAAGCATATAACGTTTGATGACGAGCCAACGCCAGGGGATGTTCCGCAGACAAACAGTGAAAGCTTGCCAAGATACGATACCGCAAAAAACCCTGAATCGGCCAGCTCGCAAGATGACTCAAACTCAGATTCAGATTCAGATTCAGATTCAGACTCAGACTCAGACTCAGATTCAGATTCAGATTCTGACTCTGACTCTGACTGATTGTCAAAATGGAATTCGGTTTAGGTCAGTGTATCATCAAAATTAACAAGGTGGCTTAAGCAGTGTTCATTACTTTCTATATACATACGTTTCATCTTAACGGCTTCTCATCGTTTATCATTCTCCAAATAACGTCTCTTTCATTGCTGGTCGGGAAATGCTGGGGCGTCTTCTGACCGTACAAGAGTCGGTGCAACCATCCATTTTGAAACCAGCCTCGTACCTTGTAGTTGCGGACTCGGGTTTTGTAGGGAGTTGAGTTAGACATCATGGTGAGCCTTTGTACCTTGTGCAACTTTTTGAAATTCCAGAACGTAATCAAAAGGCCCTGTATCACGGACAAAACCACCACGGCACCGAACCCGTAGTTAGATTCCTCAATATAATTCTTAAGATTCATGCCATAAAATGCGGGAATGAGCGTAGCCACTGTGAAGCCAAGCGTGTAGATGGTGACTTTCAACTCGAACAACATAAGGGAATTCCTATTGGTATCAAGGATAATATTGACGATGTCCTCTGTAGCCTTAATGTCACTAATGAGTGAGCCCGCCTGTTGTGCCACCTCATCACAATGGGTGTAATAAGTCTCTAGGATCATCTCTATGTCGGAGTAATCCGTGGCATCTTTCGAGGGGTTGTAGCTTTTGGATGTGGTCAAGTACATGCCATTGAGGTCTTCGTCGTTGTCGAGCAAGTCTTCCAAGACATCTCTGATCAAGGTCGACCTCTGATAAAAGCTGGTGAGGCTTTTCAGCTTGATTAATATTTGCTGCAAGTTTTCTCGACTGATATTGTCCTCTAATTCCGCTAGTATCTCCCCACAGCTATCCAAATGTGTTTGCAATTCTGCCTCGAGATAACTTAGAACGCTGATTAGGACACACTCCAAGGCTTTGAATTCGTAAGGTAGGTTGCTCGCTGTTTTAAGCTTGAGCTCCAAGTCATACATAAATAATCCCAACTTTGTCGCCACCGAAGAGTTTGCTGTATCAAATATTTTTATATTGTCACTTTTGATGATGGCTTTGATATGTAGCAAGTTCACCACGATGGCATTTGCTGGCCGGACCATAATCGTGGGTGCCACATCGATGGAGGAAGAGTCGACTTTTCGCAAGTCTCTGGGATATAGGTTATTGTCATTGAGAAACTGCGCCTTGGGGTATTTGGTGGAGACATTGATGACATTGCCCCCTTTGTCAAATGTCGTACATGACACATACAGATCGTTTGGCGCTATGGGCTTGACTCGCCCCAAGATACGTTCACGCTCATTGGGATGAGTGTTGCCTTTGGAGTCAAGACGATGATGTTTGGGTCGTGCTGCTCGGGGTTCAAGAGACTGCTTGGAGAATCTCCTTACACTAGGGCGAACAAGTGACGGTTTAAAGAGCCAGAGACTTCGTAGGCTGGGGAACATGTCGTGGCGAGAGCTAGCTGTGGGTCAACGCACGTCGTAGATGTGCGCGGACTTCGAGCACGTCGTACTGGGCTTGACCGTCGAGTGCACTGAGTTTAGGCTACACCATATTCGTCAGCAACTTCTTTGTAGTATCGTTTATTCTACTTTGCCGTAATCTCAAAATGGCACTTTTAATCTTTTAGAAATGAATGTATGTAAAGATCCTCATCAATACACTTAGCTGAAGAACTTTCTAGTGGCAGAGGGGCCGAACAACTCTAATCTCACACCGGGTAAAGCCTCCTCAGACAAAATGTTCAATCTCTCTGCCAATGTGTTGTTGACCTCGATTTTACCGGTCTTATTAACTACAACAACACCACCAGCCTGTTTGGCGTCCAAGAAATTCTTCTCGTCAACAGAGATGGAAACCGAGAACTTAGCCTTTTCAAGGAACTTCTTAGCTGCCACTTCAGAAACCTCCTTTGCAAGAGAAACATCAGCCTCTCTTACTCTGAGTGTGACCTGATCTTCAAATATGGCGTATAATCCCTCTTCAATCAAACCTTCCAAAACGGGTTTGTAGTTTTCCTTCTTGGAAGCCAACTCCACCAAACTTTTTTCTGCCTCCTCAAAGATTTCCTCCAATACGTTTTCTTTCTCGCTCAACACTTTCAATCTAGTCTTGTTACCAATGGTGGATTTGGTGATTTGTTGTGCCAAAGAAGCCTTCTTGAACTTTTGCTCGTAGGCACCGTCAATGGCGGCGGTTTCCGATCTAACGATGGAGGCTTTCTCGATTTCGTACTCCTCATCGGCTTTCAATCTAATTTCCTTAGCCTTCTCTTGAGCCTCCTTGTCAATGAATGCCTTCATCTTGCGGAGCTCGGAATTTACCTGCGCCCGTTAATATATGCCACGATGGTGCATGACGCCTGATTTAACGAAAGCGATTCGAGTCACAGAATTCACAGGTTAAGACATTTTAATTTACATACTTGGTCATCGGTCAACGACATTATGTGGTGATTGTTTAAGCTGAGTGGGGGTTGGCCTTATCAATGTCGACTTGAGGGTGAGTATTAACTCTGTGTCGTGCGAAAATCAATAACGCCTGTACTTTTTCATGACGGGGTGCTTACGGGCTTTGCGAAGTGCTAGTGCCGACTTTTATTGATTACAAATTTTCAAGGAAATTTTTGGCCAATTCCACGCCCACAAATGTGGCAGCGTTGGCAGGGAAGGACCTGGCGAGAGCAGGACCAACACCTGGGAAGAAGGCCTTGATACCTCCCTTGGCGTAAATTGTTTTCGTGGCCTTGGAAATTGAGATGTTGACATTGGATGATTGCTGTGTAGACTTGATGGTGTCAATTGGGTAGACGCCAAGCCACATGGAGACACCGGCACAACCCCCGGCAATGGAAATTGCCAACAAACTCAAGTCTTGGCCAGGACTGGACAATGCCCCCTTGATATACTCGTAGGTTGCAAAGTAGAGCGCCGAGCCTGGTCCATCTCGGGCCAAAGTGGCAGCAGAGCCCTTGAAGATGGACCGAAGACCCCCGGTGCGGTACATTTCCGCAATAACAGAGGCCATTGACTTCTTGGCCCCGCTCTGCACCTGCATCATGACCTTGACTCTCTCAAAAGGAGCAGCAACCGCAGTGGTTGGAATGCTGGAGAGGAAACCAGCGGTAGAGATGTTTCCGATCGAAAAATCTTCTACCTTCTTTCCAGTGACTGAAGAAACAACCTTCTTGCCCATGTCGTAGCCCCAGAAGGAAACGGCGAACATGGGCGTGACACCTATAAGTGGAGGCATGACACCTCTGTAGAAGCCACGGGGACCATCCTTGGCAACTGTGCCCTTGATGCATTCCAACGTGGAATTGTACACGCCTGTTTGTAAACGAACTTTGACCAAGTCAAAGGGATGACCCGTCAAAACAGCACACACTCCACCGAAACCACCCGAGGCAAAAGACTTGATGTTGTCGACCAAAACACTGTCAGTTTCGTCCATTTTTGAAATGAGTGGCTAAAAGGTCTTGTAATAAATATGGTAAAAAATTGAGAATTAAACTCGTTGATATACTTTAGAACTGGGCCTCGGATGTTCTACTTCTTATATAACAAGTGAAAAATTCAGTGTGATAATTTCCCCACAGGTTCGTGTGCGTACTGCAGCTTGACCCCTCGGTCCTCGGCACCTTCGCTCAATTGCGAGCGAACACACTCACGAAAAGTCGACGATTCTTGTTGGTGTTTTGTCCAAATGGAGAGGCCGCGGACGCTTAAAACTACGCCCACACTTCACCGCAAGTACTCGCTACCAAACGAGACGTCGCTATTCCATGTTAGATGTCGGGCCAACTTCCTTCAGTGCTGCTTGTGCGAGGTGGGGTTGTAACTGGTGCGCACGTCAGATACACGCCGCCCGAAATTCACCTATATGAACTTGCTCAAGTCTTTCAACTCGCCTTCAGAGCGCAAGTCCCGTACAAATATACCAAGACTTGGTTCAAATTTCTGCAAGTAGATACCCTGGTAGGCCTTCCTCATGATAATTTTCATGTTGGTGTACGTATCTTCCAACCCGTCCTCGAACAGCCCGGTGCGTTCCCTGGTCAGGACGCTATAGAGATTCACGTAATTGTTTAGCAAGACTCCAAACTCTTCAGATGCTTTAGCAAAAGAGAAGGCGATCTCTAAAAATGCAAAAATCTGATCCACAAAAGATATGTTAGAGTGCTTTCCCCTAACATCCTCCCGAAACAATTTGCAGCCGGTGATACTTTTAAGGTAATCGCTATGCATGGTAGTCAACTCATCAATGGTTATTTCTCGCATGCTATGTTCAATCGAAGCCTCAGCCCTTGCTTTTTCGAACTCATTATTTTGTTTGAATTTGCTAGCATAACCTTCGTCAAGCACAGAGAGCTTGCTAGTCTCATTTTGCAATCCATCGGATGATTTATAGGTTGACGTAGATTTAAAGACCTTCTTTACAATCTTTTGGTTGAAGCTTCTCTCTATCAAGGAGAAAGAGACAAAGCGAAGGAAAGCTTGTAGCAACAAAAGCATCCGGTTACGGATGATGCTTATCATCCTGATGGATTTTTTAAACCACTGGAGTCTTTTCATATCAAATTTCATTGACCTCCCTTGGCGGACCCGTTGACCCAAGATTCGCAAGTCATTCTTGTGTAACAGCTGAAACTCCATGTAATTGTTCAGCAATATGTATTGAAAATGTCTTAGACTCCACAAGAAGTTAAAGAGTCGCAAATATTGAGTGGAATCATTTCTGTGATTTAAAAGTGCCTCTAGCGGCGCCTCGGGAATTTTGTAGTCAAGGGTGAAAACATCCCAACCAACTGTACCATGGCTGAGATCCAAGATTCGGGCGTCAATCCTATCTCGGAAGTAAGCAGGGATATTTCGCAAAGACGATCCATTGATGGATTCGTCAAGGATCTCTGATAACTTTGCGGAAGTCAAGCTCATAGCGGGCTGCGAAAAAATCACACAACCTTTCTTGTTGATATTTTCAATAAGGTCACTCGCTTCCATTAACATGGTCTTCTTTAAGTAAAGCAAGTGCTGAAAAATATGGTTTTTTTTCTGTAACAAGTATACCAAGTAGTCGATGACCTCGCTGTATTGAGCATCAATTAGCTCCTGGATAGAGACAGGCGACATTGATATCAAGCCTCCATGTACTTTGAAAAGCAATGTGAAATATTTCAGGGCAAACCTATTCACCCAATCTAATTCCTCGCAATAATTTTCCAAGAATATTAGGGTTTTTCCAATCTGTAGTATTTTAATAAACGTACTTTTCTCGTAGTGCATGAATATGGGGATTTTCGTAGCATCGAACACGATGATTTCATTCACGTGGTTCTCACCTTTATTGAAAGAGACAAAATACTCTTCGTTTTCGTCGATTAGACTACCCTTAATAATCCAATGCTCAATGTACTCATAATATGGCACAACAATCTGTCTAAAAATTTCGCTTGAAATTAGTGCAACATCGGGATCGCCGGACTGGGAGGTTTGGAAGACCTCCTCGAGAAACCGGAAGCCATCCAAATTAACTTTGCGTTCTTGGAGGTGGGAGAGCAATCGTAAGTTGCGTATCTGGTCAGTCAATCGATCAAGAAGAGCAAACAAAGATTTCGGATTTGTAGTGAACGTTGACTGTATGAAATTTGAATATTCTTTTAAAAATGACTCGAGGAACCGCGTGAAAGCAGCCTTTATAGGGGAATTTTCCTTTCCCTTCACTTGCTCGACGTGCCTCTGTAAAGTACTGAATAACAATGCCGGCTCAAGGACATCAGCCAAAAGATGAGAAAAGCTCTTATCGGCCCCAAGGGGGATTTCTATACTCAAGAAGTCAGACAGAAACGAGAGAAGACGCGTGTCTTGCCCAATAAGGGTATATTGTAGAGATTTCAATATGGATGACTCGTCAATGTCGCTAGGGCCCGTAGTTGGTGGAAATGTTGAGTGGTTACTCGTAATGGGGGAGTGGGGATCAGTTTCGTGCAAAGTTTCTTGTGCAACACTCAAGGAGGGTATTTCCGCATTTGATTGGGGGGTGGGACGTTGAGGACTGGTGAAAGTGCCTGAATCGGGGAGTAAATGAGATAAGAATGTCAAGTATTTGGCGATGTCGTGGTTCAGTTTTTTTTCTCCAAGTATTTGGATGATAATCTTGAAATGGCTCCAGTCTCTGGACCTGCCATGACTCACAAATAGGCGCTCGTAGTCTTGTAATAGGCGCGCCATTGAATTTGTAAATCCAGGTGCATGGGATGGATTGAGCTCTCGGAGTAGGTCGTTGACAAGATTCTGTGCATGGTCCCAGTTAAGATCCTCTGGGGCAAGCGATCCAACTAGACGACTCAAATGTAATTTGATGAACTGTGCTTTGTCCATGTTCGGAGGGGCCCTTGTCCTGTAGTTCAGGCGGTGCGCAAGTGTTTTTGTTGATAGTTCGGTTTTCGCTTTGTCACTGTACGCGCAGTTTCTACATACAGGAATCATCGAAGTCATCTTCGTCGCATAGCCGTATCGCGGTTAAAAACGCTGTCATGCACATAAAGAAGATCAGGGCACGCTTGCACACAATGTGCAGAGAAGCTCTAAACGGAATTGGTGGATAATCTACTTTAGACGCACCTCTCTCTGCGAATCACCGACTTCGAGGCTTTTCTCTGCAGTTCCTTGCATATCGCAAGGCTCGAGCGTGATGAATATCGGAGATGCCTAGGCAGACTGTCGCCCGACCGTTGTTCGTAAATCTTCTCTCTCTGAAGGCTATTTCCGGTCCGGCAGAAGAAGTCAGATCCAGGAAAAAAAGGCAAAGAAGCTGGGAATGCATACAATGCGCTTCGGTTGTCTTTTTCTACTCGTTATGCAAGATCATGCTCAAATCTTTTCGAGATGAGATCCCGAGCCCCCAATTTCCAGACTATATAAGATACGCATTCCCGCGAGAATTAAAAATGAATTATTACTGAATAATTAGCACTTTCTGTTTTGATCATGGCTATTCTTGACCAAGGTTATGGCTATGGTTTTGCCGTGGGTCTAGGTGCAGGCTTTGCCTTACTTATGGCTCTTATCACGAGGGTTCTCTCCAAGTACTTGGGCCAAAAGCAAAATTCTGAACGGTTTTCAACTGCCTCTAGAAACGTTGGCTCAGGTTTGATTGCATCTAGTACTGTCTCGGCTTGGAATTGGCCCGCCACTCTTTTAACCTCGAGTGGTTGGGCCTACGCTCATGGTGTTGGCGGTGGGTACATGTACGGTGTGGGAGGCATTGGTCAAATCACCTTATTTCTTTTCCTCGCCTTGCAGTTGAAACGGAAAGCGCCATCTGCTCATACTGTGTCGGAATGTTTCTACTTGCGTTATGGGAAGGTGGGCCACTGGGTGTTCCTCTTCTACTGTATGTCCACGAATGTGTTGATATCGGCCTTGTTGCTCTTGGGTGGATGCCAAGGCTTCGCTGCAACAACGGGGATGCATGTGGTGGCAGCCTCTTTCCTCTTGCCCTTGGGTGTTATTGTCTATACGGCATTGGGTGGCTTGAAGGCGACATTCGTCTCAGACTGGATACACACGGTCATCATTTACCTTGTGCTTATCATCGCGGTTTACACAATTTACTGTACATCTCCCCTCATTGGTTCCCCAGGAAGAATGTACGATCTTTTGAAGGAGGCCCAGGATTTATTTCCCAACCCCACGGGTCAGTCATACCTCTCTTTCAACGACCCTACCTTGTTCTATCTTACATGGTCGGCAACTTTCGGAGGTCTTAGTTCTGTTTTGGGTGATCCAGGATACTCTCAGAGAGCTATTGCTTCCGACCCCACCCAAGTGTTCGTGGGCTACTTGTCGGGTGGTTTGTGCTGGGTGATTATTCCAGTTTCACTTGGTATGTCGGCAGGTTTGGCTTGCAGGGCTTTAATTACAAATCCCGTATCGGTTACTTACCCAAACATTTTAACTGATTTCGAAGTCGGCTCTGGTTTGCCTATGGTGTACGGTTTGGCAGCAATCTTCGGAAAGAGTGGTGCCGCGGCAGGATTGCTTATTTTGTTCATGTCCGTCACCTCGGCTACCTCCGCAGAGCTTATTGCATTTTCTTCCGTGACCACGTACGACATCTACCGTACTTACATCAACCCAAATGCATCTGGAAAACAGTTAGTCAGATGCTCGCATATCTCGGTGGTCTTGTTTGGTCTTTTTATGGCTGCTTTGGCTGTGGGTTTCAACTATGCGGGCGTCACTGTTGGTTGGTTGCTTGGCTTCACAGGTATCATTTTGACACCAGAGGTGAGCGCCGTTGTCTTCACATTGTTTTGGAACAGATTGACCAAAAAAGCATTGGTGATTGGAGCCCCATTGGGAACGGTCACGGGTATTGCATGTTGGATCGGCTCCACCTACCATTACGGCGCGGGTGTCATTGACCGCGACACCCTTGGAATTCCTCAATGCACCTTTATCGGTAATATCACCGCATTGGGATCCACACCCTTGTACATGCTCATCATTTCTTTTTTGTTTCCCGATGCAGCACCATTTGATATGCGCAAGTTGAACGATGACCTCACCCTTGGTGACGATGTGGATCGCGAAGAGGCTCTTGCTGTAAAAGTCAGCGAAGAGACTAGCCATAAATTGAAGAAGCAAACTTGGCTCGCCATCTTATGTAACATCGTCTTGCTCCTTGGATGTTACGTCATTGTTCCAACAGCATTGTTGGGCACCAAATACGAGCTCACCAAAGCAGGCTTCACCGCACTTGTGGTTATCCTTATGATATGGTTGATCGTGGCAGCACTTTTTATCATCTTCATGCCTTTATGGCAAGGAAGGGAATCATTGAAAGCACTTGCCCTCATTTTCATGGGCAAGCGTGACCGTGTGGAGATCGAAACCGCCGAGATATCCGACGATACAAAGAGCTCCAACGAATCCGAGGAGCTTCGTGGAAAGGCATAATTAGGCCCTAGATATCAAATATATTTATTGATAATTCAACCGTGAAGTAGCTCTTGCGAACATACTACGAGTGCTCATAAATGGACTCCAGAGCTGACTTCATTAGGGCCGATGTTAGGGTTGACCACATTGGGGTTCAAGTCTGCGTTGGTCAAGGACAATTGCGCGTCGGTCCAGATGTGCTCCACAGGCTCTGCGCGGGTATCTCCGACCCCGCACAAGCCACCTTTCCGGGACCAGTCGCTTGTTCTGAGCAAGTCTAATTCCGTAAACACACTGTCCATTGCCTCAATCAACTCATTAGCTATTTTGGGTCCGTGGCCTGGGGTTGCAGTGATTCTCAACCTCTCCTCCCCGATGGGAACGGTAGGGAAGTTGATTGCTTGCACATAGATGTTGTGCTTACCCAACAACAAATCCGAAGCTTTCTTTGCATTCTTGGCGTTTCCAATCAAAACGGGCACAATGTGCGAAGGGTTCGGCACAACCGGGATGGAAAGCTCGTTAAGCTTTTCCTTCACATACCTGGTGTTCTTCTGCTGGGCGATTTTGTCTGCGATGTTGGCTCTTTGGTACCTTATTGACGCTGACGAGCCAGCCATAACAGCAGGAGGCAAGGATGTGGTGAAGATAAAGCCAGGAGCGTAGGATCTAAACCAGTCAATCATCCAGCTCTTTCCCGTCACGTAGCCACCCACCAAGCCGAAAGCTTTTCCCATGGTTCCAGTGATCATATCAATTCTGTTCATAACGGAAGCACTGTCGATATTATTCATACCCGCAGCTAAGTGCTCCTCGAAGTTCAAGTGTTCCGACACACCTGCTCCGTGGGGACCGTACAAGCCGACGGCATGCACCTCATCCAAGAAGGTCAACGCACCATACTTGTCTGCCAAATCGCACATGGCCTCAATAGGGGCAATGGATCCACACATGGAGTAAACTGACTCGAAAGCGATCAACTTGGGAGTGGATTTTGGGTACTTTGCTAAGCGTGCCTCAAGATCTATCAAGTCGTTGTGCTTGAACACTTCCTTCCTGGCACGGGAATTACGAATACCTTGGATCATGGAGGCATGATTGGACTCATCCGAAAAAATCACCAAATCCTTGATTTTCTGGCCCATCACAGAGAGTACAGCATCATTGGCCACATAGCACGAGCTGAAAACTAACGCGGCCTCATGTTTATGCAAGGCAGCGAGCTCAGATTCCAACTTGATGGCGTGTCTGTTGTGGCCTGCGATATTTCTAGTTCCCCCAGCACCGGCACCGTAAGTATCCAAGGTGGACTTCATGGACTCAATGACCACATCGTTAGTCCCCATTCCCAAATAGTCATTGGCACACCACACTGTGACCTTGTCGGACTCTTGGTTTAAATGGGCTTCAGGAAAACTCTTCCGCAATCTGTTGATATTGTTGAAGAACCGATATGACTTGTCGTCTCTTTTCTTTCGAAGTTCTGCCTCGACAAATCCACCATAGTCGAAAGTGTTATTAGTGGAGGATCTGTCCACCATACCCATGTCGTCTACGACCAAGTCTTTCTCCTTAAAAGCATAGAAGCTGGCTGATGTTCCAAGGCTTGAGGATGCTGCTTCGGAAGAAGCATGAGATGGTTTACTGGACGAGGTGTAGCTTCTACCACCGATGGCCTTCCCAGCAAAAGGACAAGCCTTCATTAAAGTAGGTAACTTGTTGACTTGACGGAGCGCTCTGGAGGACGCAGTGCTGATAAAGGGGCATACTTTAGTAGGGAAAGTGTCCATTTTGATCGATCAAATGATTCGGAACTTTTTTGAGTTAGGCTAAATTGAGCGGTTTTTTAGGCTCGGTGATGGACAGAAACGACGAGGCTTTCGGATGCAGGACAATTTTACAGGATTTGGACAAGTGACCTTCCTATGCAAAGGCACTATTGTAATGCCTAGTGGACAGGTGAATCAATATTACAGGACCTTTCAATATTATATTTAGCCGGAAAAGAAGAAAGAACGATGCTGAGTCGTCTGAGGCTTAGTCCTCAGTAGAATCTATGAAGTCAGGAGATACCGCCCTGGTTAGAACGGCATCAAGATAAATGAAAATCAACTTGGAGATCCTAGTATTAAATAATTATAACCAAGAATAATAGAAGATGACTGAAATCACAAATGAAGCTCCCGTTGGAAGAAAATATCAGACCGCCGGAACAAGTGTTCCGGGTCGACTTAGTGTACATGTTATCACTCGGCACGTGAGACGCACAGTGGTGACAATTTCGCGCTCATCTGCACCTGAACTAGAACCGACTGAATATCACGCGCGTCGAACCTCAATGACTCTTTGACCAACCTCCGAAGTGGGCTGACCTACCTTCTAGAAGGTATGCATGTTATCATATGCATAGGTTTCAGTTAAGCTGCCTACTTCTTGTATCTTGATTGATGTCAGGCATAACGAAGTTTTGCAACGTAGATATGTACGTGAATGGTGCTTAGTATCGGAGCTTTAAGCCTATACCTTCCACTGTGCGTGTTTTCTCACGATAAACAAAAAAAAATCTCGACCTCGGTGAGGGTCGAACTCACGATCTTGAGATTAACAGTCCCACGCCTTAACCAACTTGGCCACGAAGTCGTTTTCTTTCGTTATAAAATGTAAGTTATATAGGTCCAATTAAACACAATACTGAAAACACCTTGAAGACTCTTTCCACGAGAGGAACGCAATATAGAATTGAAAAACAGAAAAGAATGTGGCATCAAGTCTGTAGTCAATGATAAAAGGAAAGACTTTCAGAATAGGCGACAGCAATAGAGGTAGCCAAAGAGACAAGGCCAGGACAAACGCTCCTGTTGAAAGAAGAAGAATTCCAATACTGAGCTTAGACTCAGTCGTTCAATGCAAGAAAAATTTTTAACTGCATGCCACTATTATCCTGGTTATGCTCCTGACTGGCGGGATACTTTTTCACATCGCCATCAGAGCAATGCAGTATGACGATAGGCCACTGCTCTCGGCCAAAACCCTTCACTTGAAACCGCGTTGTATTATCAATACAAAGGCCCAGCGAATATTGCTCCAGTTGCATGTGCCTCAATTGCACCACCGATGTACCAAGAAGGGTGAAATTGCAGCAACTCCGTAACATTTCCGCGAAAGTGAGAAAGCCGTAACCAAAGATAATGTCACGTCAATTTATGACATGACCCGGAAAAGATAGGAACTGGCCTTGCAATGGTTGTGTACTTCATTGTCAGTATAGAGAACGGCCTAGTACCAGTATATAATGCGCCACTGTTTGCAAGCGTGACAACTTTGAAGGTCTAACATTTCATGCATTAGGTAACTGCTTCTGAAGAATTGAACATAGGCTGTACACAGGCGCTCGAGGAAACATCTAGAGTCGGGCACCTTCTTGTGGCACAATAAAGGCATAGCGGCGTTTCATTAGCCCACTGCATAAAGAAGCGTTTTCAAGGTTGAAGAAAATTCCACCCGAACACCGACATCGTTTACAAAGCGTGCATTCTAATGTAAATGTATATTAAGCGATGGAGAAATAATTTACTCTTCTTCTTCCTCCTCATCCTCATCCTCGTCGATGGAGTAGAATTGCAATCTGTACTCGTTTCTCTTAGTAGAAACGAATCTGATCCAATCTCTGAGCTGGTTCTTCTTCAAGTATTTCTTTGTCAAGTACTTCAAGTATTTACCTGAGAACTTAACAGTAGACACAATAACAACATTGTCACCCTCCTCAGTAATGTGGATGTTCTCGCCTAAGTTACCCAAGGTGTTGTCGACCTTGATGTGCTCGGTCAAGTACTTAATGTAAGCCTCTTGGTCGAAGACACCATTCGAAACTGGAGCAGAAGTGTCAACAACAAACTTCTTGGCAGCTTGGGTTTTAGTGGTCTAAAGTCCTGTTAGCCTACCGCACGATTATTGCAAAACACACGAGTACATGTGGCGAATAAAGACAGCAAAGCTACCCCGGACGGGCTTCAAAAAGCTAAGTAGGTAAGATTTAATACCCCAAGACTTGTCATCTATGAAGGATCAAAAACACGGGGGCACGGGGCCTCCCACTCTCTCGACTATTAGAACCCGTTCAAGGTAAACGCACTGATCGATATCCTCAAACCTTAAGAGATACATACAACTGGAGCCATTGTGATTAGTGTAGGAGGTAGTGTGATGGTATTGAGAATAAATTTTTCATGTACCCACGTCCAAGCCGCGCAGTCGTGCGCGCGCCTAGAAAGGACCTGAGCGTCTTAGGGTTCCAGCCCTAAACCTGGGCCAGTATCTTCGCCGCGCACTTCCTGAGTCAACGGTCTATGATTTGAGGCACCCTCGCCTAACCAGCCTCGGAGGCGACGTCACTGTTCGTCATCCAAGGATGTCAATTACATCTTATATTCTCCATAAAAGTGGTACACACTGTTCAAAAATTATCCACACCTGTCCTGAATGCGACCATATGCTTCGCTCTTCTTTTTCAACCCCAAATATTCATTGTGAAGTCTTGTAGAAATCTGGTTCGCGACACGCAGAACACTGATTGCAACTTCGGTCGCAGCATGCTTAGTTCTGTCCATTGACGAGATACTTTAGTTAGTGTCGACAGGTGAAGAAGCTTACTAGGGACGTCTATGAAACTCTACTCTAGGTGCTTATGCTGGAATTTCCACTTGAAAACAAGCATTCTGGCGACCCCATAGGAGTGCCAGTGTGCCCCCTTTTCAACGTGAGAACTAATAAAGAGATTGCAAATAATGCACCTAATCAGGCAGAGTTGAAGCTGCCACAAGAGCGAAGAAGATCGTCACAGTAACTTAAGTGAGCGGATGGTGGCTATCAAGGCCCAAACGAATGGATTTACGAGGACTTGTGTGGGTGCAGTATATGGGGTCATGAGCAGTGGGAATCAGCTTCGAGGAGGCTACACAAGACAAGGTGCACAATTGAAGGTTTCAAAAAGGGGACTAGCGTGGCGTTGCGACAGATTAGCAGCAGGTCATCAAAGCCAGCTACCGTCCATCTACCAAAATAGTCTCAAGGCTCGTATGGATGGAGCAATGAATTTTGCGGAAACACAAGGTGAAACGTTGGTGTCTTGTTTAATTTTGGCCATTATGGACAGATATCGTTGCCTGAAAGAAATGCTAGGGCCCTCTAACGGCCCTAAGCGGGGCGGTGCATCACGCAAGACTATCGTATCAATGAGACACTGGTCAAGTGTGATGTCATGCTTGAGGCAGTAGTATCTGCGCGGATCATCATGCCTTGCGCCATTCGCTTAGTTGCGGAACGCAATTCCATGAGGAAGCACGAGCAATTTTTACGCTTATGGTCGGCTGCAACACCATTCGAGCAGGATGGGTAACGCCCACGACTTCTCAGTGGCTAGGAAAAGGTTGGCCATGTCATGATTGATTCTTCGGGTCAGGCATACTATTGAACATGGCGCTTAGCTCGTCTGAATCTCGTTTCATTACCGCCCAGAGATATGGATCCTGTTTGGAAAAGTGCGCGAGAGTAGGTCGTTATGCAAAACCTAACACAACATTAATGAGCATTTGCCGGCATCGTGGGTACAACTCCAAAGGAAAGACTCAAATTTAGCATGCCTAACTATCCAATCTGGAGCGAGTTGCTATATCATGCAATTTGGGCGGTTCAGGCGGTTGTACCTATGGGTATCATGTAATGCATTCACCTGTAGAGAGGATATTTTCAAATCCGCGTCAGAACTAGGTGCATAACACTAGGTGCATGTGGTGCGGCATAAATTAGCCATGGACCTATGTCCGAAGTACTAGTTATTGGAATCATGCAGCAACCGTACTCATAGTCTAAGCATATACCTCATCTGGTTATCTATTTGGTTGCCCTCCTAGGTTTGTGTTGTCGTCTCAAGTAGATTCAGCGGCTCGACTTATATTTTTGGGAGTGGGCCTCCACCTCTTGAACTCTATCACGTCCATACATCCCTGTAAGCCTCATTAGGAAGCCAATCCCGTGTCTGCTAAGCGCAATGCATAAATGCGCGTTATCATTGGTTTTCAACACTCTGCGAGCAAACATTTTACGAGCGTCGGAAGCATTCAAGGCGGACCGAACAAATTGTGGCTGACTTCCGCAATGCCTCCCCGCCGCAAATTTGCTGTGCAGATTACATGATGGACACGCAGTGAACTTTGCAAGAGATTGAGGACGCATTGGTACATTTCTGAGGCACCATGTCGTGGTGCCACGTCATCGCGAAGAGCCGTTAACACTGGTCTTGCTTGTATTATAAGCTTTAGACTGATCTTCTGGCATCAATGCATGTTCTGTAGCCGAGCTGACTTTATGCGCCTGATTCAAGATTGTCTATGTGCAGTCATTCGCAGTCGATGTTGTAATCCAAAAACGACTCGAAGCTTAGTAGAGGATAAACTGACAAGATGTTTCGATCCACACTTTCCAAAGCACCACGCATATGTCGGGTTTATTCCACGGCGTCAAAAGCACAGCCGCGGAATATCCGGTACGCCTTGCCTTCTGCTTTAACTTTGGGTGTCGGAATTGCATCCTATACCTTCGGCCGAAAGCAAGTGGTTGAAAGTCCGCCAGAAGATTCCTTCCCCCTCTCTTCAACAACACAACTCAAAGACATTGGGTCGCCGGTTTATTGCACCGAAGAGGAATTGTCCGCTGCAATCAGGGATATAAAAAAGGTCATAGGCACGGAAAATGTCACCAACAGCGGGTCCGAAATTGACGGCCACTTTGATAACGGATTCACCACCCATGCGCCAAAGCCGCATCAAAAAGCCAAGTGGATTATCTACGGGACATCTACAGAAGCTGTCTCAAAGATCATGAAAATATTGCACAAGCACAATGTGCCCGTTGTGCCGTATTCTGGAGGATCTTCTTTGGAAGGTCACCTTCACAGCACTCGGCCTGGGGTGATTTTAGACACTAGCAAGATGAATAAGATTTTGCGAGTGAATCGTGATGACTTAGACGTGCAGTTGGAAGCTGGTGTGAACTGGGTTCAGCTTAATGAAGAGCTCGGTGGAGATTCTTTACAATTTGGTTGCGACTGTGGAACTAGTGGTTTAATCGGAGGAATGGTCAGTACGAATGCCTCTGGTGTCAATGCCTCTAGGTATGGTGCCATGGTGCAAAATGTAATCTCCTTGACTGTAGTTCTCGCGGACGGAACTGTTATAAAAACCAGACAACGCCCCAAAAAGACTAGCGCTGGTTACAATCTTACAGGATTGTTTATAGGAAGTGAGGGCACTTTGGGTATAGTGACTGAGGCAACCGTTCGCTTGCACGTGAAGCCTCAAGTCGAGACGGTTGTAGTCGGACAGTTTCCCACAATACTCGATACTACGAAAACCGTCGCCGAACTCTTCCGCAAGGGTATTCGCCCCGAAGCCATCGAACTCTTGGACAAGGACATGATGCACTGCATCAACTATAGTGGGTACTGGACCAAGGAGTGGCTCGAAGTGCCCACAATTTTTTTTAAAATCGGCGGCTTGAGCCAAACTGTTGTGAACGAGACACTCGAGGTTGTAAAAGAAGTATCACTTGCCAACAATTGCCAGGATTTTATTGCTGCGGAGACAAAAGAGGAGGGAGAAGAGTTGTTCAGTGCTCGGAAAAATGCTTTCTATGCAATCCTTGAATATGGCAAGAACGAAATTGATGAAGACGTGAGATTATGGGTCACTGACATAGCCGTTCCACTTTCTAAGCTTTCCAGCGTTTTGGAACAGGTCCGCTTATTAATTGAAAAATCGGGCTTCCAATCAGTGATTCTTGGCCACGTTGGAGATGGCAATTTTCATGCAGATATTTTCTACACCCCGGAGACAAAGAAACAGTGCGCAGATTTGGTGAATGAAATGATGATCATAGGCTTGAACAATGAGGGAACTGCGAGCGGAGAGCACGGGATTGGGAATGGAAAAAGAAAGTACCTAGACTTGGAACTCGGGCCCACCACAGTTGACGCGATGAGAAAGCTTAAGATGGCTCTAGATCCCAAGCGAATTTTGAACCCAGATAAGGTGTTTAAAATAGATGTGCTTGACACAGAGGAACAATAGCTTGTGGTCAAACATGTATAGAAATACAGAATTGAGGCGTGTAAAGACATGCAATGTCTAGCTTCTGCGCACCTGACATTACCAATTATCCGGTGTTCACCTGTTCTAGTCTTTAAAACTATGCCCCAATGACTATTACTAGTATGCAAGATTTTCGCGAAGTGCCTCCTATCTGATAAGGATCAGGATCCGGCGACATGAGGCGAGTTGAAGGCACAAAGGGGAATGGGCAAACTGGAAAGCCATAGTCTCGGAATTTTCACCAAGCGCAAAAGAAGAATGCGCCTATGACGCGGTTTTGAAAGTCTCTGGAATCACAGATTCATGGGAGCCTGACTCGCATAGCTCTCCTTATCTTGGCTTGTGTGCAAGACTATAGTCTTCCGCAATTTTTCTCGTACTTCCCAGAAAACAATTAGCACGGCCTAGAGCGACTCCTTCCACCCAAATTTAACATTTTCAAGCACAAGTTCGTGTTCTGGACATTCGCTGCCACATATAGGTGTCAATCAGGGCCCCTTGCGTTATTCTGGGCTCAAAAAGCTTGCTCTTTCCACTGACGGGCATCAAGGTCGTTTTCCCCAGTCATACACGTACAGGATAAATCTAGAGCTTGGCTTTAACTACAGAACAAAGTCACACAAAATGACTCCAGAATTCTCTACAACTAGTGTGAAGGACAATTTGGATGGACTTTCACTAAATCCAAGCGCTCACCAAGAAAGTGCCCCCAGCAATAAGCAGATCAGGCAAACCACAAGGTCCTTACTATCGGAGTCGTTGGCCAGGGATCAACGCAAATCCAGAAATGGTTCTTATTACTACCCTTATCACAGTGGAGAACTGACCTTCACAGACGAGCACCCGGAACCTGCCCTTTTAGCAACCTCTGTGGGAAAGGATTCCGACGGCAGGCTCATTCCTTCCTCGTCTACCATTTCCTTGCTATCTTTAAACCAGGCACCTATTCCTCCTACGGCCCACTTATCGGAAATGGCATTTTCGGGAATAAAGCCTGCTCCGTCGAACCTTTCTCTGATTCCCGGAGATCGAGCGAGCTCCTACACAAATCTTCGATCGAGAAACTCAATAACGCATTTAAATCAACAACGGTTGCAACCATATCATAAACTTACTTCGCCGATCCCAAATGTTTCTTCGGAATTCTCAGCCTCGTCAAGCCCATCTTTCATCCCTTTGGCAAGAAATATTTCATATACTCCAGATTCACCAAACTTAGACCCAATCTCGGGACATGGGTCGCCATCGAGGTTCTGGCTCAGCTCTCAAACACCTCCGAAGACTGCCATGTCGTCCTTGAGAACCCCCAACAAGAGCAATCTAAATTTTACCTCGCTTCCGAAGGTTCAAGAGAATGAACAAATTTGTTCTCATTCTGTCTCTCAAGCAATAGCCATTTCCAACGAGGGAAACAAGTCGCCTATTCTAAACCCAGTCCTGACCCCTCTGGAGGATTTGCCCATGACGCCATTATTCTTAAATCATGGAGACCATTATTTCATAGCGAACAGACCAAGGCCAGAGACTGAAGACAATACGCAGGACTACTACTACGCTGAGAAATTCTCTAATCTTCTGTTCGAGGAGAAAGACCAACCGGAAGAGGAAATTGAATAGTGCTGTTAATTATCAAAGCATATACTGAGGTGGCACTAGTTGCTTCCTTCATTCAAACTGTGTGCATTGAGTCTACGTTCATGGCAGGCCTGATACTCTTGTGCCACAAGAACTAGGGATGCGATAAGGATGCGTCTTCTGTTTATATACAGTACATATTTACACGTTTCACTCCGACTGAGAAGTTGCCTGATCATCCTTAGGCACTCTCCACAATGTCATCGTATGAGGGTATGTCAAATCGGACACATCTTGCAGATAGTATTTACTAACCACAGGCGACCACAATATAAACGTGCGCCGCAGATCGCGCTCCCAGAGCGATCCCAGGAGGCAATATCAAACACTCACTGATGCCATAGATACTTTACTTACAACAACCATAGATTTTAATACCCAGACTCTCACTGGAAGAGAGATTTTGAGCAATGCCTTGCGCTTGATGAGTGAAGATGAGAACTCA
This sequence comes from Metschnikowia sp. UFMG-CM-y6306, assembly GCA_009756535.1. NCBI lineage: Eukaryota > Fungi > Ascomycota > Pichiomycetes > Serinales > Metschnikowiaceae > Metschnikowia > Metschnikowia sp. UFMG-CM-y6306. Next base: position 31,441 of record WFIW01000033.1, on the reverse strand, counting down.
GAGGTAATTCAAAGTTTCCTTGATGCGCTCAGCAGAGTTAATCCTGATACAAAATCCACGACTGATGGCGTTGATGACTCATTCCTTGACGCTTTGGAAAGAGTAGATATCTCCACGTTACCGGATTCTGCAGATTGTCCCATCTGTACCAATAAGTTCACTGATAACGATTATCCGTTGATCGTCAAACTCCCTTGCTCTCTTCAAGACAACTCGAAGAAAGAACACATATTTGACATGGACTGTATAGCCCCCTGGTTGAAAATGAACTCGACGTGTCCCTTGTGTCGCTTCAATGTACATGATGCACAGAAGTTGAGGAAGGCCAAGTTGGCCGAGGAGCTTAAACTCGCGAAGGATTCTGATGAGGAAGACGATCAAGATGAAGACTGGGCATTGTATGGGTAGCATATTAGCCTCGATGAAATAAAAATAAACAACGACAACAACAATGTCTCTGGAGAGGTGGGCAGAATCTCTTTATTCTTTCTTATATACAAATTGGAGGAACGCTTACTTGGGATCTTCCAAATACTGCTTGAAGTCATCGGAGCCTAACATTTCTTGGACTTTCTTCATGATTGGATCCTCAGCATCAACCTTATAGGCCTCGGGTAATTGCATGTCTTTGGCTTTCAAGTCGCTCATTTCTTGTGCGAACTGGAGCGACTCTCTGGTATGTATTTTGGCCCCATACTCAACTTTTTCGATTGCATGCTTGTTGATGTAAGAAAGCCACAAATCCACCACCTCGGGCTGGGCATCGAAAGCCTCCAAGCTTCTGTTGTAAGTCACTCTGAAAAAATTCTCCTTGGATTTTGCTTGAGCAAATGGAGATCTAATGACGGTGTACAAACGTCTCTCTGTCTTGTTTTTCTTGATATCTGAGCAAGGAATGCCCAAAAAGAAAGCTGCTCTGGCAGCAAACTCAGATGCTCTTATGAGCTCTTTCTCCTCGTAACCACGGAATGAGACCTCTGCGACCTTATGACCGTGTGTCTTCTCGACCTTCAACGGTTTGTACTGCAACAACTCGACATTGAGTGGAACAGGGCGCTTGGAAGAATCACGGACCTTGTTCTCGGTTATTATTTTTGCCTGGAATTCGTAAGCCTCGCCAAGGATGCGATCCTTGAAGTCTTGCTTCTCTGCCTCCACCATCTTACTCTTTTCCGTGAATTCCTCGGGGCTCAAAAATCGGTCATTTGGGACGGTATCCGCTTTACGGAGCCTGGCATTATCTGCAAATGTTCTGGTTGGTAAACGGCATCTTCTCGCATATCGAACAAACATGATGCTGTTTGGCACTGGCATATCCGTTAGATCTTTTCCCTTACTACGAGAAAAAATCGATATGCAGTATGCAACTACGCACACGTGATTTCGTAGTTTCGTTCCCTTCTGTATTAAGTTGCCTTAGAAGCTTATGAAGTACACTACGTCGAACTGAAATATGAAAGGCAAATTGTGGACAGAAATTATGGGTCACAAGCGTGTTCATTCGCGTTCTTTCAGAATCCGGGCGCATCATCTTCTCTCGAGATGTAGTCCGCGCTTCGTAGAGTTATCCTCATCTACATCAATGGGGAAAGCGAGTAAAGACAAGCGAGACCTCTATTACAGGAAAGCAAAGGAAGAAGGTTATCGCGCACGTTCAGCTTTCAAGCTCCTACAAATCAATGAGGAATTTCAAATCTTTTCCGGGGTGAAGAGGGTGGTGGACTTGTGCGCTGCCCCAGGATCATGGTCACAAGTTATGAGCAAAGAATTAAATAAAGATCTGCCGAACAACCCGGCTAAAATTGTGGCCGTTGACTTGCAGCCCATGGTTCCCATAGATGGCGTTGTGTGTCTTCAGGCAGACATCACGCACCCAAAGACACTACAAAAAATCCTAGATTTATTCGGTGGAGAGCCTGCAGACTTTGTTTGCAGTGATGGGGCCCCGGATGTCACGGGTCTCCATGACTTGGACGAATATATTCAGTCTCAGTTGGTTCTTTGTGCTTTACAACTCACGTGCTGCATTCTCAAACCTGGGGGAACTTTCGTGGCTAAGGTTTTCCGTGGTAGAGACATTGATCTTTTGTACAGTCAGCTTAGCTACTTGTTTGACCGTGTTATATGTGCAAAGCCTCGGTCCTCTAGGGGAACTTCTTTGGAGGCCTTTATTGTTTGCATGGGCTATCATCCAACGCCCGGCTGGACTCCTCGTTTGGATCTCTCCAAGTCCACTGAGGAATTTTTTGAGGATGCTAAGATGGGAAAAAGCTATTTTGAGGAAAACTTGGACTTCGATCATGACGAACTGAGATTTGTCGCCAAATTTGTGTCATGTGGTGACTTGGCAGATGGTGATTCCGATGCGACGTACACCTTAAACTCGAGCGTAGAGAAGCGAAGCTTACTCCCGGTCCAGAAACCAACCGCTCCTCCTTATAAGAAAGCTTTGGAAATGAAAAGGAACGGGAACTTACTGAAGCATTGAAAGCCTATTGACGAATGCTCATTAGAAAAGTAAAAACTCAACATTACTTATGATTCTGCACCGGTGTGAAGATTATGTGCTTGTGGTTTCTTCACCCTTGACTAAAGCATCTGGCTTCAAAGTGGGGAATAATAAGACCTCTCTGATGGTGTTCGAATTTGTAAGGAACATGGCCAATCTATCAATACCACATCCCCACCCGGCAGTAGGAGGCAAACCATATTCCAAAGCATTACAGAAAGTCTCATCAACCATCTGAGCTTCGTCGTCGCCTTGAGCCTTTTGTCTAGCCTGCTCCTCGAATCTTTGTCTTTGATCAAACGGATCGTTCAACTCAGTGTAAGCGTTACAGATCTCCTTGGTGGCAACAAAAACTTCAAATCTTTCGCACAAACCTGGAATTTTTCTGTCTTTCTTGGCCAATGGAGACATCATTTGTGGGTGTCCAAAAATAAATGTAGGGTTGATAGAAGCATCTTCGAGCTCGCCAACCAATTTGTCTAACATCCTGGCGTTAGTCAATGGTGGGGCACAGTCAAGCTTATTGTCAATCAAGATCTGCTTCAAGAACTTTCCGGTATTCTCAGTATGCAACTCGTCTCCTGGTGGGAACTTGACGTTGTAGACTTTCTCCAACTCCTCAATCATGTTCACTCTCTTCCATGGCCTGCTGAAGTCCAACGTTAAAGCTTCACCCGTTGGTCCATCCGGGTGGTAAGTGATCTTGTAGTCACCGGTAATCTCCTTTACCATTTCCGAGAACATCAACTCAGTCATGTCCATCAAGTCAAAAACATCAGCATATGCTTGATAAAACTCACAAGTGGTGAATTCTGGGTTGTGGGTCATATCAATGCCCTCATTTCTGAACTGACGGCCAATTTCGTAGACTCTATCCATACCTCCAACCACAAGCTCCTTCAAGAACAACTCTGGGGCAATTCTCATGTACATTTGCATGTCCAAATCATTGTGATGGGTAATGAAAGGTTTGGCAGTGGCACCACCAGCAATGACGTTTAAAATCGGAGTTTCAACTTCAATAAAATCCCTGTTGTCCAAAAACTTACGAATATAGGAAATAATGGCAGATCTGACCTTGAAGCGCTGTCTTACATCGTCATTGACAATCAAGTCCAAATAACGCTTCCTATATCTGTTCTCTTGGTCCTTGAAACCGAAATGCTCAGTTGGTAACATGTGCAAGCATGGAGTCAACAATTCAACAGACACAGAAAATATAGAGAGTTCGCCCTCACCACCCTTAGCTGGGGAGGTTCTTCCTGGATAGCCAGAAACACCCACAATGTCACCTCTCTTCAAAAGATCGTGCTCTTTCTCGTACACCTCGAGGGATTCCGCATCTTGGGCCTGGGCCATGATTTGAACCTGGACACCATCTCCCTTCAACACGTAGAATCTCAATTTGGCACCTGCCTCTCTTTTGGTCATGATTCTGCCCGTAAGCTTGACCTTCTGGTCTTGAAGAGACTCACCCCTGGACAAACCATTGTACTTCTCAACAAACTCTGGGATGGTCATGGTACGGTGAAACTTATGAGGGTATGGGTTAAGAGAGCTTGGGTCAGCATCGTTTGCTTTTCTGAACTCTTCTATTTGACGAGATCTGATATCGAAGTACTGGTTGGGGTTCAAGTCAGCCATATTCTCCTTCTTCTTTGGCTGCTTGTTCACATTGTTCTTAGCTTTCTCTGCCTTCTTGGCCTCAATTTGTCTTGTCTTTTGTCTTTTCTTCAATTCAGACTTGGAAACTTGTTCTCCGGTGACTTCGTCCAAGTACGTCTTTGCAACTTGCTCGGCAACTTCGCTTGCTGGATCCGACATGGTGCTGGGTTTGTCAGAAAGATACGAAGTGGGAAAATTTTTCGCAGTTCCAGGCATTTCACTAAGATGCCTGCGTACGGAAGCGGTATACTTGACAGATCAGCAAGGAGAGACAATAAATGTGACTGGAAAGTGATGGGCGGTGGCTACAAAAGAAGTTGCCAAATTTACGGTCACACTTGATTAGCTTGGACAAAAAACCAGGAATGTTTTTTGTTTGGGCATACTTCTTATCTATGACGCGCAAATTAGGTAATTGTTATAAATGTGGTTAAGTAAAAGTCATATCTCTTGAAAGGAGAGGCCAAATAATATTTGGAAAATCATTTGAATAATGACATACACTCTCTTAATCAATTTCCTCAATTTCCTCGTAGAAATCATCCGGTATTTCATTTATATGCTTGACTATATGACGCCCAGTGAGTGTCGGCGAACAGAATAAATTTGTTTTACAGGTGAGAAGACGAAGAAAAAACAATTTGAATTCTGGAAGACAAAACTGTTTAATGTTTTACTTTGGCAAGTATTGCCGATTCCTAAACAGACTGATTTTCGACCGTTTTCAACCTTTCGGCGGTTTGGATGAGGATGTACGGATGTTCGTGAGAACTTTTCTGTGAAAATTTTAATATCAGAGAGGCTTACTACAATATAGACATGCCCTTCAAAGCATCAGGCAAGGCCTATAAAGCTCCCACTGCTGAATCCCTTGAGATAGAAGGTAGTGTTTTGTTATCTATTCTCAGACATACCTCAGAGAACTACCCATCTCTTTATTCGGGAACTCTTTTGGGTTTTGAGGACGACAACGGTTCCGTGGACATAACACATGCGTACCCGTTCCCTTATCCAGATCAATATGAAGGAGGATCTTTGCGCTCAAGAAGTGGAAGCAAGTACCAAAGCGAAATTTTGGAAACTTTGAGAGAGTTGGGTGAAGGTGTTGATTTCCAAGGGTGGTTCCAATCCACTATCTCTGGAAGCTTCGTTACTCCTCAATTAGTTGAAGCTTTGGCCCAGCAGCAATTAGTGAGCAAAAACTTCTTCATTCTAATCCACAATATGGCCTCTATTGGCAAAGATATCGATTTGAAGGCTTTGAGATTGTCAGAGAACTTCCTCAATACATACTTGGAAGGCAAGTGGAAAATTAAAGATTTGGAAAGCCACAAATTGTCATTCTTGAATATCTTTGAAGAGATCCCCATCAATGTTCACAACCAACACTTGGTTAACTTATATTTGGCTGACACTGAGGAGCCTTCCTCTTTCGGTATTTCTGAGAACTTGACATTCAACTCCAATTTCAACATGACCACTCAGTTGTTGGAAAACTTGTGTAACCAAATTGACTCCTATAACTTTGATCAAACCAATTTCAACTACTATCAGAGACAGTTACAGAAAGAACACACTAAGATTCTCCAGTGGAAACAGGCCAGAAAGTCCGAGAATGCCGAAAGAGCTAAGATTGGTAAGCCAGAATTGAACCCTGAGGAGTGGCAGTCTATTTTCAAGCTCCCAACCGGGCCCTCCAGATTAAACAACACATTGTATTCTAGAGCCATCGATGAGTCTGCCGATGATATTTTGAAGCAATGTGACGAGGAGTTGCTCAAGAGTTTCGCTACAGAGAGGAAATTGGTCGCCAACAATTAGGGCTACTGAATTTAGAAGGTCCACTTTAAATATGAAAAATGTTAATTATTTGAGCTCAATATAAGCGGAGCAGCTGCTTAGCGACTGGGGGTGCATATCGATCGTTTACATGTAGTTCAACACAACCATGAGTTTATCAATTTTCCAAAAGACCTCGTAGCTTCTGGATTTTAAGATCAGGGGTTTTCAGGAATTGGTGACTCTTTCAAGGTCCATGATTGCATGTTCTATTATGAATCCATAGACTTTAATTGGTTTTCGGGGACGCAAAAAGCCACAATATCCTGCACACACCATTCTAGAAATATGTAAGCTGACCACTTTTTATACGGAAGAGCCATAAAGCACAACCAGGATGGGAAAACCAAAAGTATGCCAAACTAATAATTAATTTCTCATTAGAATTTTTTTACTAACCCACGCAGTACATATTACTAGTTAGACACGGAGAATCGGAAGGAAACTGTGACAAATCAATTAATCGACATACACCTAACCATAAAGTTTGCCTCACCGAACAAGGCCACATTGAAGCGAGAAAGGCGGGGATTGTTCTCAAGGATTTCATTCGACAGCTAGAGAGAAAAAATGCCGGCTCAAAGAATCCAAAAAGCGTCCTATTCTACACGTCACCGTATTTGAGAGCTCGGCAGACATGTAAAAGCCTCGTCGACGGTATCAAAGAAGTTGAAGGGGTAGAATATTCAGTCAGTGAAGAGCCCAGAATGAGAGAGCAAGACTTTGGAAACTTTCAAAGCACGGCAGAGGAAACAGAGAAAATTTGGGAGCAGAGGGCACACTACGGCCACTTCTTCTACCGAATCCCTTTTGGTGAAAGTGCTGCCGATGTCTATGACAGAGTTGCCTCCTTTAACGAGTCTCTCTTTAGACAGTTTCAAGCTGATGACTTCCCGAATGTACTCGTCTTGGTGACGCACGGGATTTGGGCTCGAGTATTTTTAATGAAATGGTTTAGATGGAGCTACGAGCAATTCGAATCTCTACGGAATATACCTCACTGTCAATACCTAGTCATGAAAAGAGGAAGAGACGACAAGTTTAAGCTAAAGACCCCCCTCAGAACTTGGGACGACCTACCAGACTTTGCTGTTGAAGGGGAGGTTGCCAAGGAATTTACACAGGAAGTCACATTCAACACACAAGGAAACATCAATGATAGCGAGGATCTTGATATAGCTAATATTTTGAAAGCGCAAGAGATTGCGATCAAAGAGCACCGAAAGAAAGATCAAGAAGTTAAGAACGCTTACGAACAGTGCAAAACTAAATTCATGGCTTGTCATAAGTACGATAAGGAATGTGCTAGGAGCAGGGAATTCTTGAATGTGATCTCCGATAGTGACGAGTCTCAGCAAGGAGGGTTCTGATGACCCGGGAGTGACGATACCTGACGGTCATGTGATCTCTCGTGGTGCTGCACGTTGCGCCGCACGAGGTCGCGGATTAGTGGACCTGTAAGCGCATAAATGTCGCTCCTTCCACCTGGGGCATGCTACCTCGAATTGATTGCATTGAGTTAAGATAACAAGTTTCCGCTGATACCATTTTTCGGTCATTATATTCAATCATATTAAAATGTAGCAGTGATTTAAATTGTCTTTCAGGCAATTTTTCCCCCCTAGGCGCAGAATATTGTCAAGAATATATGTGTTGTTTCATGCAGGTACAGGGTAAGCGTAGGGTGGCCTCGGAAGTGATTGGCCCACATAATGAAAAAGTATATAAAAGCGCGGGGTCCTTGCAATATAAAACTCAAAGCTATCCTAATAAGTACATTTATCAATATCAAACCAAAATGGCTCGTCAATTTTTCGTCGGAGGTAACTTCAAAATGAATGGCTCTAAGAAGTCTCTCGTCTCAATTGTGGACAACTTGAACAAGGCTGACTTGCCCTCCAACGTGGAGGTTGTCATTGCTCCACCAGCAACTTACATATCTCTCGTTGTGGAACAAAACAAGCAAAAGACAGTGGAAGTTGCTGCTCAAAATGTTTTCGACAAAGCCTCTGGTGCTTATACCGGTGAGACCTCTGTCGAGCAATTGAAGGACTTGGGAGCTACTTGGACCTTGACTGGTCACTCAGAGAGAAGAACTATCATCAAGGAGTCCGATGAGTTCATTGCCGAGAAAACCAAGTTTGCTGTGGACTCTGGTATTAAGGTCATCTTGTGCATTGGAGAGACTTTGGAAGAAAAGAAGGCTGGCGTTACTCTTGATGTGTGCGCCAGACAATTGGACGCCGTGTCCAAGATCGTTTCTGACTGGTCCGACATTGTCATTGCTTACGAACCCGTCTGGGCTATTGGCACTGGTTTGGCTGCTACCCCAGAAGATGCTCAAGAAGTTCACAAGCAGATCAGAAGCCACTTGTCGAAGACTATTGGTGCTGGCCAGGCTGAGCAGGTGAGAATCTTGTATGGTGGTTCTGTTAACGGTAAGAACGCCGTTGAGTTTAAGGACAAGCCTGACGTTGACGGATTCTTGGTCGGAGGTGCTTCCTTGAAGCCAGAGTTCGTTGACATTATCAAGTCCAGATCGTAAGACGTTTAAATCATGAATTAGAGTGAAATTAATGAAGTATTTCATGCAACACTAAAAAGTTATTTTGTAGAATGTCATCAGCTTCCTCTTTCCCCCAACTCTTCAAGGATGCTATCTTCAACTTGATGCTCTGAAGGGAATCGAAATATTCCCCTTGGGTGTTATTCAAGAAATATCGATCAATGGGCAAATCTGACTCAATTAAAAGCTGGTCACTTCCCAAAATATCTATCAAATTACGGCAGCCAGCTTCTTTTTCAGGCACTCCGTTGATTACATTGGAGAAGGAAAAAAATAGCTTTCGATTCTGTTTGTGGGTGACCGTAAGCCATCTTTTGGCTTGGTCCACGGAGCCTGTGTAAGAATGAAATACGAGCCTCGATATTCCGAGGAAAGAGGTACTGAGAACATCGAAGAAGGGCCCATGAGCTTTCACACAGTGAAGAGACACAGGCTTTCTGACTTCCTCCGCTAAGTGTAGATTCCTCTTGAGAATCAGCACTTGGTGGTCCATACGTGTTTTCGCAGACGTGAGGCTCACGTCATCAGCCCGAGAAAATGGGTTTCCGTAGTACCCATTGCAGGGAATGCGAAAGACTTTGTCTAGGCCAATTTCGCCAATTCCATAGGGCCTGCCCTCCTGTTCACATTTATGAGCGAGGCCCCGAATTTTCTCGAGATGTAATGCGACGCTTATCGGCTCGGGAAGACTATGGAGCAATTCATCGGTCAAGTTCGAGAGCACCCTGTTGTAGTGATCAAATTTAGTGGTGCTTTCTTCACACGAAAAGAGATGTGCATACCACGGATGAATTCCAAAGTAAGGAACAATGAACTTGTGTTCGTCGATTTCAAGTACGTCCTCAAGAAACTGTAAATCGAGATGGTTAGTTGACATGACATTAAAAAAACCCTTGACCTTCAGCCTTGGGTCAGACGTTATGGCCTGATAAAAATCATGTGGACTTTTTAAAACACCTGCAACATCAATGTGGCAATGGCAATCCATGGGTTTCTTGCCTCCTTTTTCTAGGACACAGAAGAAATAGCTGTACAAATATGCAAAGAAATGAACCTTGCAATCAAGTCTGACAGAGGCAAGGATTTGCTAGGGGCAAAGCAAATTTCTTATTTAGGCGCACTGAGTAGCACTCCTTGGCGCCTTGCTCGGTCCGGGCTGGACTCTGTGTAGGACGCGACTTTTGGGTGGTGTCATGGAGCTTTGTGAGGTTCAGACTACCAGTTCACTTAGCAATCCATTACAAACCAGCCACCACGCAATGACTGTCATCATAGGCTCCCTGTATGTATACAAGGCCATCTTTGTAAACCCTTCTCATACTGACTTTTAGTTTCTTGCCATATACTGTAAAGTTTGAGGTGAATGAAGATGATCATGAAGGCTTGTCAAGCTCAAAACTTGGCTTTGAAAACAATGCTAGCTCCCATACGGATGCTAGCGCAAACGGAACACAGACGTTGATTGACAATTCCATTCTTCCTTCATTGAGCGCGGCAGCATCTCTGGGTTCCGCTGCAAGTGCAATCAAGGGAGAGCAAGACAAAAATTCTCCTGAAGACTTCTTTCTCAAACTGGGAAATTCCGCTTCTTTGAACTCTTCATCAGCAGATTCAACCAGAGAAAGGCAAGGATCTCATTTGGTTCAGCCTGTCTCGAGATTTCGATCCTCAGTTCCTGGCAGCCTGGTGGTGGAGAAGAACAAGCCCGTAGACGGCATGCCAGGAATGAAAATTAGCCGCTCAGGTACCACGTCGATGCAAAACAATATTTCCTCAAAACCAGGCTCTTTTTCAACCCCTTTGGACACCGGCAAACTGGGATCTTTTAAACCATTCGCGGGATACACACTAGGAAACCACAGCAATACATCCCTCGCAATCTCTGACGGGGACGACCATCATCCCTCAAACAAAAACAATAATAGAGCATTCCCGTACTGTTATGAACCTTTTGGAGACTCTGGAATCTTAGATGATGAGGACGACGCCGATCTGACTGGAAAATTGGCTCCCTATGGGGGATTTTCGAGAGCTGACTTGGAGGATGTGCTACTCAAACACGACACTATTTTCGAAACAGCTCCGTGGAAAATTGTCAAATCAAGTAACGGTAATTCATCGCTCTTCAATGCAATGGATTTGGTCTCTGAAAAAGGAATTGTGAAGGAGTGCAAGTGGGTAGGCGCAATGTCTCTGCCCATTGATGCAATCCCAAGTCGGGTTTTGGACGACATCTGCCTAGACTTACACCAAGACTATAACTGCGAAGCAGCTGTGATTGATGACTTCACTTTCCAGGGCCACTACAAGTCGTTCTGCAAACATATATTGTGGCCCACTTTGCACTACCAGATTCCGGACGATCCTAAGTCCAAAGCATTTGAGGACCATTCTTATGAGTACTACAAAAAGGCCAATCAATTGATTGCTGATAAAATCATTGAGGCATACAAAAGGGAGAAAAACCACCTCTCTCCAGACGATCCAAATAATGTCATCTGGATTCATGACTACCATCTTTTGTTGGTTCCACAAATGATACGCGAGAGGTTGCCAGAAGCCAAAATCGGATTTTTTCTTCATGTGTCATTCCCCTCGTCTGAAGTGTTTAGATGCTTAGCGCAGAGAGCGCCTCTTCTTGAAGGTCTCTTGGGCGCAGACTGCATTACTTTTCAGACCGAGGAGTATGTCAGACATTTTCTCCAAACTTGTAGCAGGATTGTCTTGGCGGACACCAACGAGATCGGTGTAATGCTTAAAGGGCGGCTCTCGAAAGTCAATACTATTCCTGTTGGTATCGATGCTCCACATCTTCTTCAAACTTTGAATTCAGATGATGTGAAAACATGGAAGAAGATGATAAGAGAGCGTTGGAAGGACCAGACTTTAATTGTTTCACGTGATAAATTGGATAAGCTTAGAGGAGTGAAGCAGAAGTTTTTAGCCTATGAAAGATTTCTCAAAAGCAATCCTGAGAGAATTGAAACCACTGTTATGATTCAAATTTTCTTAGGGTCTCCAAATGACGAAGACTACGCTTCTGAAGTTACACAAATCATTTCTCGAATCAACTCATTAGCTGATAACCTTTCGAGTGCTCTGCCAGTTGTCGTGCTTCACCACGATATCTCTTTTGTGCAATATTTGGCTCTTCAAAGTGAAGCTGAACTATTCATTGTATCGTCCATGAGAGAGGGACTAAACTTGACTTGCCACGAGTTTATTGTGGCTACTTCACAAAAGAAATCACCACTAATCTTGTCCGAATTTACTGGGTCGTCGCACCTTCTCAGCTGTAATGACGAGGGCGCTTTACTCATCAATCCTTGGGACATTAGGGCTTTCAGTGAAACTATCGAGAAAGCACTCAATTTTGATAAAGCTGAGGCTGAAAAACGATGGAAAAACTGCTATGAAATCGTCCTCAAACATGATTCTTTGGACTGGGTTCGAAACTGTTTGTCCTCTATACAAGAGGGATGGGAATCAAATCAGCAGAAGACTTCTACAGACATGAAACCTTTTACGCGTGAAGTGTTTGAGTCATTTTGTGACGACAAAAGCAAGAATTTATACATTATATGCATTGATGACTTGGGCCATGCAAGCAGTAATGGTATAGTGCAGAGAAGCACTTTAGAACTTTCTCGAATTGCCACGGCTCTTTCTGATTTGTTGGCAGACGAAAATAGTCTTGTGTTTTTTGTCAGTTTCATGAGAAGGTCCGAATTAAGTCTTATCTTTAAAAACTTCCAAAATTTGGGCCTAATTGCTGAACTTGGTGGCTACATCAAACTTCCTATGAAGGAGACATGGGTCTCTATCAACAAAGAAGAACAATCCAAGACATGGGTTCCCAGAATTGGGCAGATTTTTGAAGATAAGTCTGAAAGATTGCCTGGCTCCAAATTAACTGTGGATGACTGTACGATAAGGCTCAATGCACGCCAGTCTATGATTCAAGACCCAAAACGAAGCTTAGATGTTATGGGCGATTGTGTCCAATACGTGAACAATTTCTTTAGTGACGCAGAAGGATTGCATGCAACAATATTCAATGACTCAGTGATCGTGCAACAGAGGGATAAGCCCATCCAGGCCATAAAATTTCTTATGTCATATTATTCATCTCAAATGTCTCCAGCAGCTTTGATAGAGCGCTTCAGCTTGCGGCGCGCTGATTCATATTCAAACGGGTTAAATTTCGATGGCAGCGTGCAGGAAGCACCTAGTGTCAAGCTGCCAATCAACGGTGGTACCACCCAAGGCTTCTTTTATGCAGGTGGATTGAACCCCATTGATGAAGACATATATGACTATGTTGCCAGTTATGGGAGAGATAATGACTTCGAATCCACGCTTACTGTCGCTGTGAACGATGGTATCAAGCAAGGAAGAACATCTGCAAACTACAGCACTTTTGGACAAAACGAGTTGCTCAGTATTCTTTCGCGGAGATAGTTCTAATAGTCGCCACTCTTCAAGAACAAATGAGTGAAGCGCACTTCTAAAATTCTCCTAAAATTGCTTATCTTTGTAACTGAGGGCTGCAAGTCTATTGAGATCTTTGAAACTGGCGAAGAATTTTTCTTCCTCTGTCTCGGAAATCGCTTCAATTCTGTTCCAGTAATAATTAAGGAACTCGTCCTCATTGACGGTGTTGGTTCCGGTTGGTCTGTTGACGAGCCAAAGCGACTCTTTGGATTTTTTCTGCGTTTCTCGGTCATCCTCCATTCGAGCCAAAATTTGCTTTTTGGAGAGTAGATTTTCATTCACTTTTTTGCTAGCGTCGTTCTGTCGCGAGGGCCGAATAATGAACATGTTGTCTTCGTTCAATTTGCTTTCATCATAGGGCCCATTCTTCAAGAGTCTCAGGCGCTCGTAGTGGCTTTGCTGTCTCTTCTTGAGTAAGATCTCCCACGCTTGTAAAACAGGATCATTATTTTCAAAATTCAACTCATCTAGCACGATGTCGGGGTACGCTATATTCATTTGCACATTTTCAAGTTCTTCGGGAGAAAGGAGAGAGGAGACAGACAAGAACCTGGTATTATATGTTTCATAGTTGACGTTGAGTGTATCGGAGATATGCTTCAAGTTCTTGTATATGTTGAATAGATTGGCGTTATTCAGAGTGGGCAAAACCTTGATTATAATCTTTGGTAACGACGTTTTCAAGATGTGCACGTATGGGTAGTTGTATATCGAGTTGAGCTGTTGAGATATATTAAATGATTCATGAATCAAGACGTCTATGAATTGAAAAATTGTAGACTTGGTATTCAACTCGACCTTGGCATCATCGAGGATGCCCATGATGGCATAAAACAAGTAATCCTCACTCTCGAAGTTTTTGAGGGCAAAATGAGCGGCTTTTAAGAGCGCTGGGACTTGAGGTACTAAGCTTTTGAGCATTTGGACAAACTGAGAGCTCATCTCGTAAGAGTCCATCTTGGCGTGTAGATGGCCAATGGAGGTGTGCATGAGATGTGCATTCTGCCCCCCTGAACATCCGTACACCAAATAATCTTGCCGAAGTACTTCTTTGCATTACACGCCAAAAGCGGGTTTATAGGCAAACAATGATATGATTCTAGGTTCGAAAATCATAGCGTCGAAGTGCCGTTCGTACCAATGCTTGTTGGAGTCTGGGGTCTGGTAGGAGAGAATATGGCCAATTGCACGACGGGAGGCAAAATATTCACCTCAGCACAAATCAATACGTTTCAGACTAGCAGAAAGTATTGAATTTGGTGTTCTGAAGGTGCCCCGCCACTCAAGCTACTTCTTTTGATGTTGAATCCGTACATCCGAGTTTAGACTTAAAATTTTTCCCTGTACCGCGCAACTTCCAACCACATACTACATCATAATGGGAAAGTCTTCCAAAGGAAAAGGTGGAAAGAATAGAAGAAAGGGGAAGAATGTGAACGGAGGCCAAAAAAGAGAATTGATCCTCAAAGAAGAAGGACAAGAATATGCTCAAATCACTAAGATGTTGGGTAACGGTAGGCTCGAGGTCAGCTGTTTTGACGGCATCAAGAGAATGGGCCACATCAGAGGTAAGTTGAGAAAGAAGGTCTGGATGGGCCAAGGTGATATCATTTTGGTTTGCTTAAGAGATTTCCAAGACGACCAGTGTGATGTTGTGCATAAATTTAACTCTGATGAGGCCAGAACCTTAAAGAATATGGGCGAGTTGCCAGAAACCGCCAAGATCAATGAAACGGATACCTTTGGTGCTGATGATGAGGAAGAAGTTAATTTCGAGTTTGGTGACGATGACGACGACGATGAAGACGATGACGAGTTGGACATCGATGACATTTAGGGTTATTTGCGCATTCTTTACATTTCATTTAATCATATAAAGGTAACTGGTTTCGATCGCGGGCGCGAGTCTACAGCGTGCGGTGTATCAAATGTAATTCCGAGTATTTACTCAGACTGACAGCAAATTGACTCTTGAATAGTCAACTGTGCGGCTTCGTGGAAGCCGTAAGTACGGCAGTTGGAGCCCTACAGAGTGTGCAATTTAGATATATTGTACTTATATTTATAGTATGCAAAAGGTTTAGTTGACCAAAGTAGAAGCGGTGGCAGACTCGTACTTCCAGTTAGGAGGCAAGACGGCAACAGTTCTGTAGTATCTGGCCAATCTGTGGATTCTGGACTCGATCAAAATCAATCTGAACTTGGAGTCCTTGTCCTTTCTGTTTCTCTCCAAGTGCTTTCTGACAGAGACGGCCTTCTTGATCAAGAAGTACAAGTCCTCTGGAATCTCTGGAGCCAAACCGTTGGATTTCAAGATTCTCAAGATCTTATTACCGGTGACCACCTTAGCCTGGGACACACCGTGGGCATCTCTCAAGAGAACACCGATTTGAGATGGAGTCAAACCCTTTCTGGCGTACTTGATGATTTGCTCAATCACGTCATCAGAAGACAACTTGAACCAAGATGGTGCGTTTCTTGAGTATGGAATAGCGGAGGATGAGATACCCTTTCCCTGATAAAGTTAGTATGATTTCTCCACGAAAAAAATCCTCCAGCACAGTATCCAGGCGACCTGGAACATTGATATTCTCGCCAAAATCATAGCAAGACTCTGAGCAGCTGAGAGACATCATTGTTGGTCTACAAATAGCGGAATCAACCAGCGTGAATCACTTCTCCTCCCATTCGAGCATTCGCCTATCTGAAAAGACTATTGCAAGGGATGCAGAAAGGTATCAACTACCAAGAGCAAACCGAAAAGTATCCAGTACTCTTCACTCTTGGCAAGACCCTGTTCTAGAGGTGCACCGGACTGACCCAAATCACTATTCAACCATACCATGTCTTTGTTGTGTAAAGAATATGTCACATACAGATGAATGCATACGACCCATGGCTGCTGATTTGTTTTGTAGTTTGAGGGAAAAGAAAATTAAAAAGTGCGGCTCGATGAGACTATATATGAGAGGAAAGATTTTCACTTTGTTTCGCCCGCGCACTACCAGGTGAAACGGGTGCGCATTCAGTCTCTTATTTGCACAGTGATTCAATTTACGCATACGCGCAGTGTTTAATATTCAACATCAATTCAAGAGTTCCTCGAAGTCGTCGAAGTCTTCTTCCTCGGTGATTTCGATCAATCTGTTCGTTAGTATAGGGGCTATTAAATTAAAAGACAAATTCCAAGACATTCTGTTCTTGACAAAAGTCCAACATGAGGATAATCGAACTTGCCTTGTCCGTGATCATGTCTCAAGGTACGTACTGTGAAACGCCGGCCTTTTCACGGACCAACTCCACCGCGCCTGCGTACAACATCTTGGCCTCTTGGCCACATGTGGGGGGTCTCCAATAAAGTAGAACTAATGGGTTCTTGAGCCTTCCATCGGGAGTTTTCATTGGGTAGGAAAGAACCACGTATCTTGGGCTGTTATCGGGAAGTTCGTCGATCAAGTCATCAAAGGAAGTAACTGGGTCCTCTGATTCCCTCACGATGTAGTTTGAGTCTTTTTGTATACAATCTGGGGTTAGTAAAACGACTCTGAAGCGCTTGAACATACGTACATATGACTGCTTGCAAGGAGGTCGCCCTGCCACTGGCAAACCTGAACTTGCGAAGATCCGAAAGCGTTTCCGAGCTAAACGAGTATAACGAAGGGGCCTTTTGTTAGTTACAGCATAGACACAGGTCTGCCCATGATGCCCGACTTAACAGTATAGTAGTTGAACGAGACTAGAAAGCGGCACATGAACTTCGGTCTACATACCATTGTAACAAGAGGAGTGGAGTAGTGTGTCCGTTTCACGAATGCTAGCTGGGGTCAGGTGCGCGCTAGCAAGCGCCTCTAACGTCATATATATCACATGTACGGTTGGGTGCCTCGAGGACAAAAAAAAAAAAACTTTGGCGATAGAAATTAATCAAAAAATTCTTTGGGTCTAATACAGCAAATTTTGCTGTTACTAATCATGTGACGAAAGGTTGCTCTGATAAGCAGCACAGCCGTTAGGCAGCTCTTCGCACCTTAGTCCCAATCGGGCAAGGACATAAACACACGCTAAGTCGCTAAGCTTCAAGAATGTTTTGTGCTAACGCTCACATCTCAGTCTTTCATAGCAATACTCCATTCGTAAAGAAGATCCAATTCGATCAAGACATCCGAATACCTTATTGACCCTCTCTAGTTCAAAAGGAAAATTGTTACTGCTCTTCCAAACACAACGCCACAATGTCCAGAGCACGACTGAGTATACCAATGATTGAGTTCTTGAAAAGTATGTATCACAAGATCACATAAAATGTGTCTATTACTAACTTCCAGATCGCATATACCTTGGAGCATATGATTTTGTGCCGGAAGATACAGCGGACTTGGTCTATTTCACAGTTGAAGATTCTCTCCCATATAATGCCTTTCATTTGGACTTTGGTCCATTGCACATAGGCAGCCTTTACAGATTTGCGGTGATATTACATAATATCTTGAATGAGGATGCAAATCAAGGCAAAGCAGTTGTTTTTTATAGTTCCACATGCCCAAAGGAACGAGCCAACGCTGCTTGTATACTTGCTTGCTACATGGTGTTGGTGCAATCATGGGCCCCCCACCAGGTGTTGCAACCCATCTCGCAAGTCGAAGTCCCCTTTCTGCCATTTAGGGACGCTGGGTATTCATCTGCTGATTTCGAAATTACAATCCAAGATGTCATCTATGCAATGTGGAGAGCCAAGGAGAGAGGCATGATTGACTTGACCACCTTCAATTTAGAAGAGTACGAGCAGTACGAGCGAGTTGACCAAGGCGATTTCAACATGGTCTCCAAAGATTTTATTGCATTTGCGTCACCTCAACAGAGCTCCAGAAAACCAGGCGCACTAAACGAACCCTTCAAGAAGGTTTTAAGTTATTTTTTAAGCAATAACGTGCAGTTGGTGGTGAGGCTCAACTCACATTTGTATAATGCCGAGGAATTCACCAAACGCAACATACAACACATTGACATGATTTTCGAGGACGGAACTTGCCCCACGTTAGAGTATGTGCACAAATTTATTGGTGCTGCCGAATGCGTGATAAACAAAGGCGGCAAAATTGCCGTGCATTGCAAAGCCGGACTAGGGAGAACTGGATGCCTTATAGGCGCTCATTTAATGTACACGCATGGCTTCACTGCAAATGAGTGCATCGCATACATGAGGATGATCCGCCCAGGTATGGTTGTGGGGCCACAGCAACATTGGTTGTATTTACATCAAAACGATTTCCGTAATTGGAGACATACAATGTGTTTGGACAACAGGCCAGATCATTTCATCGGGGATTTGTTCCCATTAGTGCCTTACGAAGAATTTAAGGCCAGACTCAAGCAGGAGGCCAAACAAAAAAGACAACAGCAACAACACCAGCAGATGAATTCTTCGTTCAATACCAATTTTGATTCCTCATTCAATACTCCAATCAGGAGACGGAAGATCAGTGGAGCACTTGCATCCAAAATCCAAAGTGTTGTTCCAGTGGAGTCGCCAGGTCAGCCCAGGAAATACATCGAGGACGCTTCGGCCGGGCATGATCTAATAAACAATTCAGATGAAGAGAATAGTGGCGATTTAATGCAAGGGGTTGTTGATTCGTCGACCATAGTTGAGCAAGAGGTGCACAATGCAGATGGTAAAGTAGTTTCGCCCAAGCGAGATATGAGCGACTGGAGGGCGTTAAGAACACTCTCCAATACGAACTATAGTCAACCATCCTCCTTGACTAAAACGACAACCACAACAACCACAAGAACAGTGAGCACAACTTTGACACTGTCCCCTACGTCGCCTAAGGTGCCCAAGTCCCGCTCCAGCACCAGGGTGAGTGCGGGGATTCTTCCTGGGAAGAACGCTACCAGAGTGCACTCGGGCGGTATTAGAAAGTTGAGCGGAAGGAAATACTGAGGGCTGAGTTTGTCCTTTATCTGTCACACCATGTGCTAATTTGTAACCTATATTTATTCCTGATACTCTATTTGCTGAAGGTGGTAGTCCAAGTCACTGGTATGTTTGAAGACTATGGTATCATGATCATTAAAGATAACTGTCTGAATCACCAGGTCATCGTCGATGGGCACCCACTCATTCGCATACGGATTCTCCTTGATCTTAGGCAAAGCAAGCAGCACATCACTAGCAGACACCTGAACTCCGTTCTGACCCCTGGGACTGGTGGAAAGCTGCTCCAAGTTTAAGCCCCCCGATGAGTTGATGGCACTCACTAATTGGTGGACGAGATAAGCCACGGTCTTGTTACCTACATCGTCAAGCCAGAGGGGCACTGTATAGCATGAGCGCTCGCGCTTGAACTTGATAATGGTAATTCCAGGCTGCAGAGCCTTCTAGTCAGTACAAATCAAATGTTGCTTTATTGCGCGACCCATACGTACTGCTACCATGTGGTTGGATAGGAGTGTGGAACAAGTCTGCGCGGTGATTCGCGCGTTGTTTCACGCGTTGTTGCCTGACCGGACATGGGCCGCGCAAGCTTCTACCGGCGGAAAATGAGGTCCACGCCAGCACCAGACCACGACAAGAAGCCCATTATTTCGTGGAAATAAATGATATTTCACTAGAGAGTCTTTCTTCAAGAGCTGGGCCTCTCTTGAACTCGACCGAATCTTTTGCTATGTGGAGGCCAATTGGTAGGTGAAAGCCTTTTCGATACGTGAAGGCGTAATCAGATGCCTATCCGTGCCGCGGCCGGGCGCAAGCTATGATATGTGCTTTTAGAGACTTGGGCATTGTAGGGAATAAGAGGCTTGTGCCAAGAACTTGAAGGCCACACTGACATGACTGCCAAGCTTTCTGTATGTAGGGGAGCATCCCGGAGCAAATTGCCGCGAAATCGCGGCCATGGCTCGAACGAAAATCTGTCTACTCCGGCAAAGTTCCGTGGTATTCCGTCAAGTGGCAGAATTCCGTCAAGTGGCAGAATTCCGTCAAGATACTGACCAAATTCCGACCAAATTCCGACCAAATTCCGCGCAGTACGATGAGGTTATGGAATGCGGCGAGCCGCACTTCATATATAGTTATCTCAAAAGCCACAATTCCACCCAGCAACACAATTAATGATCCTAGCTAATTCAGATTCTCTTGCAGTCGCCCCTGAAAAAAGGGTAGACGTGTCTGTTAAGAATCTAGGGGTTGCTGTGGGCTCTAAGGAGGTGGAGTCTGGCACCATCAACATATTGGACTCCGTATCCTTCGACTTGCCTAAGGGCAACATGATGGCTATCATGGGCGGCTCTGGCGCTGGAAAGACTACGCTTCTAAATGTTTTGGCCCAGCGAACGAATATCAAATCCTCATCCTTGAAATTCTCTGGTGCTGTCACTTATGCCTCGGACCAAGTTACACCCAGGGTTAATACTGCCTATATGGTTCAACAGGATCTCTTTTTGCCGGGACTCACTCTTTTGGAAACGTTGAAATTCCAGGCGGACCTAAGGCTTGGAAATCTCTCGAAAGACGCCAGAAGGGAGTTGGTCGCAACCTTATTGGAATTGCTCGAGTTGGAACATCGCAAGGATGAAATCATCAAGACTTTTACCGAGCAGATCAACTTATCGGGAGGAGAACAAAGACGTGTTTCACTTGCGATTCAGTTGTTGAATAAACCGGAGTTGCTTTTTCTAGATGAACCCACCACGGGCTTGGACACGTCTTCGGCGCTCACCATGGTGTCTGTCCTCAGGAAGTTGGCTTCACCAGAAATTGGCATTACCATAATAATGCTGATCCACCAACCGCGCTCGGAAGTCATTGATCTTTTCGACAAGCTATGCGTGTTGACGCGTGGTGGAAGGCTAGTGTATTATGGCTCTTTGGCAGACTCTCTGCCCTACTTCACCCACCTAGAGGAAATTGGCATCGTAACAAACGTCGAAAACCAAGGCCCTTTTCACACTTTGACCCGGATCATGAACCTGCTGGTAAAGGATACGAGCTCTGCCGAGAAAGAGGCTGAGTCTTCAGCGGTTGCTGATCGCCTTGTGAACACTTGGAAGCAACACAACTCAGTGGCCACCAATTTCACCCCAGAAGAGGAGGTAGCACATTTCCGTGAAAATCTTAAGGTCTTCGAGCCTTTGGATCCTCTTCCATTACATCGCGAGCTAAATGTTCTAGTTAGAAGAACCATTTTGGTATCGTTACGAGACTACTACTCGCTCATTTCTCTCCACTTTGGAGCACTTATCTTGGCGTTCATCATAGGTTGGCTCTTCTTCAAGCCTGATCCCAATTTGTCGGGAATCCGGTCCATAACATCTTGCTTGTACTCCATCCTCGAGGTTGCTGGTTTCTCGCCACTTACTATGGAAATTTCCCGTCTCTGGTCTTCTGACGGTACCTTCTTTTTTAAGGAGTATAAAGAGAAGTGTGTCAGCGCACCTGGGTTTATCATCTCTAGGCGTTTGGGGAAGCTCTTTGTCGAGGATATTCCCGTGGTGTGCATCTTCACAATCATCACTTACTTCATGTGGGGCATGCGCCTTGGAGAAAACTACCAAGACTCCGGTGATGGATCTTACTTCGGCATCTTCTTCACCATAATTTTGCTTGTTACCATTTGCTCCATGTCGCTTGCCTCGTTTTGCTTTGCGATGTCCTCCGGGTTTTCCACTTCCATCACTTACATCAATGTTATCTATCAGTTGCAAAACTGCGGATGTGGCTACTTTGTGAATTCTGCCGCCATGCCTGTCTATGTTCGTTGGGTCAAATATTTGGCCTTTTTCTGGTACGCTTTCGGAGGTCTTCTCTCCAATCAGTACACCAATTGGCAGGGAAATTGCCCTTACCCATCATCAGATTCTAGATGCACGGAATATACTGGCAACCATCAACTCAGTGTCCTTGGCTTTCCTCAAGGTTGGACAGGCGCTCCAATTGGTTACTTGATTCTTTGGGTTATCGGTATCAACGTGGCCAGTATCATTATCTTGAGACTCAGAAACTACGACGTTGAAATAGCGAAGAAGAAAAAGAACAAGATCGGGGGAAGCGACAATTCTTCTACTGATATTAGGGGTCTTATGCTGACACTGTCACTGCTTGATGAGAAGCATGCAGATTACAAGGGAGCCTCTATAAGTTTGCGTGATGTTACCCTTTCAGTTAAAGTCAAAACGTCTCAAAACCCCTTTGCCAAAAAGGAAGAGAGGATCTTGTTGAATGATGTCACCGCTACTTTTAAATCGAATTCCGTCAACGCAATCATGGGACCTTCTGGCGGAGGCAAAACTACCATGTTGAAGTTCTTGGCTCATCGCTTGCCTCGGTCCGATTTCTCACGAAACGGATCAGTGCTTTTAAATTGCAACCAGGAAATAACCCCCGCAAAATTAGGTATCATTTCTGCCTTTGTGGCACAGACAGATGATTTGCTCATGGCGGAATTAACCGTGAGAGAAACGCTCTTCTACCAGGCCCGGTTGAGGCTTCCATATGAGGAGCACCCAAGAATTCCACAGTACATCAACCAGATTTTAAGAGTCACAGGTCTCCTAGACTGCGCTGAAACGCCAATTGGAGACGCCGCCACGAAAGGATGTTCAGGAGGGGAAAAGAGGAGAGTTTCAATCGCCATTCAACTCTTGAGCAAGCCCAAAATTTTATTCTTGGATGAACCCACCTCTGGCCTCGACTCAGCATCCTCTGCCAAAATTTTGGCGCTTTTAAAGGAGCTCGCTCACTCAGGCACGACTATTATTACAACACTTCATCAGCCCAGCAAGCTGATGTTCACACTGCTTGACTCTTTGGTGCTCTTGGCTCGAGG
The DNA here is from genome assembly GCA_009756535.1 of Metschnikowia sp. UFMG-CM-y6306. Lineage (NCBI taxonomy): Eukaryota > Fungi > Ascomycota > Pichiomycetes > Serinales > Metschnikowiaceae > Metschnikowia > Metschnikowia sp. UFMG-CM-y6306. The sequence continues at coordinate 8,541 of WFIW01000033.1, read as the reverse complement.
AGGGCTTGTGGTGTACGATGGCCCTACCACGTGCCTTGCATCCTACCTAGAGAAAATTAACCACAAATGTCCAAATACAGTCAACTTGGCAGATCATGTGTTAGATTTGGTTTCGTTGAATTTTTCCGAAAAAAGAGAGCAGCTGCAAGCCAGAATCGAGTACCTCATCAAAGAGTGGGGGGTCCGTGGACCTATTTACGAAGACAGCAACTTGATCGACAGTCCTGTTGACTTGAAGAGTTTCAAAAGACCCAAAGTGCCAGTTTTAGTCACACTTAAGGTAATTTGCTCGAGACAGTTTGTTGTGTCTTACCGCAATGTTAGCATAATAGCATCTCGTTTATTGCAAGTCGTGATACTCGGTGTCATCTACGCTTTGTTCTTTTCGCCTTTAAAACGTTCTCAACAAGGTGTTAGTGATAGATTGGGGTTGATACAAAACTTGACGAATTTATTCTACTGTGGTTTGGTCAACAATTTGTCTTTATTCCCATCGCAGAGGAACTTGTTCCATCAGGAATATAGAGATAAGACGCAAAGCCCCATGGTGTTTTCGCTAGCATATCTTCTCGTGGAGTTGCCTTTCGAGTTGCTTCCCAGCCTCATATTTTCGGTGATGTATGTTTTCCCAACATACATGCCGAGATCTGCCGGGATGTACTTCACGGTTGTTTACTGCTCTTTCGCATTGCTTGACTGCGGAGAATCAGCAGGTATCTTCTTTAACTCGCTTTTTACTCATATGGGATTGGTGACAAACATCTTGTCCAATTTATTCATTGTGGGAATCTTCATGGCCGGAACCATGTCTTTACAAATGCCCGAATTCTTCAAAGCTTGGAACTACCTTAATCCTTCGAAGTATGCGGTACAGCTTCTCACCAACATGATGTTTAAAAACGAAACATTCCGGTGCGATGGTGGGTCTTGTGCGTTATCCACCGGCCAGGCGGTGTTGGATCAGTACGGCTTGAATGCCGATATCAAATCTGCATTCGGGGCATTGACAGCGTGTTTGGTTCTCATGCGGGTAATTGCGTTCGTCATGGTCTGGGGTAGAGCAAAGTGGTTCATGTAGACCCTTGCCAAATATCCATCCCATGTTTTCTTTCTATATTATTTATGACTGAATTTACGTATTTGATGACCTCCGAGTATTGCATGGAGTGCGGCTGCCACCGTTAGCGCGGGCCTCACATGCTCAACATTCACCCATGAGCCACCACAGCACACATGCATCCCACTACCGCTCTCTTTTTCGAGCGATTCTCCGTGGAATAGAAAAAATACGCCCCCTAAAAAATGCCATTGCAAACGTACAATCGTCCAATCGATTGGTCCAGCAGGAGATCGCCAAGTTTTCCGTCGACCCGGAATTATACCATCGCCATTTGTTGGCTGAGATCAGGCAACTGTCTTGGGAAGAATTCCTCGAAATCCCAAAGCATCTAAAGGATGTTGCCGTCTTCTCCAAATTGAGCGACGGACTTTTCCTTGTCAAAGCTCTCCAGGCCATAAAAGAGCGCCCTGAAGAGCCAGAGGGGTGGGGCCAGCTTATGGAAGCACTCGTTGATCATAGGTCAAACCAACTCAAGAAGTACCATTGGAGGCGGCAGTATGATGCTCACAAAACCTTAATAGACCAAGGCCGCTTGAAGAATGTTCCCACCTTGCTTGCCAAGAGAATTGTCTCGCGCGAGCAAAAGGCCCGAAAGACAGAGCTCAGGTATTCGTCTCTTTCGCCATCTCGGAGAGCAAAAGCTTACACCAGCATCGTTAAGGCGAGTAAAGAGAACGCCGCTTTCGTTGTAAGAAACTATCTCAAGCGGATGCAGTTGGAGGGTAAGTTTCCAAATCCATATAAGCTACCCTACATGAGACCAAAAGTGCTAGCACAGAGTGCAGACCTACCTGAGACTCGTGAGATTCTACCTGGGTCTACTAAAATGTCAATTCTTGAAGAGGCGTACGATATGGACTACATCGAGTCCATCATAAAGCCCGAGATCGAGTACCGCATAAACGAAAGCTACTTTCTAAAGGGGTACACTCAAATTGTTAACGAGAAAGGGCCTTTCAAGGTGCAATTGAGAACTACAATGGCAGGGGCCATGCCGGCACATTTCCTTAGATTGCCATATGCCCAGCTTCGGCTGCTTGAGGCCATGGCGATGGATATCAAGAACCTGGTAAGATTAGCTCGGAAACAATTTTTGTGGAATCTCGATTCCGCCGCGGCTGGTTCCATCAGCGACAAGCCTCACGGCGAGGGTTACGCTGTTAGAGGCTCAGGTGGCTTTACCATTGAGGAAATCATGTATCCACGATCATATTATGAAAAGTTGGCCGCCGAAGAAGCTGCATGGGAGTTTCGAATGGAGGTGCGGCGTTTGGAAGCTAATTGGAATAAGATTCAGAGAAGAACAAGTGATGTCGATGATCAATTGAGGTTTATTTACACGTGCTTCAGAAAGTCGTGGGAGGAGCCGCTCATTGTTGCTACCCAAAAGATTGATAAGGAAATGCATCGGTATTATAAAAAGTACCGCATACTGGAGGAAAGTGACATTTGGAAGCGGCGCAAAGCTCTTCAAGAAAAAATGAACTTCAAGTACTCGAAACTCATTGACAAGCTCGAGAAACTAGCTTCGATTTTACAAAAGAATCAAGTGAGCATGCATCTGGACCTTTTCAATTTGAACGGGAGCCAGAACAGGCTCTATGAAGGCAGAATCATTCAAGAAGAAAAAGTACCGCCGAGAATACGGCGTGGTATTCCTGAACGGGGAGGTGCTGGACTAGGACGTACTCTTGGTGATTTTATGCAAGAAGTGGGGCTCAGACGATTCAAGATGGGCGAGAAATTTGACAAGAGACTCAATTGGGTGGTTTCTGGGGCTGCGGACCAAGAAACAGGGGGGCTGTAATATTAAAATTTTGATGATTTCGAAGCGTACATATTTTATTTTCGGTCATTATATAGTGAGATATATGCTGGTCATTATTGTAAAATCCTAAGTGTCCAGAGAGCTGAACGTGTTCGCAGGGTAGCCCTCTACCACGCGGGAGGACGTCACTCTGTCATACTCCATGTCAGAATTGCTATCGCCATCGACCCCACCTTCCTTCTCCACGATTTCAAAATCATCGAGAAGCTTCACTAAGCCCGATGTATCCTTCTCTGCCTCTGCCACGGATAATCCGTTCATCATGGCGATCACATCGCTGAGGCTCACACCTTCTTGTTTCAATTCCTTATGCTTAGCTAACACCTCTTCGAGGCAGGTTAGGTTGTTTTCGTACCAGGTTCCCGGCATTTGGGCGAAAGGAGGCACGAGCAAGATGTTTTTCCGGGCAAACAAAGCTTCCAGGGAAAGTTGATTTCGGTAAAACATCGATGCCTGATAGTGGTACTTGCAGCAGTATTGCGAGGAGTAAGTATTTGGAAGAATTATGGATGGCTTTCGGTTATATATCTGAAATTTGGTGGATACTGCAGTTGAGCCGTTTAAGCTGGAACTTCTCCGAACGGCGACTTCAGGTGACATATTGCAAAGCAAATAACCACATTGGTGTTCGATGTTTCTCTCTTCAATCACATCATCATAAGATTGAGGTGTGAAAAATCTGCTCAAGAACTTGAGCAAGGGCATGTCCACACAATAGTCCAATACAAGGACAGCCACCCTAAGTTGCAATTTGGAGGCTTCTGCCGGAGACAAGAGTTCCACCTGAGGAAAATCCTTGACATGTGGTAAGAAGGTTTCAATTGTGAGAATGTTCATGTCGGCAATGTTTCATGGGTTGGTGAAGCTTTGATTGGCAACCGAAGTCTCATTGATGGGTAATAGTCATAATCGTTAATGCCGAGTGATATCAAATAATACGCCTGCATACAGTAGATCTCGGATATGCTGGTGTTAGGACAAGTTCGTGTTGCTGGTATATATTTACAAGCGATAGTGGCGATATAGCTTTCTATGGAGCCCGAAGCCACTGCCATGTATGCATAATTGGGGTCATTGATTGCACTGCAACGAAACTGGTGTTCGCACGTGACCCACACGACATGTATCAGCGCTTCTTTTCATACCATCATACCCCATGACAAATTTGGAGGAGCCTAAATCCAGCATTCTCACCCAAAAAACTTCATCCTCACGCAGGAATTCTTCAACCAATGGCGTACTGTCTTCGACTTCAAGCTATGGGAGTAGACTTCGATCATCTACAACCACTGCTCTCCTCAATTTGATCCACAATGGCTCTGAGACAAACTTCGATGCTACGAAGCCTAAAAAGCGATTTATGTCGCTATACCGGCTCCTAGTTCTCGAGCTCGATGTTCCGGGCACAAATTCTACCAAGGGAAGCTCCATAGCTGATGAAGAATCAATGACCAAAGCTTTCGAGCAACTCCTGGATATGATCAAGGTACCACTAAACTTGGAGAAGTTCATGGTTTTCGGCCTTCTAGTTTGTTTCAACTCATTCCTTACATTCTTCACCCTTGTCCCTTTGAAAATCGGGGTGGTCATCAGCTCAGCCGTGGCTGACTACGCAAAGTCCTTCTTCACTGACTTCTCAATCATGACACACAGACTTCATTTCATCAAGCGAGATCTCATGACTTTGGCCCTCATAGTGATAACAATGATTTTGTTGTCGTCTCCAATCTTGGAGATCTCAAGGTTATACCACGATATCCGTGGCCAGGCTCATATCAAGTTGTACGTTATGTTTGGAGTCCTTGAGGTTGCAGACAAACTATTATCAAGCACATCGCAACAGATTTTCACTGTGATGTTGGGAATACCACTTGGGAACTTTTCTGTCCACAATTACTTGAAGCTAGGAGTTTTCTCCTTCTTTACTCTTGCATTCTTTGCCCTCCATTCATATGTGCTCATTTATCAATCTGTATCCTTGCACGTGGCTGCAAACTCTTACTCCAATGCGCTCTTAGCGTTACTTCTCTCAAATCAGTTTGCTGAACTCAAAGGATCCGTGTTCAAGAAATTCGAAAGAGAGGGCTTGTTTCAGCTATCCATGTCTGACCTCACCGAAAGATTTCAATTATCTATTATGTTAGTGGTGATCACTTTGAGAAATTTGTCTCAATTGAGCAGCACAGAGCTTGGTCTCATTCCAGATAGCTGGAAGTCTATGAACAAATGGCTCGGTGCTATCTTTGGACCATCGGTAGTGGTCCTAGGGAGCGAAATCTTAGTCGACTGGCTCAAGCATTGTTATGTGATCAAATTCAATCGCATTAGGCCGAGGGTCTACAACAATTTTCTATATGTTTTGAGTTGTGACTTCATGGAAATCTTCTCGCTGAGCTCAAAAGCATATACGCTGCATGAGATCTCTGACTACGTCATCATGACTAGACGTATTGGTCTCCCGGTGATTTCACTAACGATCTGCTTTTTAAGATTGTGTCTGAGTACCTTATACTCTGTGTTCATCCCTGACTCTTTAAGCGTGGCCAACACCATAGGCACAATCTTGTTACTTTCTTTGTCATTCTTAGCGCTACTCGTCACCAAGCTCCTTTTGAGTTTATGGTTATTGAAGTGGGCTCGACTTATTAAGAGTAAGCATGAGTGCTATCAAGCTCAATTGCAGAATGGCGATGCCTCGGCCAAAACTAACCCTTTCAGCGAAACATCTTCGCCAATAGCAGCGGAGCTGACATGCACTGCGGAGAAAGCAGACCATCTCAGTTCATCTAATGGACTGGAATATTCACTTGACGAAGCGGAAAGCCCAATCAGAGGCGATTTGGTTATCACATGTGAAAGCCCAGATCGCACCATCTCACACATTCTGAGTGCCCAAGCAGACCTCGACACATCGTTCTTTCCAGGAGTCCCGAACACCGAGTCTTCGTCAATTAATCCCAATACGAGGCACCACATGTATGATTTTGGAGAAAGCATTCCGCCAACTGTGGAAGAGCTCCGCAACAACCAGTTCTTGAAGAACAGAAACTCCGCAGGAACATCAAGGAAAGGTGGAACCTCGGACTCTCTTGAAAAAGTACACCGATACGAGATGTCGAGTAAGCGAATTTGGTGAAGCTGCCAAATAATGTTATGTTTCCAAGCGGCTGCTTGAATGTATTTACTTTCTTTAATTCAGTGCTATTTATATGGCTTAATTTTGTAAACGTAAGCTCAAAAGATGGTTATATGTACAAGTAAACTCAAAGACAGTTATTTGCACGGATTTCAGCGAGCTTTGGTTAATTGTTCTTTCATGATAGAACTAATGTACTGCACCGTTTGAGGTCTCGGCCTTCTCACGTTAGCAGCAAAAGCCAAACATCCTGTGAGAAGAGCAAGGGCTCCGGCTTGGTGAGCAGATGCTAACGAAATTGGAACGAGATAAATAAGCGTCGTGATACCTAATGTCACCTGCAAAGTCACCAATCCCATTACTGTGTGGAAAGATTTATTAGCACGGGCTGACACAAGCGCCTTGTTTCTCAGGACAAACAAATGGCTGCCTAAAATGGCGAAGAAGGTGCCTGTAGCTAAAATTCTGTGCACCAACTGAACAGTAGTAGGGTTCTCAAGCAAGTTTCTCCACCATATATCAGAAAGATCTGCTTTTCTTGCGAATATCGGAGACATAAGTTCCCCTTGAGAGGGGATATAATCATCTCCCATATGTGGGAAGGTATTGTAAATCAAGCCAGCATCCAAGCCGGCCACCATCCCACCGCTCATTGCAGTCAAGAAAGTCAAAACGAGAAGGCCAGCAGCAATCTTCCTTATCTTATTTACCGCAGGACTGTTGAGCTTGGCCATGGCTTCGGCCACCTTTTTAGGGTCACTTTTCATGCCCTTTACCCACGAATTCTCGTTGAAAATTTCCATAGCAGTCCACAACACACCCATATACATGATGAATGCAGCGCCCAAGTGTGTGGTTAACCTGTATTGCGAAACAGTTGGCTTTGATTTCCTTTCCTGGAGCTGCTCTTCATCCAAGCCAGACTTCACCATCCACCAGCCAATAGCCCCCTGTAGCCCCAAGAGACCCGTAAGAACTATCACTGCTTTGGTAGTTTGGCGACTGAATTTTCCAGATTTCCAGAAATAAAGTGCAGGCAAGATGAAAAACATTCCGATCGCACGTCCAAGAAGTCGATGGCCCCATTCCATTCTGAATATAAATTTGAATTCGTCCAAGGTTATGTGAGAGTTGAGTTGCTTGAACTCAGGAGACTCCTTGTACTTCTCAAATTCCTCTTCCCACTCCGCCTCATTGAGAGGGGGGATGGTTCCGGTGACTGGTTTCCACTCTGTGATGGACAATCCCGATTCAGTTAAGCGAGTAAGTCCCCCGACAACGACAATACCAAAAATGAGGCCCGAGGTTGAAACAAGCCAATAGCCTGCAACTTTACTGGAAATAATAGGGTATGCTTTCTTTGTACTCTGATTGGCGGCACTTGTTGTGAACTTAGCAGATGCAAAGCGTCGTGTTGCAAGGGTCCATGATGATTGGTTATGCCAGAGACTTCTCGAAGGCGACACCTGCTTGAATTGCCGGGTGAGGGGGCTTTTGCTAAGCAAGCTGGAAGAAAGCTTGGAAAAGTTCAGAACAGGAAGCCGGAACATTGGAGCCTATGCAACCAGAGCGTGGAAATAAGCGCTTTTTGTATACATCACGTGCGCAGTAATCAATAATCGGCCCATCTTCTTTCGCCAGTTTTTCATCCGTACCTCTCGTGCGACTTTCTGATGTTTCGCATTACTCTAGACCTGTACGTGTATAGGGCGGTAGTGTCGCGTGACTCAATTCACTGCTTGAAGTGAGCATGAAACTCGCTGGTGATAGTCATATCGAGATTTTGTTGAGGATTCTCCTCTGAATTGTTTCGATACTCTCTTACGGAGATTTCTCCACTTCTTGTATAGCTAATGTGTGAGTGCGCGACTTGTTGTCAGACGTCCCATAGTTGACTCAATACCATCCCAGAAGTCTTTACCTCAGTTTAAATTGTCAAAATTAGAGTAACCTCACCATTCAGGCACATGTTGTGTTTCCTAAAGATACTCCTCTACTTACCTCCAAGTAACTGCTGGTTTGACTGTCACTCAATGCACGGTATAGCACCCTACCAAGTCAGAGATTAGCATCGGTAAACATGTAAGGTTTTAATTCAAAGGTTCCAACAAGCAACACTCGGGCCGATTTGCCAGTTAATGAATTTACTCTCTACGAAAACCTCATTTCAAGAGCCATCATCAAATAAGATACGAATATTCTCCCTACGTATGATTCTAGCATTTGGGGAAAATAATGATCAAGTCACCACATCATGGTAGCACCCAGCTTTCTTCATGGACAGCATTGCGATATTGACGAACACCAGAGAGCATAGCGAGGAACGCATTCGGCCTGCATGTTAACATGTGGCTGCGAGTGTTGCACTGTGAGCTACATCCGTACACCACAGTACAGAGATGCTGATGCATGGGAGGTACGACCCGTACCTCAGGAGTGCAGATAGGCCATCTGTTC
>WFIW01000011.1:400507-441602 GCA_009756535.1 Metschnikowia sp. UFMG-CM-y6306 | reverse complement strand
ACTCAAATACTTTCTCTACTGGATATAGCTCAGCTGGCTCTGTGTTTAGTCCACCTGCTGTGTCGGCTTCCACGGGTGCAAGTGAGAGTAAGGAACAGCCCGGTGGTGAGCTGGGAATCCCGGTAAAGCTTGAAAGTCCTGGATAAGACTTCACTTAAAATTATCATCAGAACGTGTGAAGATCGCCGGCGAACATTCCATCTAAGACATGGTTGAGCACGCGCAACATCTGAAACATTCATGTGACATGTTATATGCAACACAATCCCATCCGTGTTAGATTTGGGGAATCAGTTCCTTATCATCAGTCGATCTTTCCAATGAAGTTCATGTATGCTCTGACCAAAGACACTATCAAGAAAAGACACATCTACGAGCCCGATGATAAAAACGCCAAATTTCCTTGGCTCCAAGATGTTCGAGTTACAGCCGCTGGCGATGAAATCGTCTTGATGGAGGCCCCCAGTGTCCCTATTGTGTCTATAGGAAGAGCCTTCGCTCACCACTTACGACTGATTGGAATGGTTCTGCCAACGGATATGCCCTTTCCTATAATAGAGTCGAGTCATTATTGCAAGTTAGTGTTGGAGTTGGTATTTGGTAATCATGAGATCCGGCTCTCTGTCGAGCTCAACTATAGGTACAAAGACTTGTCAGAACTACACCCAGTACTGGAATTATCTAAGACAGAAATTTGTGACTGGCTCTTTGACCGCATCGTCCATGACAGAAACGTTCTGGCAATGACAGAGATGAAGATCAACTACCTGTTAGAGTTGGTATGGGTGAGATGCTCTGTTAACGAGTTAGAAATACTAGTTTAGGTTGGCTAATTCGTCTCAGCTTGCGAATCAGTTCTCTGGGTATAATGGGCCGAATGAAAACTTACTGAAATGAAAATTGAGTCACCAATAGAATGCGAGTATTCGATTGAAGTTGTGTATGTTATGTGGATGAATATTTGTCTTTTATAAAGGACATTAGCGGTCATGAGATATACGCGTCTAAGGCGAATAAGGGAGGATGAGTGAGCCAGGTTCTAGACTGTGAGGCTTGTGGCCGAGGCGGAGTCCATTTTCTGGCACGACTCGAGATGCTCCAAGTAGTAGGTCTTAAAGACACTCCAGTGGAACTTGGACAAAGTCGCAATCCTGTTGGCGATTCCTGATAGCTCAGAGTCGGCCTTTTTCTGCTTCAATGCTGTGAATGGTGACCCTTCACCGCGCACCTTTGACTCCGTGACCCATTTAAGATTTGAAGGCACTGAGGACGTCGCAGAATTGATTTCGGCGGATATTTCCTTGAATATCTTGCTCTCCATCAAACCGTAGACATTTGAGCTTGGCTGGATTTGTTTGATAAGCCAGTTGTATGCGAAATCAATCAAAGGTTGTGGCAAATTTTGTACATGCTTCACGTCTGTGTTAGGGTCAGAAACAACGTTTTTCACTAGTTGTACTGCGATGCTTTGGATGTTCCTCGTCCACTTGATATTTCCATTGTCGTCTGTCACAATTGCCAAAATTTCGTCCTGGACGCGATTGATGTTCTCAAGCTTGAGACTCTTATGTCTGTATGCAACGGCGGGTTGGTAATTTATAAGGAGTTGTTTGTAGAGAACGACGCAAAGCAGATTGCAGACTAATTGTCTTACATCAGCTCTCAAGAGTACCAACCGTGTGTGGTCAAATGCCATCGTTGATGGGAACTCAGTTGCCAAGCTTCTGCATGATAACAACTTAATTATGGAGCTGGTAATCACGGAGTTTGGATCTGGTTGCTTGCCTTCATCGTCCCTTGCGATCTTATGGTTTTTGTAAAACCACTTCAAGGAGTCGGATATGTCAATCTTGCAGTGATTTATCAACTGATTGAAATAATCCCTCTCGAATTCGGCAGCAGTCTCGATGAGCACTGGCCTCAAAATTCGCACTTGATGGTTGGCAACATCTAACTTCATGGCCTCCAAGATAGAGAATATTGAACGTAATCCCAGCACGAGCTTACAAACAGAGGCCTCTTCGTAAGCTTCCTGAAATTTTCTGATCATTTCGGAAACCCACTGATCTCTCATTGGTGCGCAGTGGGACTTGAACACTTCACCTAGCCATTGGGCCATGGCCACGAAATCAAAGGAGCCGTGGGCGAACTGCTGTAGGGTCAAGTCGATGTCCATAATTTCGTTCACTGGGGCACGGTCTTTTGCTGGTAAAAGCGACAAAAGAATGTCCCTCAATGTGGTAAATAATGCAGGTAAGCGCGGTATTTTAGACGTATCGATGCCAGAAACTCCTTTGGCATCGAAAAACTGCTGACATTCGCGTTCAATCTCCATCCAGTACTTCTCTATCATCGATTTCTTCTTTCGGCCACGGTCTCCGTCTAAGTTCGGCCTAAACTGGAGCTGTGGGTCAAAGAGAATATCATGTCTTAACTGAGGGTTTTTGAGTATCTCTTGCAAGTCAATTTCTTTCAAAGATTGCAAATTGATTGGAGGGAGAGAGGGAGCGGAAGTCGCAACGTTCTGTGAGGGATGCTTGTTGTAGCTGGAGCTTGATGGTTGGTAGAGAACGTTGGGATTGGCGTAGCTTAGAATTTGTTGGTTCGCTTTCAGTCTAACAGGAAATGCCTGTTGTTGCAACACCAGAGACCTGGCTGTGTAGTTGATGATAGGCAAAGAGCGTGAACGGAAACGGCGGTATAACTTGGGTGCTTTAGATGAGCTTGCATTCGATGAAGCAGCCATTCTTGAAGACTTTTTTGAGGAATGCATCAATCTGTGAACAGAGTTCTTGCGAGAGAATCTTGGGTCGTATGAGCCATTTTCGTTGGAAGCCACGCGAGAGTGTTGGTTCACGCTCGACGAGGAGGGGACATGAGATTTGCAATCCTTTGAAAGTGAGGTTGGAGAAGGAGGTTTGGTAGCGTCGGAATGAGGGCTTGGGTGGGCACCGAGATCGTGAGGTTGATACATGATGTGTCTGTGATGGATGGAGTGGTGATGATGATGACGATCGATGTTCATAAGTGTGTTCGAGCTTGCGTTGGTAGAAGAGATCACACCCGCCTCCCCTTCTCTGCTTCCTTCGGCAGATTGTAAGGGGCCATCGGAGACAGTATCGTCAGGCGCGATAACTGAAGCATCTAGTCTAGCTCTTTTGGTCTGGTCGGCCGACGAAGAAGGGGGGTCGAGTTGCTTGGATTGGTCAAAGAAAACAGGGCGCAAGGTCTCGGTCTCTTGGAGCACCTGTTCTTTGTTTTCATTCGAGTTATTGAGTTGTGAAGTCATGAGTAAGATGCGGTATTTCACGAAGGCGAACTTGGAGACTAAAAGGGATAACCCAAGAGACTTCTTCTGGTCAAGTACACCGAATGACAGAAGTAAGAATGCGGTGTGAGGAACAAGGAAGATAGTGCTTCACAGAAGGAGAAGTTTGTGGATCGGGGAAATTATAGGTGATTAAAGGTAAGAAAAAAGCGAATATTTGATGAAGTGTCGCTTAGGCGCAGAGAAAAATGAGCAAAGGACGTGAGTGCATGGGGGTTTTTGAGGGTTGTGCGGAATTGATAGAAGGAATATGTGAGAAAAAAGAAAATGTGAGAAAAAGCGTCGAAAAAGAAACTCGTCATCGAGGCTGCCTACAAGCTGAGGAATTTATGGACCAGCTTCTAAATTTGTCTCAGAGGTGTAAGGAGCCTGCAAAATTTCAGAAACGGCAATTGTTCGATGAAGAAGGAAAATCAATCCAGGAAACAATCTTAACCACTCAAAGTCACAGGTGGAGACTAAGTCTTTTTCCGAAGCGAATTCCGTGTCACGTTACAGTGGCGTGTGTAACAATGGGTCAGATGAAAGGCCATTACTAACAAGTGGCACAGCGAGACCGGCGCGGAAGGGGATGTGTTTCGGGTGATGAAATTGTGCGCACTGCAATTGGTGCGAGAAGTGCGTGAGACGTAAAAAGAAACACCGCAGTGAAGACGCAAACTCGGAGAAGCCGGCGCCAATAAGCAGTTTTAAAAAGCGGCCACATGTGGCGCGGCAACACCGAGGCCAACGGCACCGAGAATTTTTCCGCGAATTGCGTGCAGCGCACAGATGAAATTGGCAGGCGCTCACGTTCCGATGCCGAGGTCAGCAAAAAGTGCTCAGACGGTGCGGTTGTACCTAAAAAGGCTTGAGACGCAACCTTAATTCAAGCATGAGCCAACTGCCGTGCTGATTCTTCTCGAATGCAATTTGAAGCCAGGCTACGGTTTTTGATATGGAATTTTCGAAACAAAGACCTGAAAATAAAGCCCACTGTGGAATCATGCCACCAGTCGGAGCCGATGAAAGCTTAGAGTTGACATGACTCAACTCCACTGACGTCTTTACGCAGAATGCCGGCAAAGCCTCGAGCACGCGGATTTATAGAAATCATAAATGCGACAAAATGTGCGTAATCATCCACGCGCGCAAGGCATACATGCAGTATGGTGGGAAAACACCTCCACTTTCAAAAATTTGCAACAAATGCCCAAAATTCTTGAGCTTTGATTACTTTATGATGTATGGAGAGTGGAGTGACTTCGTTCGCCTAGTACCTCACTATACCACCTCAACCTCCTAGCAGGCCACAATGGTACGACACTGCCTATGAAAGCTCCGTTTTTATAGACAAGCGCGGCGCTTACCCGCTTTCAGCTGAAATGCACTGACGTTTGCATCACTGACTTTGTTGCATAACTGACCGTTTGCATTTTCGGTACTTCTTACAGTGCAAAAAACCATTAGGGCCGTCATTGAAGATGCATGACCGGATTAATTTTTGCTTCCATTCTACTGGTTACTTGCAGTAGTTGCTTTTTATGTAATTACAAGAGCTCTCGCTGTGGCAACAATAACATCCTGTGATTCGGTATTTTACTCCTAGTGCAGCGTAAATGGGTATGCATGCGTTCTCCCTTCCGAGAGCCGTTCATCTATATCCGAATCGCGCTCGTAAATTACACCCGTTTCATTTTGGAGCAACAAACCTAAAAAATCTTCAACTCACCTCTCGGTAGCTCTCTCCCGTAACCCCATGAAAAGGTTTCAGGCTCCCACATAATTTTAGCTTCGGCACTCTTCTCTGGGCACTTTTAGTGGCTGCCGCGCACACGCACGGGGGTCAAAAGGCGGGTGAAGATCCGGTCCTCATCACATACATAGACTCCAAAGACAGGATAGGCAAAGACGATACAATGGCATGCAGCCCGGGTATAAACTATCGGAGGACCTCGTCTCCCGCTTCCGTGCCTGCACTTAGCCGTATGTAGCAACCGCACAAGTTATGTAACCCAAGAGATTTCTCAAGCACGACAAAATTAAAAAAGATTCAAGATCTTTCGAGCGCTTAAAAAATGCGGTGCAGAAAACCATCCTGGACCGCACTCGACGGCTTGGTTTTTTTTTTTTTTGTAATTCTCCTCTCCATCGTCTCCAACCGTGAACAAGTTTCACCAAAACAAGTCCTTCATTACGTCTTTTACCCAGGGAATTCAATCTCTGCTAGCGCCGAGTTGACACACGAGCCTTCCCGAACCTGCCCTTCCCCTTCCCCTCCACAGTCTAACCTCGCCCGGCATCAAGCGCCGCCGCCATCGAAGCAAAAACTTTACAGCATTAGTGTGCTATAGTGCTATCACTAGTGGCATCTGACACAATTAGACCGCTGTCAATGCTGCGGCCGACCAGTAGAACTGGCCCCATTGCTTTCCCCCAAAATGCCCCAAGTGGCACAAGTGCTCCCCAGACAATTGCAGCTACCAAAGCCCGGGAAATCACGCCTAGGTCTCCATCAGTGGGACATCACGAAACCATGCTGGACTTCCCTCACCGATCGGCCGGCCAAGTCCACGATCCAATCGGGTCACGAGCAACCAGCAATAGCCCTGCCACAATGGGTCAGCCCAGCTCATCGGGGAAACCACAGACGGTGTTCATCCACAAATTATTCGACATGTTGGAAGATCCGAGCCTATCCCATCTTATATGGTGGTCTCCCTCGCAAGACTCGTTCTGCCTCTATCCGGGAGAAGAGTTCTCGAATGTGCTAGCCCAGTACTTCAAGCACACGAACATAGCCTCGTTTATCCGACAGTTAAACATGTATGGATTCCACAAGGTAAATGACAACTTTCAAGCTGAGGAAAAGCAGTCAAACTCTTCTGACTGTGGGCTGATAACCTCTGGCCTGGCCACCAAATGGGAGTTCAAGCACTCGGCTAACCACTTCCGCAAAGGCGATGTGGACTCTTTGAGCCTCATCAAAAGGAAGTCTTCCAAGATCATCAACTCTCATAAGGAAATTGTCAACTTAAAGTCTTTACCACCCACCTCGGATGCCGCCTTAGAAGAGCCAAAGGTCCCCCAGGAACACCTGAGGCAAGAACAGTACCATCTGTCACTTTATCAGCACCTGTGGGATCAAGCGAGTGAATCTGGCTTGAGGCCCTCGCCACCAAAAGACCTCCCGGTCTCTCAGGGGCCAGGCCAACATGGTTACCCGGTTTACTCGCAGAATGTACCTGTGCCGCATTCTCCTGACTCCCCTTTATATGGCGACAATCTTGGTACATCTTATTTCTACGCGTCACTGCATCCGCTGTCACAGCAACTGCGCCACGCTTCTCTCCAAAATGCAGCCATTCAGGCTGACCAATCAATCAATTTCAAGCTCATTGAGATGAACGCCTCCATAGCCAGTTTGCGGGCCAGTTATCTGGATCTTCTTTCTAGATATGATAGCTTGTTCGCCATGCATCACAAATCACAAACAGATCTTTTGCAGCTTACTGAAATCGTCGAAGGCCTTTTATCCAACCCGGGCCTGGAGAAGAACCTAACCAGAAAAGAAGAAGCGCATATTGACAGGAAACTTGCCAAGACGCCAGTGGAGAATCTCAGGACCCATGGCACGGACATGAACACCTCTCCAGGCACAGTCAAACCAGCACCAAAAACCTCTGATTTGACCCAATTCAAGAGCCAACTTCAAAACAGAGTGCCGGTGCCCGTTGCCCCTACCTCCACGAGCCAAAAGCACCAGTCTCAAGCCAGCTACAGTCTCAACGATAGTGGACTGCCAGCTACGCGGGTCTCGAACGCACCAATCGTTCCACAGGCTTATCCCCTCAACCCTAACTACACTCTTTACAGTTATGAGGGAATGAGACAGTTGAATACCAACGGTGAAGAGCCCACCTTTCCTCCGGGCTTGCAACCACCTAATAGACACGTGTCCATCTTCGTGGACCCGCTTCAGCCAACTCCTGGGAGAGGAAGCATTGTATCATCCAAACGGGCTCCCTCAGGATCAAAAGTCCTCGCCGATGATAATCCCTTAACCCCAGTCCCTTCGAACTCTTCATCTGAAAAGGAGCAAGAGAAGCCTGTGACACCGGTTTACGTTCAACAATATAAGCCCATCGCACCCAATCATGTCTACTATCAGCACATGATGCACGAACCAGCACATCTCAGAACTGCTTCTTTGCCGGTTATAGTGAAGCCATTACCGCAAAGTATGAAGGCATCAATTCCCCAGAGACATTCCCTCACGGATATCAACCACCCCGCCGTCCAGTCACCACTTGATGCCGAGCAAACAAGAAAAGTGAGTCCCTCGCGAGGAACCGCAACAGGCCAAGTGACTTCGCAGCCAGCGGCCCCGCACTTGGAGCCCAGTTTTGTGCCGAAATCTGAAGATGGCAGCTCCAGCCTGGTCAGAAAGCAACTACCCTCGATGCAGGAGTTGAACCAATCCATTCGAAGCGGTTCTCCCGTTGGGCGCATCTTTGGGTATCATGAGTATGAAAATGACGACGAAAAAGCCAAGAGAAGAAAGCTAGAAGAATGACAGGTATCCTTTCAGAGCTCTATGGCCCATGTGATATAAATGTTGTATAATTATAGAAGAATGCCCGACTCCCCGGTAAAAATGCTGACTTGCCCAAGTATGAGTGGTGATGCGCGAAACGCTCGCAACTAAACACACAAGGACCGTTTCCTCCGCCATTTCATCACTGATCCAAAATGGCTCCTTCTGCAGCTCCGAAACTAAAAGCGTCTAAAATTTATCCACAAAGCAGCTTTAAAAAGCTACTACGAGGTCGGGCTGGGCTAGCGCTCGCAAATGATAACACAGATATGTTGGTGTACTTGATCTATATGGACTACTTGGCGAAGCTCCTCAGAAATAATGGCCAGGGAGAGCTCAGCGAGGCAACCATTCAAAACCGACACAATCAATTGATGAAGAGATACCGTGGTTAGGACGGCTATGTACAAGAACGTTCTAGTTTAAAGAACCGTGAGGGTTTTTCAATGTCTCAATCATTGCAAGAGCATTGTTGGCATCTTTCTTGTTGAATACGAACAATCCCTGGAGCTGGGCGGTGCTGACTTTGCCCAAGAGTCCCAACTCTTTGAATCTAGAGACAAACCGCTCACAGAGAGCTTTCTCGTCCTCATAGAATCTCAAGAACATGCGCTCGACCTGCGACTCCGATGCATTGTTGATCATAACCTTGTAGTCGATTCTTCCTGGACGCAACATCGCTGGGTCCAACTTCTCCGGGTGGTTGGTGGTCATGAACGTGATGCACTCCTCGGCACTGGCCACTCCGTCCAATGCATTGAGGAGACCGGAGAACGTGACTCCGCTTTGGTATCCCTGGTCGGAAGTCTGCTCTCTCTTGTTGAAGGCAGCATCGATGTCCTCCAATAAGAGTATAGACCTTTTCGGAATATGATTCATGAGGTGATTGAGCCGATCATCCGTCAAATTATTTTCCGACAAGTTGAGAATACAGATGTTATAGTCTAGCTCACCGGCCAAAGCTTGAATGTACGATGTTTTCCCACTGCCGGGTGGCCCATACAAAAGATATCCTCTGCGATAAGGAATACCACGACTGTGGTACCAATTCCCGTTGCTTAAAAAGTCCTTGACGTCGCGGAGAATCCCTTCGCTGATGCCCTCGTCCAAAATCACCGACCCCAACATTCTCTTTGTGCGTGGGTTGCCGAAAGGGCGCCATTCAGGACCCCACGACGAGTAAATCACTGTCTTGCCCTCCTGTGCCTTAAGCGCCAATGTCTTTGCCTCCTCGAGCAATTGCAGGAATAAATGGCGGTCCGAGTATAGGGTAGTGAGAGTCACTGTTTCGAATGGAGTGCCGCTGGTCATATCCAACAACTTTCCTGACCTCTCTCTATTCACAAGCATGTAGGAACCCTTGTATCTTATCAAGTGTTTTCCTGGACCCGGCACCAACGAGAACTTGGTGCTCAGAGCTCCATTATCGTGCTGAACGAAGTCCGTCTCCACAGACATGTGTCTGGACCGGCGGTGCTTATATTGAGACATCCACTCCAAAAACCAGAGGTACAGTTTGTCCTTGGACGGGATTTCAAGGTCCACGAGCATTTGCCTGTAAACGAAGCCGGAGCCTTTGACCACTCCTTGTCTTGCTAGCGCAAGGCCCGTGCCTAGTAACATGAGCCCACCGCCAGCAGCAAAGTATGGGTTATTGCCCACCGCCTCCGTAAAGGCCAGTTTCATGAACCCAAACATGGTGCCATCGGATCCCTCTCCGATTTTTTTCAAATCGAGCGAAGGCTTAGATTCCGTCATAGCGAATGTGGTGGTGATAGCGTGCGTGCTCTCCAGGCGCTACTTTTGATGGTGCAAAGGTGCTCGCAGCCCCGGTGCGCCCATGTCCCTCAAACATGGCGCAACTCCCCCGAAATTTGATCGTGAATGTGTTGAGCATCGGTTTACACTTTGCCGACACGCCCTACTCCTTGCTGGCCTTGAATTGTCTCCATTTTTCTTGTCGGCGGGAATCGTGACCAGGGCGGTGCTTTGTATGCAGGTGCGTGTATAGGTTCTCAATCGGTTTGCTTCCACAATAAAACTAAACCAACTACTCCGATGGACAATGTACAACAAAGTGACCCTATAGAGGGAGTTCCGACTGTATCACATAATCCAGAGGTGTCCACATCAGCCCCCAAGGTATCTCAAAACCCGTTTGCTGAGGGCTCTTTCGATCACGGCAAAAACTCACACGACCTCGACCAGGTCGATCCAGCCCAAAACTTCCCGTACACACCCACAGCGATTCCGCAAAATGCTTTACGGAAGTGTGTTTTTAAGACCTCCAACCGAATTTTTGACGATATGAGATTCACCCCTGCCTTTTTTGAGGCAAGAGCCAATCAAGAAATCTCCAGCGATATCACATCATTGCTTAGGTCACGGCCAATTGAGTACAAAACATTGATTCCAGCTTCCTTGGTCACCAAAAAGCCTCTATGCCTTATATCCAATAACACGGCCAGTCAAGCTATGCCTCTTACTCGCAAAGAATATGCTAACTCCGCAATGGTGGTCACCACAATCCGGGGTCTAATTGTGAGTCAGAATTGTGATCGCGTTTGTCATTTCAAAGTTAAGTTCCTCGATAACTTGCAAAAGAGATCCTCGACGTCTATAGGTAAGCACCAGTTCCATTTGATTGAGAGAGAGTCAGTTTCTGTGGACGACCTTAAATTGTTGGATGATTCCTCGGTGGCTAGTGATAATCTTCTCGATGACGCAATTTACAAAACCCTCAACGACTCCATGGATCAGATCATGAGAATATCAGTTTACTCCTCAGAGTTTACCCCAGAAGACTTGAGCGCACTCACAGATCAAGAAATTATCAAAGCAAGGTATATGAGGTCTCTAGAATGCTCCCCTCTGCAATCAATTTCGCCAGATGTCATTCCTGGACCAGTGCAATGTTACCAAACCCTTCTCAAGGTTCTTAAAGGTCCAATCATGCTAGCCCCAGACGAAGCCATACATACAATCAAAAGATCGAAGACGAGTTTGGACGCCAGACTTGACATCGACATCTTATTCAACAGATTATCTTTTACTCTAGGCAGTGATAGTGACATTTTGGTACCTCCAAATCTTTCGATCAACAGTGCTTTAAAAGAAAGCTACATACGAAAATCCAATGAGATCATTTACTTGGGAAAGTCTCTCAAAGTGAATCAGAAAAACGAATTCGATATCACGTACTCCTTCAATGACAACTTGTCGCAGCTCCACGTTGCCTTGGCCGAATTCGACAAAAACGCATCTTTAACTTTGGCCCGCAACGACGACACTAATAAGCTGCCCGATTATATAAGCTTAAGTTGTTATACTTTTGGTCTGGATGAGCTTATTATCTGGTGCTATGAGCAGACTGTCAACTCTGACCCTTCCAACAAGAGTATCTACGTTGACAGCTTTAAGGAAATCTTAGCACTAAGACTGTATGGGTCTTCAAATAGGTTGCGGTCTTATTATAACAACCAAATGTCTAGGGGCTTGATGTATGGATTGTCTGATTATCGAAATTCCCTCAAGGAGATCGGAATCGAAGGGGTTCCCGATGACGTCGATATTGATGAACAAGCTATCATTGAGATGTACAAGGCCTCATGCAAATCTAATCCGAAAAATTACAGCTACTTCAACAAACATCTTTCTGCAATAGCTACAATTCGCAACAGCAACCACATCAAAAACTTTTTGCAAACAGAGATTATTCCACAATCAATCGCATTAGAGGAGTTGCGAATTGAGGATGTCACGGAGGATGAAGTTGCAGTTACTGCATACGAATTCCGACTAGATGAAGTCATGCAATCGGTTAATTTCAATCTTCAGAGTCCAGAAATCAAAATGCTTCAGAAGTGTATGCTTTCCATTGCAGTTTTCCGCAAAAGCTACATATTATTGACTTATGTGGACAACAACATGCCTGAGCTCTTGCAAACAAAATCAAGATCTTTGAGCGACTGCTACCAAATTTTCGACTGTGATATCAGCACTAGCGACTTTGACTTAATATCAAAGTTCCAAACTTTGATGGCTAAGTCATCGCAAGACGATGAAGTTAACGTTCGCGATCTTAGAAGCTGCTTCAAAAACATAGCAACTGGCAGACAGTCAGGTATACTCTTTAGCTTTTTGCTGGATGGGAAGGTTGACGCGTCTCTCTTGCCTGCCGAAAATTGGCCAGCGGGTCTTGACAATATTGGTAACACATGCTATTTGAACTCGTTGCTCCAATACTATTTCTCGATAAAGCCACTTAGAGATACGATTCTAGGGTTCGATGAATGCGAAATTGACAGAGGCAGACTTCTTACAAGAAAAATTGGAGGCAGGTTAGTTGAAAGCTCAGAAATCGATCGCTCCATCCAATTCATCTACCGTCTTCAAGAGCTTTTCAACGAAATGATCACTACCAATAAGAGGTATGTTCAGCCCAGCAAGGAATTGGTGTATCTCTCATTTTTGCCGCTTTCTCAGCCAGTAACATTTCAAGAGAAAGCTGTTGATTCTAATATGGGAGGAACTATTCTGGTTGAAGATGATGTTGAAATGAATTCAGAGGAGAACTTACTCGACATGGATTCGCCTCAGGATTTTCAATCACAAGAAGCGGCAAGTGATGCTCCCGATAATGCTACTAAAGAGCGCCAAACCAAAATTATGAGTATTGGACAGGATCAGATTGAAAGCGCCATAGAGATTGGGCGGCAGCAAGATGTCACCGAGTGTATTGATAACGTCACGTTTCAAATTGAGACTGCGCTTGAACCTGAAAGGATGGAGGACGATGGCGAGCAGTATGACTTGATCAAACAGCTCTTTTGTGGCAAAACTAAGCAAACCATTCTTCCGCTCGAAGGCAATGGGCCACCTCGTATCACTACTGAACGGTTTTTCAGTTTGATTATCAATGTGGGCGATCATCCAAGAAACATATATGATACCTTGGACAACTATTTTGGGGAGAATATGGTGAATTTGGGATCTGAAATGGTAAAAATGTCTCTGACAATTCTGGAAGTGCCTGAGATTCTCCAGTTCCAGGTTCAAAGAGTTTTGTTCGACCGCGAGAAGCTAATGGCCTACAAGTCTCTTGAGGTTATTCCTTTCGGAGAGAGCATTTACCTCGACAGGTACTTGAGTACCGAAGACCCGGAAATCTTGGCCAAACGTCAGGAAGTATTTGAGTGGAAGACCGAGATCAAGGCTCTTGAAGAAGAAAAGAATTCACTTCTAGAGGTGGACGCAACCACCAAGATATCCATTGTCGACACCTTGGCAGCCACTGCTCGGTACTTGAGGACTAAGGTTCTTACTAGCAATGAACTCAGCATTAAACAGGAGACCATAGAGGCGTTGGAAACTCAGATTGCCGCAATGAAGCATCGGTTGCAAACTATTGGGGATCAGATTAAGGCGTTGCAGCAAAATATCTCGGACCAGTTTGCGGCATATCAGAAAGTGGGCTACTCTCTTTTCGCCGTCTTCATTCATCGCGGTGAAGCATCGTATGGCCACTACTGGGTGTACATCAAAGATCTGAAGAAAAATCTCTACAGAAAGTACAACGACGACACGGTGACGGAAGTTCCAGCGTCCGAAATCTTCAATTTCACCGAAACAAACACCGCCACCCCATACTACATGGTGTATGTGAAGGAGAGTTTGCAGGAGAGTTACATAGATCCTCTCAAAAGGGAGATTCGTGGGTAGTCGAGCATGAGGCACCTCACGAGTGCGTGCATGCAAATATACGGCGCAATAGAGTAATTCAGCTATTCCCCATAATATCTTCGATTCTGCATGTAGCCGCGCATTGTTGCGGTCAACCAGCCTTGACCTTTACCGCTATCTTATCGCCACAGCACCAAGTACTCTAAAGATACGCGGCACTGATATGAGAACTTCTTTTTTGCTGCATGCAATTCTGCAGGTGGTTTTCTTATCAACAGCCCTCGCTTTCCAAAATCCTACCTTTGGCAATGTGCTAGATCGACGCACTTGGGACTCGGCGTTCCTGGAGGTGTTCGTCCCGCTCTACTCAGACAAGCCGCAGCAGGATCCTCTTAAGGAGAAGTGCCCCCCCTGCTTCAATTGCAACTTGCCAAATTTCGAATGTACTCAATTCTCCCAATGCAACACCTTTACCGGCATGTGCGAGTGCCGTGACGGCTACGGGGGCATGGACTGTTCCGTGCCATTATGCGGCTCCCTCTCGGATGGTAATCGGAACAGGCCCATGAGAAAAAACAGCACCTGTGACTGTAAAGATGGTTGGACCGGAATCAATTGCAACTTGTGCACCGATGACGAATCCTGCGATGCGTTCATGCCTGAGGGCATTAAAGGCTCGTGCTACAAGGGTGGACGAGTGGTGAACAAGTTCCACCTGATGTGTGATGTGACGAATAAGAAGATTATATCCATTCTAGCTGGGAAGATACCACAAGCAACCTTCAGCTGCAACACCTCAGCGGCTACGTGCGACTTCCAGTTCTGGATTGATCAGAAGGAGTCCTTCTACTGTGACTTGTCCCAATGCCAGTTTGACTTTGACCACAATTCTAATTCAACCAAGTACAAATGTGACGACATGTTTTGCAAATGCTTGCCTGACAG
This sequence comes from Metschnikowia sp. UFMG-CM-y6306, assembly GCA_009756535.1. Lineage (NCBI taxonomy): Eukaryota > Fungi > Ascomycota > Pichiomycetes > Serinales > Metschnikowiaceae > Metschnikowia > Metschnikowia sp. UFMG-CM-y6306. Next base: position 427,071 of record WFIW01000011.1, on the reverse strand, counting down.
AATGCTCTGCGGTGAGTCTGGCTCCATCGATATTTCGGAGTTTTTGACCGAAACAATCAAGGGCCCGGGGGACTTCAGCTGCAACGTGAACAATAACAAGTGCACTTTCTCGGAGCCCAGTATGAATGATCTCATCTCCTCTGTTTTTGGAGACCCTTACATTATGCTTGAGTGCAGCTCGGGTGAATGTTTACACAAGAGTGAAATCCCCGACTACAATTTCCGCCCCGACCGAAGGCTTACCTGGAGCAACATAATCACCTTGGGTGCAGTTCTTGCTGTTATATCAATCACCATTGCTTGGGCTGCTTATTATATCGGAAGAAGCCCACTATTCTCATCCAAGGGCGTCGCTGATATCAGCGCGGACCAAGTGCCCCTGAGCGCTTTTGAGGAGAATTGTACTCCAGCAACCTTGTCTTTCTCCAAAATTTCCTATACCTTACCCAACGGCTCAAAAGTGCTCAACGACATTTATGGACTTGCTGAGCCCGGACAGTGCCTTGCCATCATGGGAGGCTCTGGTGCTGGTAAGACTACATTACTTGACATTCTTGCGGGCAAAAATAAGAGGGGCTCTGTGAGAGGAAATATTCATGTAAACGGCTCGGTCTTACATCCTTCCCTCTATAAGACAATTGTTGGTTTTGTTGACCAGGAGGACCATTTGATACCTACCCTCACTGTGTATGAAACTGTGCTTAACAGTGCTCTCTTGAGATTGCCAAGATCAATGAGCCTCAATTCAAAAGTCGCCAGGGTGATTGAAGTCTTGAACGAATTGAGAATCCTTAGTATTAAAGATAGAGTGATTGGATCCGACTTGAATCGGGGCATATCCGGAGGCGAGAAGAGAAGAGTCTCAATTGCATGTGAATTGGTTACCTCGCCTTCAATCTTATTCTTGGATGAACCAACCTCGGGCTTGGATGCCTACAATGCGAAGAATGTGGTGGACTCCCTCGTCAAGTTGGCAAAGGACTTTCAAAGGACCGTGGTGTTCACGATCCATCAACCAAGAAGTAACATTGTGTCTTTGTTTGACAAACTTACTCTACTCAGCGAAGGAGACCTCATTTTTTCAGGCGATATGATCAAATGCAATGACTACTTCGGCAGGAACGGCTACAAATGCCCCCTCGGGTACAATATAGCTGATTATCTCATTGATATAACTGTTGATCACAAGAAGGTCATTAAGGTTCCAGGGACAGCAAGTTCCGAGGATATTCATGCCGCGTTTACTTCAGGTAGCGCTAATGAAACCGATGTGACGCAAGAATGGGAACACTACGCAGTGCATAGAGATGAGTATAGCTATATGCCCATTGGTGACTCTTCAGGTAATGGAGACAAACTTGTGACCATGAACACTAAATTGCCGCAAATGTTTGAGGAGTCAGCTCTAGGGGCCGAGCTCAGACAGAGTATACAGGAACTCACTGATGATCCAAAGGAGTTTGTTGTGCACCATGACTTGATGAGAAAAGCCAATGTCTTTACGCAGTGTTGCATTCTCTCCTCCCGAACGTTCAAGAACCTTTACAGAAACCCAAAGCTTCTTCTCACCAACTACATCTTGTCGCTCATGGTTGGATTGTTTTGTGGGTATGTTTACTATGATGTCAGCAATGACATAAGCGGGTTCCAGAATAGGCTTGGAGTCTTCTTCTTTATATTGGCGTTGTTTGGTTTCTCCTCGTTGACTGGCTTGCATTCGTTCGCTCAGGAACGGATCATATTCATTCGTGAAAGAGCCAACAACTACTACCATCCGTCGGCCTACTATTTGAGCAAGATTATGTGTGACTTGATACCCTTGCGAGTGCTTCCGCCCATAATACTACTCAGTATTTTATATCCTATGGTCGGGTTGACTATGGAGCACAACGGGTTCTTGAAAGCTCTTGCTATATTGGTTCTCTTCAATCTCGCGATTGCCACTGAAATCTTGATCGTGGGCATATTAATCAAAGACCCCGGTACGTCGACGACCATTGGAGTGTTGATTCTTTTATTCTCTTTACTTTTTGCCGGTCTCTTCATCAACAGCGATGATCTTAAGGCACAAACAAAGTGGCTCCAGTGGATATCCCTCTTCCATTACGCGTACGAAGCGTTGGCCATCAACGAGGTAAAGGACTTGATTCTTAGAGAGAAGAAATACGGTCTTTCCATTGAGGTCCCGGGGGCAGTTATCCTCAGCACTTTTGGCTTCGACGTGTCGGCTCTTTGGAATGATCTCCTTTGGTTGATCAGCTTGGGAATTACTTTCGTCGTCTTTGGCTACATCTTCTTGTACAGCTTCACTTATGAGCGGCGCTAAAAATTGATTAAACGTATTATTAGCTTAGTGAGCGCAGATAAATCTCGACAATATTGGATAAACGCCTTTACTCTTTAAATAATCATCTTGGTTGATGTACCGTTTCGCTTTCTCATCACCTCGCTCTTTCACCACCTCGCTCTCACCACCTCAACTCTCTGGGCCATCTTTACAAGCATCCGTGCTCAAGAAAGAGAACATGTCAGTTTTTTGGATACTTGTAGTGAATTTCGAGCCTCGGGGATATTTTGGAATTGAATTTCCAAGTTTGTGATTTTTAAAAGCTCTTTTAAAAAGCCTGGTCTGCGCTCATGACCTTTTGACGCAGTGTACAGGTAAGCGGGAACAATCGTGAACATGCCCCTTTGGAAAAGTCTTGCATCATGCACAACTTTGGAAATCCCCGCCTATTATTTGTACTTTAGATGACTTTTGTAATTTTGGATGGTTCCACTCTTTTACATCCCGTGTCCTATCTTCATGACTTAGACATGCAACCTTTGACAAGCTACATTAAGCGAGCACTACGTATCATGCATCCTAGACTCTTCTGCGGAAAGTGGCTGCTTCACGATGAAGTTCAGTGATGAAGTTCAGTGTCTTTTTCTGGCTCCTTCTATTGACTAATTGTCAGTAGGGGTAGAAAAGTTTATGTGTAGCCGTCAAATCAGTTCTCACCACGGCCAAATGCCGCTATTACGATGGGGGATTTCGCAGGCCAGGTCTTCTGCATGTTTCTCGAGAATGATCATGACTGAATCTTCCACTGGGACTCATTACTCACCTTCATCTATTGAATGGTGGGATATGGTATCACGTGCTGAGCGGGACCACAAACCTCTGGTTTTGGAACGGTGATATGATTTAATTTCAAACGATCTACCAAATCGGGCCCTTCCGCAACCGTCTCGGTTATGTTCAAATGCGCCACTGGCTCTATGTGCACTAAGACCTGTGTTGAATCCTTCAAAGAGCGGGGGTCACAAACTTCTACATTCCAATTCCAGCGCTGCCATCACCTCCATAGGAAGCTCGCGAACCAAACTTGCATATGTTTGCGTTCATTTGCATGAAACCAATGTGCTCGTATTTGACACCACCAGCAATGTGGGACTCTTTGCCCTGCAGACGCATCCGCCTCATGTATCATGAAATGTGGGAGTTCAGTGCTCCATTCGGTGTTTTGCCGCGGCACTTGCACCCACCCTTTCACGTTCCCGACGCCCCATAGCCAGCACACTACCTGACTGACCGCGCGCAGTTGAGCCCAGGCATAATGCGACCCTGAGGACGGGCTCAACACCTCACCACGCCAGCAATATGGCCAGCATACTCGTGAAGATTAAACTGGATACATTATCGCCAAAGATTCATTCCAAAGATGAAAGATTTTTCCAAGGACTAAATTAAAATGTCCCAAAGCGCGACGCTTCGCTGTGACTGCTATGGACTCCGATTGTATACTAAGGGCTCCTTTGAGAAGTCATCTAACCCAGCTACTAAGCGATATTAAGATCGTAATGACAGATAATTTCAAGACTTACACAATATAGAGAGGTGCTTTACTATTACAAAACTCAGATCAAAAAGAGAGCACTTAGAAATTCTCTTGTGCATCGAGCAAAACCCCCAACTTACGAGCAATCAACGTACGCTCTGCCGTATTACCAAGCTTCTCACATAGGGTAGGAAGCTTGACTTTTTCTTTTTGTCTGTAAAAATCAAGGAACTTGGCAAACTCTTCTTTGGTGAAGTTCTGGAATTTCGTATTGGACCTCGTTTGCTCCTCGATAAATCGATCGAGGTGCCTCCTTCTCTTGTATAGTCCGACGGTTGGATTCTCTCTCCTCCATTCGACGCCGTACTTTTCATCTCTTTTTCTGAAACTCATGAATCCATCGCGAGACGTGTACCACTCGTGATATGCATCAATTGCCTTATTCGTGTTGCGTGAAATAAAGCGGTGTTCTTCCGGTATCTCGGATGGCTCTTTTTTTGGGGCCAATGGCGAAGTCATATTCTTTCTACGTCTCTTGGAGTCCCTTAATTCATCATCCATTTCAGCATTCACACTCTGTTCTGGGATGATGCCATCTCTGGAAATGATATTATTTTCGGTGACGATACTGTCTTCGGTAACGACGCTTTCTTCGGGAAGGACGCTTTCGTCGGAAATGAGGCTCTCATCAGCAAGACTTTCGAATGTTTTGCTTTGCTGAATCATACCAAGCTTGGTCTCGATGGCAAATATTCTACCCTCAATTGAGGTAAACAGATTTTCGATGTACTTCATTATCTCGCTGGCTCCAAATTCTGCTATTGCCTTTCCATGAGTGACTGAAGACGTGACGGCATCCATGGTGCTAACCCGAACGCAATCTTGTAAATCGTGACTCAAGCTATATTTAAGATCGGTGAGCATTTCCTTCATCCATGCTTGCTTCAAGCTGGTGAACTCGCTTCTCATCTCTTCACGGATCCCCTTGAGCTCCTCCTGGACTTTGATGGTACTCTTGGATTGCCTTTCCATGACTTCACGGACCGCTTCCATCTTGTGAGTTAACATTGGGGTATTTTCAGTAAATTTTTGCACCATTCTTATTTGATTCATCTGGTAGCGGTTGTTTTGTTCAATGGGTTGTAATTGGGGGTTCATCGCATACATCGCGACTTTAAAAGGGTCGTTTTCGCCGCCATCACCTTTGAAACACTGCGTTGTTTCACGCCATTTCTTTTGTGGTTCTTGCCAGCTTCAACCCTGTGTGAATCTTGAAACATATGTTTGAACAGTGCATGGTGCATAATGGGGGAGGGGAAGCCAGCCCTTTCACAATTTGTAAATAGAGCAGATCCTTTCTTGCATGCGTTTTGCAGCCCTCAACCGACTACCGCGAAGGCTGACCAAAATAGCAGGACAATCCCTGGTTAAGGGATTCCTTACTGAAGCAATTATTCTTGACGCAATGAAAATGTCTCAGAGCAATGGCATAACACTGTAAACCGCATCGTTTTTTTGCAGTTGTATTTAAGCAACCTACGTTTTTCTTTGTCTCTTTCTTTGCCTCTTTGGGATGATGCAATTCAACGCTCGCATGAAAGGTTGTTATACATTTAAGTATGAGAAATTCCTCAAGTATCATATTGCTTTTGTACAAATTTCCAGAAACTGTATCATTCATCAACTTCTTTGCTGTCATTCTTCTTTATACCCTGACTGAAGCCTTGCGAAATACTCCAACTGACGAGCACTTTTGACTGTCTGGTGCGACCAGTCTTGTTCATACAAATCTTTGGTGAAGTAAAAAGTCTAGATTTCTGCACATTGTACTTGTAGAAAATTCCATACAAAGAAGTCTTGATTGTATTTATGTATTCAGAGAAAACCTGGAAAAACTTACTTTTACTTTATAAAATTGCTAGAATTTTTCAACTGTGTAAATGGCAACTTGTCCGAGTGGTCTAAGGAGAAAGATTAGAAATCTTTTGGGCTCTGCCCGCGCAGGTTCGAGTCCTGCAGTTGTCGAACTTTTTTTTCTTTCAAGGCTCCTGATCGACATGTTCGTTGAAGCAGGGGGAAACGCGCGTACGCCTCTCGCTTATGCCCGGTTTAGACTGGTACGTTAATTTTTCTGGCCGCACTGGCCTTACCTGCACGAATGGATGGCAACCGACGTCAAACATTGACAACCATTGGAGCCCCTATTTCAGCACTTATCATGATTGATGAGGCACACCTGCACAAAGTCTCTTCAGACAGTCAGGCTATTTGAAGTACTGGGACTATGATCCAATATCTCCCTTGAGAAGCTAAACAGTAATACGAAGTTTGCAGTAAAACGGATCAAAATATCTAACATAAACTATACACATCCAATTTTCTTATTCTTTTTTTTGTTCAATTTCGTAAAAAGGCTTTCAAGTGCATTATGTACAGCAGGTAAAGAATCGAGCATCAAGAGTTCCCGATCTGAAACAGGAAGAAATTAGTATGACGGCCCGATATTAGGAGCAGGAGACGGAGAGAAACAGTGGATTCATCAATGGACCTTATTCTGAGATAAACGTGGCCTCGTTAAAAGCAATACCTTCTTCGGTTTTTCCATTAAAGGTGGCACTAAGTGTATTGCAGAACTGGTAGATGTAAGGCTTTGCGCCGGCAACACCACTCACAATATTCTTGACAAATTGAGGGATTTCGGCCATGACGTCCACGCGCTCAACAAGTTGCTTAATCGGACCTCGAACTTGTCCAATACTGGTTGCGTCTTTTCCGTCAGTGAAATCGAAGGTAATGGCACCAGGAACAGGCCAGCCAACTTCATCCACTTGCGAATCTTCATGAGTGATCTGATTGTCGATGGACGTGGCAATAATCAGGTCGTTGGAAGTCACAATAGCAATGTTGACTTTGGTGGTTGCGTAGGACTTTGGCGTGGTGAATTCCATTTGAACGGCGCTGAAGTTTTCCGACTGGAAATTCAAAAAGTTCCAGGACTTGGCGGCGTGATGCGGCTTCATACCTTGCAAGGCCATGACAAACATGGTGTAACCATCAATATCCACAGAACCACCCTTCAACTTGATGGAACCCTTCACAGAACATCTTGGCCAAAACAGATGCCTCATGGTGCCCCAGGGCTCCTTGATGTCTTCACCATAGAAGGTGGTTCCGTCCGTGCCGAAAATGACTCCTGGCACTAACTTGGTAATGACCAAATCAACCTCCGAATTTGGGTTGACCGTAGACTTGATGTGGAACGTGTCGTGGCTTTCTCCGGAGTTGACAATAGAAAGATTGTCAGCATAGAAGTTAGCTCCCTCGGTCCGGAAGTTCTCTAGAGCAGTGGAGGTCCAGATGCAGTTCGGATCATCGCCACCTGATTTATTGTTGAACAATCGGAAGGTAAATTGGGCAGTGGTCTTGATACCCATGATGTTTGAGTGGATGATCTGCGCAAAACCAGTGTACCCATTCCTCAAGTCGGTGAAGTAAAAGGTTTGCGTTTCGACATTGGTGTAGTTGGGATGCTTCCAAGCAAAATCCTCGACGGGCGCCTCTCTGGACACGGGTATTCCACCATGGATGAAGTCCGTGACAGGATGAATAGCTTGGCGGCCATACTCTGGCTCAGCCGTTCCAGCAACGGCAGACAATCCTGATTGAACCCACTTTAGCATTTTGTTTTATGTTGGGGGTCTAGGAGGTTGCGAAGATGCTACGAAATGACTGCGGGCCGGTTTTGGGCAGCACACGCACCCAAAGTGGCAACGCACATTGCTCTTCACCGTTTCGGGGCGGACCGAAGTCTTTCGTGGGTGGAAATCCGGCTTCTTTCGATTGCCGTATCTAGCCCTATAGTGAGGAGTGCACCCTTGACTGCCCGCGCAAGAAAGATTTCAAGTCACGCCCACCCAGGGTCGGGCGGCGGTTCATGGGTTGAGAATATCCGCGCGGGATTATTATGTGTGACTGGGTCATTCAGGCCTAAGATCCGCGTAGCCCTCCTCCTTGTTGCGCGCATCTGATACCCGTTCGCAGAACAGTCCTGTACCGAGTAATTGTCTCATATGATTGCCGAATCTGGAAGCGCGTTCCTGTATTTTGAAACATGCCTGGACAAAGAAACCCAAATCCTTTGATGAAACAAATCTCCCTGCTCCTCGCAGTGCATTGAGTGCGGTGTTTCAAAGAACTTCGGAGGCAACTTAAAGGCATATATTGTCGTGCACCTTCTGGTGGGGGAGGGGGATCTATGCTCTTACCCGAGACGCAGGCTAAAAAGTGCGGTGGGGTCAGACGTAGTCAATGAGGCGCGTCCACGACATCTAGACCACCAGACCAAGGAAACCACGAGGGCCCGCAGTCCTCGAGCGTGACATGAAGAGCAGCAGAAACCATTCTGCAGAGGATTTGCCCTGGAATGTTACCGCTGCTTTAACCCTGCACGGGCCGCTCGCCGCCCGCAGGAGCGAGAAACGTGCCTCTGATCTATATTCAGTAGGCTACACGAAGGCCTCTTATGTACAGGTGTGATTGAGGATTATATTCATCTTGGGCCTCCCTTCCCATACACCGAAGGCCGCTTGGGCTAAAAGGAAGCCACCGGAAAAATGAAAAACTTGAGAATGTTTTTGAATACGGCGGGCCGTTTGACTTGGAACCCGCAGCAACCAGCGGAGCCACCGGCTGACCCCCGCAAATGTGGGTACATCGCACTCCCGCCTTTATTTTCTCTGCCTATCGCCTGCAACGGTGTGCATCAGGCCTCCTTCGCATACTCAGTGTAGCACCCAAAGGTTATTTCATGAGGTAATGCTCCATTCTTTCAACCCTCTTTTCTACACACGCAAATCCTCCTCTCCCTGAACCTTTCTACGTTTTAATTTTTTGTTACTAGGAATTCCTTCCCAGTCTCGAGATTTCATTTGTGACTCCAAATCATCCAAATTCGTCAATGACGCCGTCAATTCTGACCTTGCGTCCGCCTCCTCTGGCCCGACCCACGGCGCTAGCCTTGAAATTGAACCTGGACGTGTTGGAGCAGCTACGCAAGGTATGCAAATCCACCGCCAAACCGAAGCTCATAGTCAAAGATGGTCAGTTCGTATGTATTGCCCGCCCCAGAGGGTGTTTCCTAAAATAGCAAAAATCCCGTACTAACTCCCCCCAGCTGATAAAGATCGATGATTCGATAATATTCCCATGTTCTAGCTCCCCCGAGTCTCTACGCTTCGACATATATTCTCCTGATGCTGTGGCGTCGCATGAATACAAGTTCACGGGCACAATCACAGATCGCCTCAACGTGTTGAGTGATCCTCGCCAAATTAAGGAACATTTAAAGTCATCAGCATCGACTATGAAGCGGACCCCCGGGCAGCAATCACCTAGCGTGACTGCAGTCCCTGGGCCACTGCAGCCCCACGAGTCTTACACACTGGATTCTCTGCGTGCGTACGCTGTCAAGAGTACTGACACCAAAACCAGTATCACGCTCAAATTTTTGTCTCTTGTTGCCTTAGGACCCATGAAAAGAGCCACTATTGAAGAAAAGTTCAATAGCAAACAAGTTCTTTCTAGAGGTGAAATGGAGACGCTCTTATCCACTCACACTCAGCCATACCATGCCAATGATACATTTATCGAGGGTGACGTATTCCCGTTGCTTGAGTCGGGGACTACTGACCTAGATCCTCATGGCGAATATTACATCTTGAAGGACAAGGCATACAAGCACTTGCGTCCTTTCCAATGGCAACATTACACAGACTACGAGCGAGGTTTGGTGGTTGGAAATGCCAGCAATGCATTGGGACGGTTGGGTTTCCTGGACACTCATCCTCTCAGACGGATCATTAATGAAAAAAATTCCTCCCTGAGTTCGCCTGCAAAAAAAACCACTCCGCTAGGTGGAGGTTTACTAATGAGCAATGCCAAGAAACCTAGACCGCTGGCAAACGCAGCCGTCTCAAACTCGCCACGACCAGCACAATCATCATCATTGGCACAAAAGCGACCCTTCTCCGAGTCTCCAGGATTAGACAGAGAAGCTCGCCTGAGAGTCACAGCAAAAAAAGAGCGCTTGAGCGTCTCCCCATCGAAGAATACTTCTACTCCCGGCTATGTGGCTTCACTGGCAAGTTCGCTGTCGTCAGAGGACGAAAAGCTCGCCAAAAAGACCGAGAGAAGTGGGAAACGTTGCTACAGCAATGAGAGCAATAATAGCATCAGCAGTGTGAACAGCGGGAATAGTGCTCACACCCATACAAACTTGTACACGCTGCCATCTTCCACCAACGAAGAAAACAACCTGGATTTTCATTATAGTGACGAGGACAAAAAACTTTCTGCAATCCAGAAAATTGCACCCTCACTCCCCTCGCGGCCGTCCAGCACAATATCCAATCACGAAAAGAAGCAACAATACTACTCTCAACTTGCACTGAAATTCAGATCAAAGTACATGGAATATGAGCAGTTGCACAGGCAGCTCAGCAGAGAACCCTCGAAGGGCACTGCAGCTGAAAAGAAGAGAAAATTGATGAAACTTTTCGAGCTTCACAACTCCTTATCGGAATGGAAGAAACAGCTTTGGGACTATCACAATGAGAACAGCATGGCAGAGGAGGTCATGAATTTGTCAAAGCACCGCAAACTGAACAGCAACTCGAGAAATGACGGTGCAGTCAAATTCACGTCTGGTGCTCATGCGAAGCCCAACTCAAGTGCGCTTTCAGGTGTTGGCCGGGTTCCGGTCAAGGCCAAAATCGCACTTAATTACTAGACTCCACAAGAGCAATCTTTCGTATACCCTTTCCAAAAGGTACAAATTAACATTCATACTTTAATACATTTGGCATTTACAGTCCTGAGTTTTCCTCAGCGAGCTCTTCAGGTGCGCGGCGTGCGCATCTTCAAGTACTCAGTCAACCGCCGTGGTTAAGGACACACCATCATGTCAGCGCCAGAGCCCGTGAAACAAGAATATGAGGGCGAAGGCATTGACTTGAAATCATCGCCCGGACCAATGGTGCCGGAAGAACAATCTAGGACCACATTCAAAGAAATTTCAACAACCCCCGTCGATGGGGACAACAAGCGGCGAAAAACAGTCGTGAAACCAGCCACTGAACCCAAAAGGCCTTCGGAAGAAGTTCTTCAAAGGCGTCGAGAAGGCAGGATCAAAGCGGCGGCCACAATTGCACAGAACCTCAAGAAAACAGGGATTGGTCGATTTGAGGAGTCCAACGGCTTCTCTCTCACCAGTGTAAAGACCATCCCGCTCATTAATCAGAAAAACTATTTTGCAGAGTACTTGAAAAAGGATGAACAAGTGACAATGATTCGAAATTGGCGGCGAGAGAAGCTAAAAGATCCTACCACAAAAAATGCCGTGTCTGAGGTGAAAAAAGCACCCGAGGACGAGGACGAGGACGATGATGATGACGAAAACGACAACGAAGAAGGCAATACAGAAGCTTCTAGGATGGGAGCAGATACTATAGTAGTCCATCCTGGGTCTCAGTCATTGAGAATAGGAAGGTCCACCGAAGCATTCCCCGCAGTTGTGCCAATGGTGGTGGGTGTGCGGCAGGAACAAAAGGATTCAGATACTTCCTTGAAACCTCAACGAGAAATCATTGATGGGGAAGCTGACTTCGGTAGCAGCTTCAATGCCAGCAAAGCGATTGTCACTAAGGACTTCAAGGCACGTATGCGGTATTACAAGAGAAGAATGATGCCCAATTCGCGAGAAAGTGCCGCCAAGTTCAATGAGAATCTGCGGCCTGAGGTGGTGCCCGACAACAGTGATCCTGATTCCAAAGAATACTATGACCTTAGTGACCCGATCCTCAAGGAAAAGGATTTTCTTATTGGGCAAGACGCGTTGAAGCTTCCAATCAGCGAAAGCTTCACCTCGTGGAGATTGCGATACCCCATAGTAAGAGGTGCTTTCAATCAACATTCAGATGACTATAAATCGCAACAAGAGTTTTTGGGTGACCTCATCAGACTCGTCAATGCTGCGCTTGAGTCAATCGGCATTGCGACTGCAGATGCCATCAAATACAAGTGTTTGTTAGTGATTCCGGATCTCTATGACAAGCTTTTCGTTGAAACATGGGTGAACCTATTGCTAAATTCCGTGGGCTTCAATCGCGTGAGCATCATTCAAGAGGCCGTTGCCTCAACATTCGGATGCGGTGTTTCTTGTGCGTGTGTGGTTGATGTTGGCGCTCAGAAAACAACGGTTTCGTGCGTCGATGAAGGTATGATTATTACTGATTCTCGAATCAGCCTAGACTATGGGGGAGATGACATAACAGAGGCTCTCACCAAGCTTTTGATTCAGCAAAAATTCCCATGCCAAGATATCAACCTAAATAAAAAGGTGGATGACTGGGAACTAATGGACCGCATCAAACGGAATTTCTGTACCTTTGACGACGCCGAGGTAGCTGTTCAATTGTATAACTTCCATCGGAAGAAAGTACAAGGGCCAACGGAAAAATACAACTTTAAAGTCTATGACGAGGTAATGCTAGCCCCACTTGGCTTATTCTACCCCGATTTGTTCCAAATCTCTGCTACCCCACCGGAAAAGAAAATCTTCCTCGATACTTACGACCAGTACACCGGCGAAGGTAACAACCCCTACTCGAAGGCTCAAGAAAATTTGGCGCACCTCACGGGATACGCAGACCTAAGCGACGAAGCGTTGCTCCTCAGGTTGCTCGACGATAAATCGGCTTTCAAACAAGCCAATGCTGCATATGCCAAGCCTGCTCCAAGCAAGACCTCTTCATGCGAGGACTCGAAGACCCCCGTTTCCATGCCTTTGGACAAAGCCATTATCGAGTCGATCACCAACGCAGGCATTGCGACCGATTTTGGCAAGGCCAAGAAACTATACGACAATTTGATTATTGTTGGTGGAGGGCTAGCCAAGTTTCCTGCCTGTGACATTTTGCTCAACGATAGAGTCAATATATGGCGCCCGCGGTATTTATCATGCTCAACGTTGGATGATATCATGAACTACATGGGCAAAGAAAGAGACAAGATCGAGGCCAAGAGGAAGCAAATGATCTCTGACGCAAAAGCGGCAAAGAAGAACCTGGAGTCGCCGGAGGAGGTGGAGCTTACGGACGATGAGCTCCGTGCGATCGACGAGGAATGTGAATACAGAGTGGACCTCACCAAAACAGACGCCATCGCCGACCAAGGGGCCGTCATTCCCGTGAACGTGTTACCGGCAGCCAAGGAGTACGATCCCCAGATGATCGCCTGGAAGGGCGGGAGCGTATACAGCCGTCTTAAGGTGATTAACGAGATGTGGATCACTCGAGATGACTGGGACCTCTTGAGCAGCAGGTGTATCTACTATAAGAGTTTGTTCAACTACTAAGAGCGACTCGAAGAACATCAAGATTGCGACCCCTCTCTCAGCGTTTGGCGGGCGCCGCAGCGCACCGGCGCTTCACCATCGCGTGGCATGCCCCACGCAGTACATAGCAAAGAACCTCAACAAGAACCCGAACATGATCCCCATTGAGCTGGGCACGAACGATGGAGTAGCTTTTAGCGTAGAGATTTCGGTCCCGGCCAAGATTTCAGACGGAAGAGCCAAAACAGCGGGACTTCCGGCCGCCTCGGGAATGCATCATGTCCGTGCTACGAAAGGCTGGTCCCGGTCCCGGAGATGCTCGGCCACGCTCGGAGGGGAGTTAATACCGCGCGGCGCCGAAAGCCCGTGGTGCACGGATGTCTGTGCCGAGACTGTACGCCCAATTTTCACAAGCCGCGATTCACTAGTAACGTTTCCAGAGCTGAGGTACTTTTCTCATTCCAGTTTTCTTAGCGCTACATCCGACAAACAACCTGCCGCAATGTTCTCCAAACAATTTGCCCGTGGATTCGCCTCCTCGCAATCGATCAAGAACTACGCTTCCACCATCAAAAACTTGAAGGTCAACAAGGACACCAAGGTGATTTACCAGGGTTTCACGGGTAAACAAGCTACCTTCCACGCCGAGCAGGCCATTGCCTACGGCACGCAAGTGGTGGGTGGAACCAACCCAAAGAAGGCTGGTACCAAGCACTTGGACAGACCGGTGTTCGCTTCAGTCAAGGACGCCATCAAGGAGACCGGGGCCACGGCCACCGGAATCTTTGTCCCTCCATCCATTGCCGCCGGAGCCATCGAGGAGGCTATCGCTGCAGAAATCGAGTTGGCTGTTGCTATCACCGAGGGCATTCCCCAACACGACATGGTCAGAATCGCGCAGATCTTGAAGACGCAATCCAAGACCAGATTGGTGGGTCCCAACTGTCCGGGATTGATCGCTCCCGACCAATGTAAGATTGGTATCATGCCCTCTCACATCCACAAGAGAGGAAGAGTGGGTGTTATCTCGAGATCGGGAACCTTGACCTACGAAGCCGTTGCGCAGACCACGTCGGTGGGTTTGGGCCAGTCTTTGGTCATTGGAATGGGAGGTGACCCTTTCCCCGGCACCAACTTCATTGATGCCTTGACTTTATTTTTGAACGACCCCGAGACAGAGGGCATCATTTTGATTGGAGAGATTGGTGGTACCGCTGAGGAGGAGGCTTCAGAGTTCTTGAAGCAACACAATTTGACCAGACCCGAAGGCCCCAAGCCAGTTGTCTCCTTCATTGCCGGAGTCTCGGCTCCACCAGGTAGAAGAATGGGTCATGCAGGTGCCATTGTTGCCGGTGGCAAGGGTGACGCCAAGTCCAAAATCGCCGCCTTGGAGTCCGCTGGTGTCGTTGTGGAGAAATCACCCGCCAGATTGGGTAACTCTTTGTTGAAGGAGTTCAAGAACAAGGGCTTGTTGTAAATTGGATGGGACTGTTGTGGCCATCCTCACAAGCACATAATTATTACGTATAGATCCTAAATACAAGATATATATTCCTCCACTTCCGCTTTGGCCGGTTTTGCTTGACCCGAAACTCCGCCAGTTACCTGTGTAGTTAAGGTTGGCGCACGACCGAAAAATTTACACCACCAAGGGGCGTGCGCCAGTACAGTTTGCTCGTCACAAGAGAAACAGACCCCAATGTTTGCCTTGTCAAAAGCTATAGGTACAAGCCCTCTAATCTCGAGGGCTGCATTGCTAGCCACGCGGCCATTTTCACATAGTGCCCTTGCATTCAAAACTAATACCTCCACACGCACCAAGGAAAACGTCCATGATTTGGAAACTTTCTTGACGTTGATCGGAAGAAACACCATAGAGCATCTCGACACTTTTGGAGGCGACTTGGACCAGTTTTTGAAAACATCGTCCAAAGAGATGAAGGCTCAAGGATTAGACGCCTCCACCAGGCGATACTTGTTGAGATGGAAAAATAAGTTTGTCAACAACTTGGAGCCTTTGCGGGAACATAAAAAAGGAAAGAAGAAGAACGGAGGCGAGAGAAATGCCCGGACGGTCTTGGCCAAGAAAAATGCCTTGCAAAGATTGGAGGAGAAGGAGAAGTATGCTGCGAACGAGTTGGAAGCAGAGAGAAAGGGCGAGAGGCAATTTTAGATGTGTAAATAGTGTATTGACGACAATAAAAGCAAGCAAAGAGCTTCTATCAGCTTCTCCCTTGTGATATTTGTCATATGGCTTTTGGCGGCCGCGACGAGATCGACTTGAAGCAGAAAGAGTCTAAGAGTCTAAGAGCCTACGAGTCAGAGTCTACGAGTCAGGGTCTACGAGTCAGGGTCTACGAGTCAGAGTCTACGAGTCAGAGTCTACAAGTCAGGGTCTACGAGTCAGGATCTACGAGTCAGGGTCAAAGAGTCAAGATACTCAGAACCAGGAGCAGAAGCCAAACTTCAAAGGTGGGTCTTCATTAGGAGTAGCGCGACGAAACAAGGCACCTGCATGTACAAGGCACCTGCAGACAGAAGGCGAGGACATTTCAGGCGACGCACTTGCTGGCAAAAAGCCACCCAGTACCCCAGCAACATGAAGACCTTTTCATTGATTGCACTTGCAATTTTCAGCGTGGCTTACTTCAAGCTCGTCATTGCCGCGCAATTACCCGAAAACCCTGAAATCACCCACACCGTCTTTTTCGACATTGAGCAGGATGGCGAGGATCTTGGCCGAATCGAGATTGGGTTGTTCGGCACGGTGGTGCCCAAGACGGTGGAAAACTTCCGGCAATTGGCCATCTCGCAAGACCCCAAGGCAGGCTATAAAGACTCGATCTTCCACCGCGTGATCCCCAGCTTCATGATCCAGGGAGGAGACTATGAAACCGGCAAGGGAATCGGCGGAAAGTCGATTTACGGCAACAAGTTCGAGGACGAGAACTTCGAGTTGAAGCATGACAGACCGTACCGCTTGTCCATGGCCAATGCAGGAAAGAACACCAACGGGTCGCAGTTCTTCATCACCACTGTGGTGACCAATTGGTTGGATGGCAACCACGTTGTTTTTGGTGAGGTGGTGTCGGGGTTCGACGTTGTGGAAAAGATCGAGAAGACCAAGACCGCGCGTGGCGACAGACCAGTCAAGGAGGTGAAGATCAAGGCCTGTGGTGAGCTCAAGACTGTCTCTGCGGGATCCAAGGACGAGCTTTAAGTATACTATGTAATGTACTAATCGATGCAGAGCTCATCTTCAGGCCAATCGTTCATTAATCATTGGGCCTACCACTCAATCCTCGTTCAAGTTGAGCTTTAGGCCGAGCTGCTCTACCGTGCTGCCTCTGCCGTAGAGAGGAATGTCATCAATGTAAATGCTCTGCCCACTGTTGGTGGTGGCCAAAACGTTGCTGAGGAGGCTATCAAAGACCGAGGACAGGATTCCCGAGGCGCCGCTCGTGGCATAGCTCATGTTTGACGACAGGCCGTCGTCTTCGTTTCCAGTGGGATGGGAGGCTGTTCCGGGAGTCGACTCCGTGGCTGGCGTGTTAACCCCGGTGGCCGTGGTCGCGGTGGGTGGCTTCGCCTGGCTGCTCTGCGAGCCCGCATCAGCGCCCTCATTGACGTAGCTGTGTCCTCCCTCGCTGATGCTGAATGTGGACATATCGCTCAAAAGGTTCAAGGTCTTTTTCATGGACAACACACTGGAGATGAGCCGCGACGAGAGGATGTCGTAGATCACTGGGCTCTGGTACACGTTGGCCCCGATTATGTAGTAGTCTTGCTGGGTCACGGTGTTCTGCACATCGATCCTCCTTTGCTTCCGGATCACCCAGAACTCCGGCTCCCGGACAAAGGCAATCACAAACTCGGTCCCCACCATCTCCGTGAGCTTGTCTTGCAAGTACTTCTGCGGATGGACATTCGGAGGGATTTGCTGGAACTGGAACTGCATTCGAAGCACCTGATTATTGGACGTGCGGTCATAGAACGGCGACTCGGCAAAGTAGTCTAGGACGTTTCCTGTGTGGAGACCAAACTGCTGGATCCACTCGGGGGACTTCCATTGTATCTCATCCAAGGGCTGCGCAGTCATGGCGGCGTGCGGTTGTGGGTGATAATCTTTGCGCGGCGCGGCTGTAGAACTGTCCATACTTCGTACTGTCCGTAGTCCGTAGTTCGTAGTCCGTAGTGTCCGTAGTCGGTTCTACCCGTAGTCTGTACTGTCCTTACTGTACGTATTGGCTGTAATTTCCGCTACAAACATTCGATATGTACTGCACGCGCATGCCTGATCTGGTGATATTTGTCTAACATGTAGTAAAGGCGATGGGATCGCAGCCGTCATGACTGGTTCTCAATGCTTCGCCCTACATATTAACTTAGTGTCAGGCTCGCCAGCATCACAAACCTTTGATGGCCGTGCCACCACAATTCACTGGGCAGACAACTTGTCAAACTCATCCTTGAGCCATTGTGCCTCCTCAGCCATCACCTCCGGGGCCCGTGGGTGTCTCTCGTCGTCAGAAACAGGCGCAAATCCGGGGCTCCTCCTGAACATGTCCTTCCTAGCAAAAAAGTCCTGGTATGCAGCTTCGAGGTCCGACTGCTCCAAGAGCTTGTGGATGCTATCGCCGAACTGGTCCGCCTTGAAGCGCGGGATGATGTGGGTGTGCAAGTGAGGAACCGATTGGCCAGACTCGGGCCCGTCTTGGATGGCGATATTGAGCGAATCGGCCCGGTACACCCGCGAGATGAGTCGCTGGATGGTCTGCAACGAGGCCATGTAGTCTTGTGCCTCGTCTTCGGTCAAGTCCCCGAACCTGAGTACGCTGGTGCGGAGCGGCACCACCAAAACGTGGCCTGGCACAAGCGGCTTGATGTTGACCAAGCCGTACGTAAGCCGTGACTTGAAAAACACCTGGCTGTCCACGGCGAATTTGGAGAACAATATCTTCTCGGTAGTCATGTGCTGGGGAGGGGTCTCGGAGGCGGCTTGCTCCTCCATTGCAGCTGCGTCCGGTCTGCGCGGGGTGCTCAGAGCATGCATACAGCCATTAAGCTCTTCCAGTGACGCTGGGTGTCGCGAATTCATGAGGAAAAGTAGCGTGCAGGCTTTGATTGGCGATTGTCAATGGGGAAGATGACTAGGGTTGTCAATGGTGTTGTGGATAATCCTAAGACGCCTAGGGTATGGACTAACTTGGCCCTTGGGTACGAAGTGGCACGTCACTAGAGTGAAATGTCCGATCAGTTAGTAGAGGAATTTAAACTAGGTTTTCTGCAATGGAACTATTGATGGATGTTGGTTTCTTGACTTCGGAAAAATTGCGCTCAATGCTCCAGCAACGGGTCACTCATCTGATTTATATATCCCATCACCCCTGTCACAAGGGTGTTTGTGAAGAGCGTCTTTTCAGTGCCGCTCAATTTTTGCCGCGGCGTAGTAACTCCTGTCGTAATGCGAGCCTTGATTATTGCCCCTGGAGCATAGGAGCTCTACAATGGCGGTGCAACCAAGTGAGGCCCCTTACGCCCTCTATATTGCTTTCTCTAGTTTGGTATGGCTGGTTCACTTTGGTTGTAGTAAGAATCTAAATCAGGCAACATAACGCACCGGGCCTTGATTATCAGAGGCCTGTCAAGAGTGGCCTGGTCCCTGTATCAAGGGTTTCGAACCAAATCTACGCTGGCTTGGCTTATCATGAACTATAGCATTAAAGAACGAGCTAATTACTTGTTGACCTTGTTGAAGTACTCTTTGGAGTTGGCAACATCTGGCTTGATGGTCTCGGAACCCTCTTGCCAGTTGGCTGGGCACACCTCACCATACTTCTCGGTGAATTGGAAAGCATCAACCAATCTCAACGACTCGTCGACGGATCTGCCCACGGGCAAGTCGTTGATGGTGATTTGTCTCAAGACACCCTTTGGGTCAATCAAAAAGATACCTCTCAAAGCAACGCCCTCCTCCTCAATCAAGACTCCGTAGTCTTTAGACAACGTGTGGTTGGTGTCAGCGATCAATGGAATGTTGACTGGGCCCAAGCCACCGTCCTTTCTGGCCACGTTGGTCCATGCCAACAAGGAGTATTCGGAGTCGGTAGATGCGAACAAAACCTCAGTATCCTTGCCAGCAAACTTCTTCACTGCATCAGAGTACGCAATGATCTCTGTTGGGCACACGAAGGTGAAAGCCAAAGGAATGAAGGCCAACAACACCCACTTGCCCTTGTACTGTTCCAAAGTCACTTCTTCGAAAACGCCGTCGACAACGGCGGTCTTCTTGAAAGATGGAGCTGGCTTTTGAATCACGGCGACCATGTTTGTAGTGGATTGAGTTGGAATCTAATATCTATAGAATTGAAATGTGCCGAGGGTGGGCTGGCACCACAGTATTTATAGACCGCGCTTTGTAAGCACCATGAATCTAGATGTCCGCAATATTGCCGTATTAGGCCAGCAATTTTCTTCAATGCAGGAGTCAGAAGTCACAGGCCCGATTCGTTCTTGTGATAACGGACCGTTGGATGCTGCTTGCGAGGGGCACGGCCGCCGTCTTTGGACTTTTATCAACCCGTGAGTCATACAAACAAAGCCTCACTGAATCGTTTGCTCAGTTGTCAGGCTCTATTGCCTAGCCGAGGCTGCAGAGCTAGCGCCACACCTTTCCGCAAATCAATGTGCGACCCAAGAGGGCGCCATGCACACTTATTTAAGGAGATAGGTATATGCTTACTCACATGCATCTTTGCCAGCCCCGGTGCTTGCGTCGATTTGAACCAACGATTTTAGCCCGCGAACCCTCGTCTTTTTGTAGGGAAGCTGCCAAAACTCTTATAGTGGAGTTTATTTTGTGTATCTACTGCTGATCGGATGTTTTCACCGCATTGGGCCACATGTGCGCAGCTTCTGGAAGAATCCACTGGCCGTCGGAAAGCTGTTCAAATTGCTAAATTATTTTTTTTTTTTCCTGATTATTCTTATAACCCGAATGGTCTCCAAGCCATCCCTTCCCGATGTAGGGGCTCCTTTCGGTCGTGCAACTGCGTCCTATTCTTCACATATGGGGCACGTGACACGTATTCCCCCAAGAAACTCGTAGTAGTATACGCCCCAGTCTCAACAACCACCTTCGAGCCGCCATGGAGAAATTCGGATTCCACAGGGTCAGCAATAACCCAGGTCCGGGAAACCCCCAGATTCACCACAGCCAGCCCGCACAAAAGCCGCCGGCAATTCCTTATGTCAAAAAACACATGAAAATTGACATTGCACCCTCCAACCTGGTGCCGCTTGCAAACTTGATTGCGGTCAACCCAGGGGACTTTCCCGAAATCAATGACAGAGACAACATCATTATAGATGGTACCTTTGTCTACGGGATCTTGAAGGACCCAAACATGAAGCCCGGCACTATTGGCTTGGCTGGAAATATTCGTCAATGGTGTAAAACATCATTAGGCCAGCAGGTCACTGTCGAGTCTTACAATATTTTTGATAGAAGCACTGACAACACGCATTATTTGGGTGAGATTGACTTCTTGGTGGACTACAGAAATCCGTCAAAGGGGACGCCTGTTAGTATCAGCGAAGAGGACCTCATCAATGTCTTTGTAAGCAATTACGAAAACCAAGTCTTGCAGCCCAGCCAACCCATCGTGATGGATTACAAAGGTAAGGTTTTGTCTATTTTCGTATACGCATGCCAGGTTATCAATTTGAGCCAGGTGGGACAACCAAGCAAGGAGATGTCTCAAGATATCTCCACGAAAGGAATTTTGATGAAGGGAGGAACCTCGGTCAACTTTTTCCCCACCGAAAACTCCCTCATCAAATTGAGCAAGAAGCTGGGTGGTAAATCCTCTGCCATGATCAACAAACCTAGAGCTAACCCAATCATCAACCCCGACTTCAAGTTGGAGAACATGGGAATTGGGGGTTTGGACAATGAGTTTCAGCAGATTTTCCGGAGAGCCTTTGCCTCGCGTATCATCTCACCCGATTTAGTTGATAAACTAGGGTTGCGCCATGTCAAGGGATTGTTGTTGTATGGACCTCCAGGAACGGGTAAAACTTTAATCGCCAGGCAAATCGGCAAAATGCTCAATGTGAAAGAACCAAAAGTTGTCAATGGTCCAGAGATGCTTTCCAAATACGTCGGCTCCTCTGAAGAAAACATCCGGAATTTGTTCAAGGAAGCTGAGGCAGAATACAAGACCAAAGGCGAGAATTCTCAATTACACATTATTATCTTTGATGAGTTGGATTCGGTTTTCAAGCAAAGAGGTGGTGGGAAAAGCGATGGTACAGGAGTAGGTGATAACGTCGTCAACCAGCTCTTGGCTAAGATGGACGGTGTTGACCAATTGAACAATATTTTGATTATTGGTATGACCAACAGATTGGATCTTATCGATAATGCTTTATTGCGTCCAGGTCGTTTTGAAATCCAAATCGAGATTTCCTTGCCCGATGAGAAAGGCCGAAAGGATATCTTGGCAATCCACACCAAAAAAATGGTCGACAACAACATTTTGGCCAAAGACGTGAATTTCGACGAGTTGGCTGCTTTGACTAAGAACTTCACCGGTGCAGAATTGGAGGGTTTATGCAACTCTGCTTCATCCTTTGCGATCAATCGGTTTACCAAGAGCGAAAACATAGCAAAGGTTGACGAGGAAATCGCCAAGATGAAGTTGACCATGAATGAGTTCTTGTTGGCGCTCAATGAGGTGAAACCAGCGTTCGGTGTGAATGAGGAGGATTTGAACCAAAACTTTCCGTATGGCATTATTGAGTACAGCCCCAAGGTGCACACAGTGTTTGAGAAATTGAGATCCTACGTGGAGGAAGTCAAGCACTCTGAAAACGAGCGTCTCATCAGTGTATTGTTACACGGAGAACCGGGGGTTGGTAAGACGGCTATTGCGTCAATGCTAGCTTTGAACTCGGAGTTTCCCTTCATCAAGATGCTTAGTGCCGAGAGTTTGGTTGGTATGTCAGAAGCAATGAAGATGAGTACCATCGACAACGTCTTCAGAGATGTGTACAAATCGCCGTTGAATGTTCTCGTGATCGACAAAATCGAGACCTTAATCAACTACGTGCCTATTGGACCAAGATTTTCTAACGAGATCTTACAGATGTTGATTGTCAACTTGAACAAGAAGCCCCCCGGGGGCAGAAGATTACTTATCATTGGGACTACGTCGCAATACTCTGTTCTCAAGCATATGAGCTTGGTTGAAAATTTCACTAAAACGATCGAGTTGAGGAAGGTGAAAGAAATGGGCGAGTTGAGAATCGTGCTCGAAAAACTCAACTTCATGGATGCAGGCCTGCGCCAAGTCATTTTACAGCAACTCTCCTCAGTCGGCGACGGCACCATCGAGATTGGAATCAAGAAATTGATCCAGGTTTTGATGAACTCCAAGTATTTGAAGGCAGATGTCAATACTGTCGTTGAGAATATCTTGGAGGCCCAGGTTGTGTAAGGTGATTTACGAAGAGAAATCGTATCTAGCTTCAATTCAATACCTTTCATTAGCAAAAAGCAACCACCCCCGCATCCAGGCGTCAGAAAAAAAGCCCTCCAGTCCGTGGATTTTCTAATCCGGGAATTTGTTCCAAATCTCGGGGGCTCTAGGGGCGGGGGGCTTTAGGCGGCATAGAGCGCGTCTGATACATCGAAGCATCGATCCTTGATGATGCGCATCATGCAAGACCACCAAATGCATGCACTCCCTACACGGAGAAGCCCAGGCGAAGTGGGGATATGACTGGCTCAGCTCTGTTTTTCTCTCCTTTATCGCCTCCCATATTGCGGCTTCAAGCACAATGCCTTGAATATCCCCCCCTGCTGCTTTGCTGGGTTTGGGGGTTGTGCGGTATGGTCTGAGACCAAACGCCTATCCTGTATGGTGCTTCATCTCTGGTTGCGCGCCGTTGAAAAGCTTGGTCCAGGGAGTAGAGTCGGCTTTGCCGCCCGCCCTGCGGGAACACCCCCGAGGTGCCAATTCATGCATTACAGATATAAGTGGCGATATTGCGTTCAAGTATTTATACAAGTGGGGTCTGCCGCTTTTCTATTGCAACCATACTTTCTTCAACTGCAGCCGGCGCCTTGTCAACGACTGGACACGTTATCGACTCACGCTCGCAACACTTGCTAGATATTGGATTACTAAGTCACAATTGCTTAGTCACAAAGAAACGCAGAACGGAAAAGAAAGCAGTGCTCTGCAATTGAGGCATTACATTGAGCCTCCGCTCACAAGACGCGTTGACTAGGTTTACTTTGTCTAGAAGTGCCCTGTTTATCGCGGCTGCAAAAAATTAAAATCAACAACTGCAATGATTGGTGATTTCGCATTCATGCCATCGTCGCCGGTACTCTACCCTGAGACACAAGACGAGACGACTGGATACGAGATCAAGGAAGAGCCTCGAAGCGGAATTGTTCGCCCTGCAGATATCTTTCCCTATGAAGTGCCCCAAGCGGCCGCCAATACCTGTCTAATATACCACTCCTTCCAGCATCCCCCCGCACCAACCGTTAACGAAGTGTTGATGCCAGATAACTTAACAATCACGGATCAGACTCCAAGCAAGACGGAAATTCTTCAGGAAGTTTTTTCCTCAGACAGTTTTCTGTCGTTTGCAATGTCCTATGACTTGAATCAATCAATTGTATTCACAAGTGATGACTACGGGTGTTGCTCAAGTGAGCAGAAAACATGGCAAGCAAAACGATATGTTCACGAAGGGATAGCAGAGATTAAGTTTGCCGAGACAAGACAGCACTTCAAGACCGAACTGGAGCAAGATCTAGCCGAGGCTGAAAATGAGAACGACCTGGTCGAGCTCGGGCCAATATACCAGGTCGAGCCAGAATACCAGGCCGAGCCAATGTACCAAGTCAAGCCTGAGCATATCGAATTCATGGGCGTGCTAGACGAAGACGAGAAACCGACAAAAGAACTGCTCATGGTTGTGATCAAGCTTCGAAGAAAGAAAGAGTTTCTCCATGTCTTGGAGAAGAGCGGTCCTGATAGGGAATATAATCTCCCCATCTTTCGCACATTGCAGCCCCTAAACATGATGAAGAACTGTGCCAAGTATCGCTCATCCAAGGAAATTCCTTCGCACTCGGAGGTGTTGGTCACCTCAGTAGGATCGAGGCATCACGTGATAATCAAGCGGTATGACTCCCGCTTGACTTTGGGCCAATTAGCCCTTGTTTTGGGCTTACAAAAGTACAAGGTTACATTGGTCAAAGACATCGAATCCGCAGTGGTGGCCATGTTTGATCAGCTCTGTGGGTTCCGTATAGGTCAAGGGACATGGTGCCGCGGAATCCCCAGAATCGAACGACAGGATATGATAAGCCGTGTTTTTGAGTTTGCAAAGATATACTTCCCCTCGTTCTCAAAAGACACCATCCAGATCATCATCAAGAGAGGTGCGTACTCCCGGACACAAGAGTTTTTGAGACGGGAGAGACGACGTAAGGCGCGCTATCACATTTAACTTGATTACTAGCGAAAGAGATGTGAAGGCATTAATAATACTAGCGTAAATCGGATTTTTTAAATCAACATAATTGTTCCTGGGTTCCACAAAGGGGAACCTAGCTGAAGTAGTATGAAGTTTTCGGAAAATATATTCAAAATTGAGAAAAAATTGAGTGGTACGGGAATCGAACCCGTCTCTAATGCTTGGAAGGCATTAATGCTAGCCACTACACCAACCACCCATGTGTTGGGTAAAAAAATTTGCAAGAAAATATGCTACTAATGATTAAAAGTGTTTGACTGTAGTGAACCCAAATTGTCAGTACAATTGAAAGCTGGTGCAAGAACTAGGTGGAAGTGGAAAGAATTATTGCGTGGAGCTCACTGTATTAAGCGATGCATATCGCTGAGCAAAAGCAGGTGGCCCAAGGCGGCTTATCTGAGGTCCAATTAAAACACGCATGCATGTGGCTCGATCCTGGTGTGGCGCGCGGCGCCACATGCATGGACTCATGAACGCTTTATATGCATGAGCCCCAGTATATAAACTCGCATCTCGGCGTAGTCAAATCATTTCCGCCAGGACAAGAATTAACATAGGTCAGCCCTCCAAGATGAGCCCCGCCGAAGCAACCAAAGCCCCTCAATTGACCACCAAGTCGGGTCAACCTGTGCGCATCGGTACCGGGTCCGGCACCAAATGGCAAAAAATCAAAAAGGCCAGGGACACTTCGCAAAGAGGCGTGTTGTTGGACGAATTGGTGGCAAACTTGACCACTAGCATCAAAACCGGCTTCAGGCATCTTGACACTGCTGAGATCTACACCACACATCCTGAAATCGCCGAAGCCCTCAGGTTGACGGATGTGCCGAGGGAGGACTTGTTCATTTGCACCAAGTACAACCCCGGGGTTGAGTTCCAACACGCCCTATACAAGTCTGGGACAGAGGCCGTGGACACGGCCTTGAAAGAATTGGGCGTGGATTACATCGACTCGTTTTTGATCCACTTTCCTTTCTTCAACCCCGAATACTCGCACGGCCAAAGCATTCAGACCGTGTGGCGAGACTTAATGGAGGCCAAAAAAAAGGGCAAGGTGAGATACATCGGCGTGTCCAATTTTGCCATTGAGCACTTGAAAAACATTTTTGATGTTGCCCAAGGCGACGTGCAGTATTATCCACAAATCAACCAAATCGAGTTCCACCCATACTTGCAGGATCAAAGCGCAGGCATCCGAGACTTTTGTCGGGAGCACAATATTCTCTTGGAGGCGTACGGGCCCTTATCGCCGCTCTTCCGTATTGTAAAGGACGACAAGATCATTGAAGATCATCCCTTGACGACAGTGTTGCCCCAATTGGCAACCAAGTACGGTAGAACCGAGGCACAAATCTTGTTGCGATACACAGTCGCCAAGGGGCTTTTGCCTGTGACCACGTCCTCGAAGGTGGAGCGCCAAAAAGAGGCCTTGGCGATCTATGAGTTTGAATTGGAAGAGTCTGATGTTTCGTTGATTGATAGGGCGGGCTCGGAGTTTCACTTCAGGGGCTTTTTCCATGGGCACTTTGATTAGAATTGGTCGCGCGGAGCAATGGCCTTGCGATAACAACTCCACACGTTAGACAAATATATAGATTATACAAACTCTACTGCGAAATATATTTGAACTAAGATAATTTCAATTAAAGTCACGAGACGAGAGCGCAATACGAATAGCGAGCATCCTGAAATTTCACCCATAATACATACCCAAATTTGCCCATCTTACCTGTCATGTGTGGAAGATACGCTTTAGGAATGGTATGTAAAGCACAGAGAAAACTGAC
>WFIW01000011.1:185487-400424 GCA_009756535.1 Metschnikowia sp. UFMG-CM-y6306 | reverse complement strand
CGGGGCTGGGCGCCTGCTTCCTGGATACCTCCAGCCTGTGCCGTGAAACAACCCCTCATGTGCCGCCTTCCACACAAATTAAGGTGGTAGATCTAAAGTACAGTCCGTCATACAACATTGCTCCTACTAGCGAGGGAGTTATAGTATACTTGCGCCAAGCAGATACAGACGGTGTCAAATACTGCATTGAGCCACTGAGCTTTGGTTTGCTACCCGAATGGGCCAAGAAAAGCGATTCTCTGTCCGTTAAACGTGGTGATCAGACCGGCACGGAGTATTCACGGGAGATTCATCGCCACCAGGCCAAATACTTCAATTGCCGCAAAGAGACTTTGAGTCAGGGGAAATCAGTTTGGGCCACGCCGTTAAAACAACGCCGCTGTGTGGTGCCCATACAAGGATACTTTGAGTGGCTTGACACCAGGCATGGAAAGACTCCATACTACGTGTACCTGAAAGAAAACCGCTTGTTGTACTTGGCGGGGCTTTTTTCACACAATACAAACTACAAAGACACAGAAATGGTGAATGGTTTGGAGTATTTCTCTTCCTTTTCCATTGTAACCGGTCCTGGTCAGGGGGAAGGCTCCAACGACTTACTGTGGCTCCATTCACGGAAGCCGCTCTTCATAGAGCCCAATTCGAAAGCTTGGTTCGAGTGGCTTGGAAATGAGGTGGTTGACGAAAGCACTTTAATTGATGACTGCTTGAAGGCCACGGCAAACCCGGTTTATAATGAGCTCACCTGGCACACCGTGAGCAAATTGGTCGGGAATCCCCTGAACAAATGTGCGAATGTGATTCAGGAAGAGAAGGCAAAGCAGGCCTCCATCACGCAGTTTTTTGCCCCCAAAGTAAGCAAGAACGATAAGAAAAGAAATTTCACAGAACATCATGACCTGCGCGAACTGAAGCAAGCTGAAGCGGATAATAAGATCCCTTCAAAGAAAGTAAAGACTGAAGTAGTTGGCTCCGACGCTTTACTTTACGGCGGAAGCGAGCACGGGACTGATGATTTTCAAGACAGATGTGAAACTGAGAAAAGGAGGCATAAAACTAGGGAACTATAAGACAATGAGACTACATCGTACAAATTCAAAACCACAGATACTTGATTAAGGAACTCGCTCGAAAATCAAATGAATGTATGGCCTTAGACATGTGTGCCCTCCAGACCAGTCGCATTCCAAAGCACTATAGATCCGACCGTGGCAGATGCTGAAACAACAATCTACCTACGAAAGCTAATCCACAAAATCGTAGCCGGACCACTAAAGTACAATCATCTTTTGAACCCTTTGTACCTTTTAAGGAAGGCCTCGTTTCGTCAAGTCTCTCTGGCCAGCAAAATGTAGAGCCGCGCTGTATGCAGTTGCATGATATGGACAGAATTTTTTCCTCACTACTCACGGGCTGACAACCCTGACCATGTTGAGCCGCAAGCTAGTCAAACCCAAAGCTTCGCTCGGTATAACCCTCTCAAGGTGTGTTTCTTCTGAGGCCAAGCCCTTGTATTTGAATCCCCAGAAATGGAAGGGATTGCCCGCAGACCGAATCTTTGAGTTGCATCAATTGAGAAAGAGTGCTCTTGGCGAGAAGTACATCCCCAATAACGATGAGAGAAACGCCATTTTGTCGACGTTTTCCGAATTGAAATCCAGCAAGCCAGCCTTGGCCTACGGCTACGAACTTGACAATTTTAAGGAGAGGATTATGAGCAACACTCCGTCCAACATGAGAGGTCTTCCGCCCAAAATGAGCAACATCAGAGTCTTCGATAAAGGAGAAACGCCCCATGAGAGAAGAAGAA
This sequence comes from Metschnikowia sp. UFMG-CM-y6306, assembly GCA_009756535.1. NCBI lineage: Eukaryota > Fungi > Ascomycota > Pichiomycetes > Serinales > Metschnikowiaceae > Metschnikowia > Metschnikowia sp. UFMG-CM-y6306. The sequence continues at coordinate 398,614 of WFIW01000011.1, read as the reverse complement.
ACGAGCAGATCCACAGAATAAGTGCGTACGAGCTTCCACTCTTGGCTAAGTTTCGCCAGCAATACAAGCCAAGCCCACCCACACAGTTCCCCATAAGACTCACGTACAATACCGACTTCACCGATGAGCCAAATAGCACCAATAGGAAAGTTTCTTTACTGGTGCACTTGAAGGATTTGGCTCTCAACGATCAGCAGGCCAAGAAGTTCATGCTTTTGGCCGGAAACAAGTTTAACCATAACACGAAAACGTTCAGATTCTCGACCGATCGGTTCGAGCAGTCCGCGCAAAACGCACGCTGGTTGGCCGAGACATTCCACAAGCTCTTGACCGAGTCGAAAGATCTCTCCAAAAATAATTTTGACTCCGTGGCCGTCGACACTCGTCACTCCAAGCCTACTAAAGCAAAGCCCCAGTTTCCCGAGAGCTGGAAAAGACCCCAGGACGCGCCTATTAAGAGACACCACATCGTGAGGGAATACGTGGACGATGTGAAAAGAAAGAAAGACGAAGAGTATATGAAGAGCTTGACCCCATAAATAACATGTAAATAAGTAAGACCATAGGTAATGCTCCAATGCGTTGGACAGTGACACATCCGTACACCGCGCGCTTGAATGTGAGGTCAAGTGTGTGTACTGGACTAGTATCACTAGTTAACCAAGTCACAGAGGCAGCATTGGGAAGACGTCCTCCGCAGTCAATCAATTCTCATTCTGTTCCCAGGCTCTCGCAAGATCTATACTCCCCGGCGCCGGACCCTGATATAGTCATGCATTCAGCGTCTACAATCTTGGACGATATCGTAGACGAGTTAAGACTCAAGTACGACTCCTCCGAGGGATTGCTAGATGGAGACGCTATCAGAGAGGTCCCCAACCTCAATATCCTACAGAATGTTAGCAAACTCTTGGCAAAGCTTTCCAAAAGCTTGAGTGCGGCAGCAGAGAAAGACCAAGCCCTACTACAGAGCGTCGAAGCCAAGCTCAAGAGGTGTACGGTCTCCGAGAAGGACTCTCACCACCAAGGCGTTGCTGAAATGAAGGATATCAAGATGGCAGATCATACGGAACTAGAAGATGCTGACAGACATAACGGGAATTCGCGAGAGCTGGAGGATGAGTCCATTCCCCTAGCCAAACGACGGAAGGTGATTGGCTCAGAACTGGGGGAAGTTGACGCGGATAGAGACGGTTCTGGCGTACAATCATTGGCACACCAGGTGAAACGGGAGGAGAGTGAGGATCTCAATTCCAAATATGACCCTGTCCCGCCCGAGCAAAGTGGCTCATATACTCAGGACAACGACACCAGGCTCAAAAACCCCCATTCGGAGTTTGTGTGCTCCCAGACGTTATCGGCCAGTGCCATTAGTGAGTTGGGTTTGTTTTCGGAGGAAAATAATGGCTTGGAAACTCAAGGTGAAGATTACTTGAAAAAGAAGTATGGGGTTGCGTCCTACCCTTCAAAGGACCTCAAGGATGTACTCCCGGGACCGATTCCCAACATAGATTTTTCCAAGACTAAAGCCCCGACGAACCAAGTGCAGTTTACCACATATCAGTCTTACATCGAGTCGTACTTCCGGCCGTTTGTCAGCGACGATATTACCTTTGTCAATGAGAAGTTTGTCGTGCCTCCTGGACTCGACAAAAATTACGATCCTTCGGTAACACCTTACTTGATTCCAAAGCTCGGCCCACTCTACTACGACACCTGGGCAGAGGAAGACGCGAGTTTGGGGTCGAAGTTAAGCTCGCCCACATTCCAAAGGCCGCCTTTGGAGTCGTTCAAGCCAAAGGGTACGACCTCCGAGTTGACTGATGAAAAAGTCTTAACAGAAGACGTATCTTGCGGCCCACTTTCCAGCCGATTATTGTCGGCCGTTTTGAGCATTCACGAAATGAACGAAAAGGAGGACAATGAGAAGGGTGAGAATGACGAAGACGATGGAGCCGGCCTGATCAAAGAAGAAGAACTGGCAGTCTCCGAAAGTTTATTCGGCGAAGATTCTGCCAGCCAGCTAGATTCGGGCGATGTGTACAAAGTGCTTTCCGATGACAATGACTTCTACTCCATGGAAGAAAGGCTCAAGCGAGAGCTCAAGTACATTGGTATATTTATGAATATGCTGGATTCGGACGATAGTAAAACAAAAAAGGGCTCCATAATAGACTCCGACGAATGGATAGCGAACAGAGAGGATGACGAGGTGTGCGCCGAATTGAGGTCCCTTCAGGAGGAATTGAAAGCCTCCGTGGTGCGAAACAGGAAGAGAAAAAAGCAGTTGCTCCCAATTTTGGAGGAGCAATTGGCATATCAAGAATACTGTACCATTTTGGAGGATCTAGACAAACAGGTGGACCAGGCATACATTAAGAGGTTGAAGGGAAAGAGCAAGAAGAAGAAATCACCGCAAGAGCCTGTGAATACGGCCCAGCAACAAGCGGCTAACAGCGGCTTACGATCGTTGTTGGAAAAGCGAAATCGCTGGATTGCTAACATTGGTAAGCTTTTTGATCCGCCCGAGGTCATGAAGCGAATCCCCTCCGAGCCCGTGTTCAAGATAGACGATCAATCCGACGATGAAGATGGGGAAACCGAAGTGGATGTTATGAATGAGGAAGGCTCATAGCACTCGCTTTAAATACTTGTAAAATATATTCTGTAATGATCTATGTTCACAAGGACATTGCTTTCGTGAGTTCCTGGTGGGATGGCAATGTGGTGCAATTGCCTAACGCCACCATAGATATGGGTTTGTCTTTCAACCGGTAGTTTGCCCAGGCGACGATATCCTCCTTGGAGATATTCTCGACTCTTTCGAAAACATCTTCCGGTGATAGACGAAATCCAGTATTCACAAGTTGTCTTCCGATATCCTCAGCGATGGCTGTGGAGTCATCTAGAGCCAAAACGAGCGATGCTTTCAACTGGGATTTTGCTCTTTCCACCTCTTCCACTGAAATGTCGCCATTCCTCAAACGGGCCCACTCTTTCATTGTGGCATTCACGAAAAGTGACATGTCGCTGTTGCTGTCTGCAGTGAAATAGACACCCATCAATCCAGTATCAGCGTAGGATGTGGTGTACGCCATGTATGAATTCACAATGGGCGAATTGGAAGGCCCGCCCATTGCCGCTGTCACCGTGAGAGGAGAGGGCGAGTCACTTCCAATCCCGATAGACCGGTCCCACGACCCGATGATACCATTGGCTACCGATGAGGTAAAGAAGTCTGGAGCTGACCAGCTGACGCCCTCAACAGCTAATGCAACATGTGTTATAGGCAAAGAATTGTCCTGAATGCGCCTCTCGGCCCCATAGAAGATGGGGAGATCATCCCCGTGTTGCTTGAAAGGAACACTGCTGATCTTAATGTGGCCAAAGTACCTTTCTGCATTGCGAACAAGCTCATTGTGGTCCACACAACCAACCCCGATCAAGGCCATCCTGTCGCCCTTATAGTTCTTGCTGATGTAGTTGACTAAATCGTCCCTGCTGATAGTTCTGATCTTTTCCCTGGGGCCGAGAATTGTTCTTCCCAAGTCTTGATTTTTGAAAGCAATCTCGTGGAGATGATCGAAAACCACTTCATCGAACATTTTGTCGACCTCGTCGCTCTCCTGCAAAATGACCGCACGTTCCTTCTCGATGGCCGAGCTCTCAAGCTTGGATTTCGTGAGTAAGTCGCTCAAAATATCGACATTCTGCTCCAAGTCATTGGCCAAGCACTTGGTGAAGTAGACCGTATTCTCCCTCGATGTGTAAGCATTGATCTGGGAGCCTAGGTTCTCGATTTCCAACTCCAACGAGTACTGCGATCTCTTGGAAGTGCCTTTGAAAGCCAAATGCTCCAAGAAATGAGCTGTGCCACTGCTATAAGGGCTATCTGCTCGGGAACCGGCATTGATCCACATTCCCACGGTGGCGGTTTTGGTGCCAGGCATCACCTCGCTGGCCACAGTTAGCCCATTCGATAGAACAGAGGTCTTATATTGCGGCTGAGAATTGGCAGCACCTTCCGCAAGCCTTAGTGGCGATTTGGAGAGGCTTCTTTTGAAGAAGCTGCATTTAGATGTTAAGTTCCGTAGCATGATGTGGGTGCAAGTGAGGCATTTGAGGGAGCCAAGAGGTGTGTGTGGGTGTACGGGTGGCCCGCGTCTGCGATCCAAAGGCTGATGAGTATATCAGCTTCCGAAGATATATATGTCTGCATTTGGAAATGCAAGATGGAGCTTGAAACGGTAATTAAGTACTACATGAAATATTCGGAAATGTCTAGGAAACATTAAGAAGACTTTTGGAACTACCATGAAAATCAAGTCAAGAAAAGCTTCCATTCAAGATTCACGAAATACACAAAAATAACGCAAAACATTCGTAATCATGAAAATTCCAGAACCTGGGCGAATTCAACTTCGCAGCTCTTTTGTCTGTGAGAAATCAGGGGTTAAGCGCGGTCATTGGTCAGTATTTGATGGTTGCAGTTTAGAGGAGCACTTGAAACATGATTGATAAAATAGAACTGACGAGTCAGAGAAACGGACAAGTACTTCCATAGTGACAACGAAGATTATATAATCACCGAACCGCCGTCACCAAACAGTCGCAAGCTTAAGGCCGGACCCACGGCCCAGCCGAGATGGCCCGACGGATGCACTGATGGCTAAAGTGCAAGTGACGGAAGTCGAGCGGGGCCGAACAGAATCTCACGGGCGCGCAGATGGACCCACGTTTCTTTTTCGGCCCCGGGAATTGCAGGGTGCATCAGGGCACGCGAGTGAGACAAGACGGAAAAAAAAAATATAAGCTGAGATAAACCACCGGAGTCGCAGGCGCTACTCTATTTTCTTCCACGTACAGTCACACAATGAAGATTTTCGAAAGTCAGCACAACTTCAACTACTCGTGGGAACAGGTTACCGCAGCCAATTGGCAAAAGTACCCCAACGAATTGGCCGCTCATGTGGTGAGTGTGGATATACTTAACCGCCACATAGATCCAGACACGAAGATCATGAAGACCGAGCGGTTGATCGCGTGCAAACAACCCATTCCTAGATGGCTCAGAGCGATTGTTGGGGGTGATGAATACTCGTTTGTCCGAGAGTTGAGCGAGGTGGACTTGGTTAACAAGACGTTGATCATGAAGTCCGCAAATATGACCATGTGCAACTTACTACTGGTCAAGGAGACCGTCACATACAAGCCCGAGCCCGGAATGGAGAGCATGAGGACCCAGTTCACGCAGGAGGCGGAATTCACGGCGTTTCTGAGCTTTAAAAGTATCTGCAACAAGCTAGAAGAATGGTCTGTGGAGCGGTTTGGACAAAATGCGCTGGTCGGCAAAAAGGGCTTTGAGTCTGTGTTGAAGACATTGACCCACAAGTGGGACGAGTCAGGTGTTTTGGTGAAGGACGTGGGAAGCACAATTATGAAGGAGTTGGACGAGGTCAATGATAAGACTCAAGAACTTGTCAACGACGTAACGGAGAAGACATCTTCGGTATTGAGTGAGGTTAGCAGGTTGAACTTCTGGCCCAGAAAATAACCACTTCATTGCATCCCCATGGTTCTGGATTGGCGTACATGGAGCACCGGGGAATATCATAAAGCACTACCAGGATCTACGCATCCTAAGCTGCTGAGATAAACTCACAAACTTTTGGCTCGGATAACCATAACAGGGCCACAGCATGTCCAAATCCCAAAGTCTCCAGGATTTGAGTACACTTTCATACTGAGGACTAGGTCCCATTCATGACACATATATAGAAGCAGAATACATCGCGCATATTGATGTCTCACGTGGTGCACGCATCTCATCTCCAGCGATGCCATCACCACTCTACTCTGATCTCATTGCCGCACCAGTACCCGTGGCGTCCAACCCCTGCGTCCCCACCTTTTTCGAAATTTGGACCTTGGCATTGCATTCAAATTTACTAGCCACAAATCTATAAACATTCAGCTTCACCTACATCACGTATCCACTCATGATCCGCGATGCCTCTTCATTGGCCCTCGAAACCCGACGTGAAACAGGGCCTGCATCCAAAAAAATTAAGATCGAATCAGAAGACTGTATGGGATTTGAAAACCTAATACTGCAAACAGAGAGTCTTTTTGTGCCTGATCCTTTCAACATAGAGCTAGAACATGTGGTCGCGTCCTGCGAAACTTTTCGTGACAAAGAGGACCACCCCGTCGAGTTCCCTACGTCTTCAACGGATGCTTCTCCATATGCGACCTTGTTCGACACTTGTGAACGCTCCGAAAGCCTTTCGTCGGAAGCGCTGCATCAGGAGACTCTGCAAGGTTCCATGAAACCCACGAGCTGCAAGTCCATCGACCCCGTAACGGTGCAGGAACTCAAAGAGTCCATGGCCAGCACCAGCAGGCTCATTGGCACTTTCACGTTGCTCAGAAGCACGTACTTGAAATTGTGCAAAGAGTTCAATTATTTACTAGGAAAGTTCAATGAGAACGAGCGCATCAAGATCGAGTTGATACACGAAAATAACCAGCTCCGCGAGTTGCTATTTGACTCGATCAAAGAAAAGGAGCTCGACCGGAAACAATACTGCGCTGATCTCAAGGCACTCAAGGCTGCTGGATGCCCACACAGATGCGGCTCCTAGACCTCTTATCGGTATCATAGAATGTATTGTTAGCATACGAAGCATTGCATCTCTCTTTAGCATAGTCATAAAATACTCCCGTATCCACTTGTGTAGCTCCTCAAGCACCACTATAGAAACGCCTCTTTTTCCCCACTACCTTGAAATTATTTATATTTTGGCTCGCACTGTGCATCATCCCCCAACTGTCTAATGACCTAAATGAGTGCACGGACCAAGGGTTTCGCACTCACCTTCATTGGCCCTACTCCACTATGGGTTTCTCGAAATACCAGGAAACCGTGCTCTTGGAACTCGAGATGATTCTCTCCACATTGCAGCAAATAAAAGTGAATCTCGACCAGTCAATCGCTCTATTAGAGCTGTCTCATGCTGGTCTGGATCCTTCCGACGACTATAAGCTGGTCATCCGGGCAAACATTAGCACCGTGGGCGACATTCTACAAGTTCTCGAGGAAGTTTAAATTCTCTAGCTACCCGGTGTGTCAAGGGTAACTGCAAGAGGCAGCTAGAATGTGCGAGGAGTGAGTGTCGTGGCCCCTCATCCGTGGTGACCAAGGGTCCTACAGGCCCAGGAGCGCGTCTTGGAAGTTACGCGCATCTACATCCAAGGTTTATGAGTACTGGCGTGGATAAGTACGTACAAAAGTACCAGGACACCAAGAGAGGCGAAAGTCTCCAACACGGATCCGGAAAGGACGAGTCTGACTCGGACTCGTTGCTGGAGTTGCTAGAGCAGTTGGAAAACGATGACGAGGTGGCGACTCGGTATAAAGAGGACCGCCTTCAGCAGTTGAAGAAGGAGGTGTCGAGCATCGACCGAGCCTCAAGTATGTTAGGCGATAAACTTGGCTCCGTGACATTTACCGAGAATGAAAAAGAGCTTATGAACTCGGTGTCTCGGGCAGAAGCGGCCTTGGTTCATTTCTATCAGCCCACTTTCCAGAGATGCATTGCCATGAACAAGATTCTCTCTAAAATAGCAGAGAAGCACATGGCGCTCCACGTGGTGTGTATTCCAGCCGAAAAGGCGCCGTTCCTAGTGTCCAAACTTCAAATCAAGATTCTCCCTTTTGTCGTCATCTACAAAAACGGTCAAGAGATTGACCGTATCGTGGGGTTCGAGGGAATTGGCCAGGACACCGTTTCCTACGACTCCTTGGAGACAAAGCTATTACTGTGCGGTGCCATTAACAGGAAAACAAAAGAGTTCACCCGTGGCACCATTATACGAAAAGATGAGGAGTCCGACGACGATTGGTTTTAGTATCGATCGGTGCTAGAATCGGTGCTGAGAATGCTCTTGTGTGCGTAATGTGGGACTTGCTTCCGCGCCACCATATAAGGTACCAATACTGAGCTGGTATCAACCTACCATGATTCGCAAACTAGACACCGAAACAATTTCTGGAGGCATTGTACCTTCCCCTTTGGTGCAGGTTCCCTTTTATGATGCCTGTGGTGCTCGGAAGATCTATGCGCTGGAATAATGGTGCAGCTTTCGGTACCGTAGAGAAGTTTGCGGTTCCGCAAAACCCTATCGCCTAATTGAGACATTGAAGAAGCCCAAGTAAGTGGCGATTCTCAAGATTTAACTCGTGCAGTTGGCTTGAGCGGGTGCGAGGTGTACTTTTGCTGAGCGTTTGGTTCACAAAGGCTCCACGTCCACACATGCGCCTCGGTCGATCTGGCCACATTAAATGTGTAGTTTCGAGGCGTGGTATTTCTTTTCTGGATCTGCATGCACCGTACTAGACCACCATCGTCGATTACAGTGTAAAAAAAATGAATACAAGAATAACTCATAATTATGAATCTCCGACTCAAAAGTATTCACTGCTCGGCAAAATTCTAAAACGTCAAATTCACTGGTATTCTGCTGCTGGATGCACGTTGGGGTGAATAGGGCTCGAGCCCTAGGTCTTGAGGGGTCGTGGCCTGACCGTTTCGCGGGTGCTAATGAGTGCGCTCCAACTTTTCAAAAACTTTTCTCCTCACCTATTGGTAAGAAAGAAGCACTTTTTTGCAGACGAGCCATTATGCAAATCTTTGTCAAGACCTTAACCGGTAAGACTATCACCCTTGAGGTCGAGTCATCTGACACCATCGACAATGTCAAGTCCAAGATCCAGGACAAGGAAGGAATTCCTCCTGACCAACAAAGATTGATTTTTGCTGGTAAGCAGTTGGAGGATGGCAGAACCTTGTCTGATTACAACATCCAGAAGGAGTCTACTCTTCACTTGGTGCTTAGATTGAGAGGTGGTGGTAGAAAGAGAAAAAAGAAGGTTTACACCACTCCAAAGAAAATCAAGCACAAGCACAGAAAGAACAAGTTGGCTGTCTTGACCTACTACAAGATCGATGATGATGGAAAGGTTGAGAGATTGAGAAGAGAATGTCCAACCTGCGGTGCTGGTGTCTTCATGGCCCACCACAAGGACAGACAATACTGTGGTAAGTGTCACACCACTTTCAAGGTTGCTGCTTAAATGCGAATTTCTTCACTGAAATAAACATAATATAGAGTCTCCTGAATGAGCGTAGAAGAGCAAGACCTCTATGTAATACCGTAAACAGTCTGAGCTTCGGGTGTTGGTGATTTCGGCGCGGCATGGTGCTTGCATACAAGGCGGTCGCACGCTTTCTCACAACAACTCGCTTCGAAATGTAAGGTAATGAGCTTCGTCATTTACGACTTGGAGGATGACATACGAAAGCTCTTATCCCTTGATGACTTCCTAAATGGGCTTTCGCCACATGAATTCATAGAAGAGTTGAGCAAGGATCATATACTCAAGGGTGCCGAGGTCAAAAACCTTGCGTACTTAGACCCCAAGCCATACATCCGGACATTCGAGTCCACTTTGAGACACATAAAGCAGTTGGCAGAGGAGGCTCAAGTCCAGAGCGAGAGAGCTCTGAAAAGCGTCGAGGAGTTCGAGCTCAGCCATAGCAAAAATGTGCTTCAACTCTCGTCCAAAGTGGAAGACATAGTGTCTAAGTTCGATCACCTAGACCTCGAGATTTCCAGCATCACGGAAAAAATCGACCCCTTAAACCAGTCCTTGAACAAAATCACCAAGTCTAGAGATAGGTCTATGGAGACCATTTTTTTGATACGAAGTTACCATGGGTTCTACACGAAGGAAAAGTACGAGCCGCTAGAGCAGTTGCGGATTTCCAGATCCCCTGAGCTGTGGCTCAAATGTGCAAATACGCTCAATAGTCTCATGACTCTCGCCAAGCAAATCAATCTTCTAACGGGCAACCTTCCCAAAGTTACTAAATGTGCTCTTGCCATCGACAAGTATAGTGAGATGATGGAGCAGAAGCTTGTTGAGAGGTTTGAAATTGCTTTCGAAGAGAATGATTTTGAGGAAATGGCCGGAATCGCCAAAGTCCTTTACGACTTCAATGGAGGGGGAGGCGTTGTGCTGGCCTTCATGAACAAATGTGACTTGTTCTTGCCAGAGGAGACCGAGCCAGATGAAGGAGTATATTCCGTGCTAGACAGCGAAGAGATCTGGAAAAAGCTCTCTGATCCCAATGAGCAGGTGCCCTGCATTTTTGAGAATGAAGTAACGGAACACTTGTTGAACCGTCTCAAAGTTTCGGTAAAGGGCCAGGCTCGCATCATCAAGCAAGTTTTCGAGCAGTTCGTGCCTGTGCTCAAAGTAATGGTGCAAAGAGTATACGCTCAGATTGTGCAGAACAAGGTGGCCACACTATTGCTGTACTCGCAACAGGCCGGGTCCTTGGCACACGTACGGGTGTTGCATGCGCTATTTGTGTTGGTGGGAGACTTTACAAAAGATATGAAGGAGTTCTTTGTGGCCAACGACTTTGATGAGAACAACGAGATTGGAACCACCCTCGACCAGTGCTACTATGACTTGTTTATTCAGTTTCTCTCCGATGACTCTTACTTCAAGCTAGAAAAAGATATGCTTGAAAACATCATTTATGGAATAGCGCACGAGTTCACTAGTGCAAACGAGAAGTTCTTAAGCAAAAGGGAGCTCGAGACAAAGCTCCAGGAGCACGAAAACGAGATTGCCGTCTTAAATATGACGGCCGTTGGGTCTCATGATAAATTCAACGAGCGCAGCAGGTTCCTATTTGTGGACAAGAGAAGACTCAAAAAGTTCAAGGATGTTATAAAGGTGCGATTCCCAGAAGGTTTGTCAATACGAGACTCGGCTGAAACACCTCTAGCTACAAAATCTCTGGCCACATTGAAGATTGGCAATGTACAAGTTGTGCTCAAAATTGCCATTGAGGCCATAGCCCGTATTTTGGAACTCAACCCCTCGAAAGCGCCCGAGTACGCCTTGGAAATCATGGAGATTTTAGTCTTTGACTTTGGTGGTCTTTACATTGGGAGTGCCCTAGAGGTGGCTTATGCCAGTGCCCGCCTGGAGTTAAACAACGCCACGAATTCGCGAGATCCTCCCATGAATTATTTGAAGATCTTCAACTTGACCAGCGAGATATTGTACTTGCTTTCTTCGTGCATCAAGAAGGTGATTATGCCGTGCACGGTGAATAATCCCGCTATCCGAGGAAGAATTGTCAGTTTGACCAATAGCTTCATCCAACGTTGCGAAACATCATTGAACCTCATTCTCGAGACGGTCGTGGAAATATTCACCGAGCGATCGACGTATTTGTTGCTGAGGCAGAAAAAGAAGGATTTTCTCTGTGACACCATCGATGACGTACAGGATTACACTGAGGTATGCGAAGCTCTATCAGATTTCCTCATCCACTCACACTCGTTGTTCAAGGCCAATACCAACAATGACAATCTAGTCAACGTGCTGGTCAAGATTGGAATGATCACGTTAAATCTCTTATTGGACCATTTCAAGAAGTTCAGTGTTAATTCCACTGGTGGAATTGTATTGACCCAGGATGTCATCAGGTACCAATCAGTTATTGACTCGTGGGACATTCCCGAATTGAGTGAACGGTTCCAAATTTTGAGGGAAATCAGCAATTTGTTTACAGTTCAACCCAACTTGATCAATTCTCTCATCACGGAAGGACACCTCGCAAGTTTGAAGGTATTTACGGTGAGGCAGTACATCTGCAAACGAAGCGATTTCAGTCCTTCTTACATAGAGAGGTTCTTTGGACGTAAACAGGCTGTGCATTGAAACTGCTTTGGCAAGCCTCACATTTGGTTTTTCTTGAGCCACAAGACAAGAAATATAATGGAAAGGGCTGCACACTGCAAGGAGACAGCTGCCTTTTTCGCCGGCATTGCTCTTTGTGACTCGAATTCGGAATCCTTTCTCCGCCAACGGTGAATAGCACGGGAAGCAGACACGTAAAACAATGTATAGCATACTAGAAGACTGGCAACGTATATCTTGAGGGGCAAATACGGACGAGGTAACAAGCACATTTTAGTCTGGATAGTAGCCGTCTCGAGACTTGGGTTGTATCCGGGACCTACTCCACCGGGATTGTTGAGCGACAACAAATGAAAGGCGGGATACCTGATGCCGTTGGTCATGGAAGCAGTTTTGCACGAAATTTCTCGGGCCAACTGTATCTTGTTGTCAGAGTAGTCCAAGTGAATCATATCACAGACGTCGTGATCGTCACCGCTGAGCACCAAAGAGGGTTTCAACTGCTTGAGGATTGGTTCCGTGTATGAGAAATCAATGACTGTTTGATACTGAAAGCCCTTCTGAAGAGGGAAAGGCCGCTTGGATTCCCTTCCAGCGGCACACGTTTCGACCAGAGGATCCCGGTATAAAGGAACATGAGTGAGCACTATGCGAGGCATATTAGGATCGAGTTTCTCCTGACAGGTCTGAAAAAAGGACCTCGCCTGCGAATGAATCACAGGATCTTCATGTGACATCGAGATAGTGTCCAACTGAATAAAAGTATGGTTCCCAAGAACATAGAAGTCGTTTGCCTGGCCAAAGTGCGCAGCGAATCGCTGCATGTGAGCAGTACTTATGTTCTGGAAACCAATATCATGGTTTCCTGGGAGCCCGCGGTATGAACGCTTGTCGGGTCGCTCGGGAAATATTTGATTGAAGCGCTCGTACTCTCGCACCCACGCCGAGTCTTCCCAGTCGCGTCCTCCATCAAATAAATCACCCATGAAAATCGTGGAGTCCGGGTCAAGGAGCGACTGCATATACTTGTGATTGATGAAAAGGTAATTGTCACTCATTTTCCGGAGCAACTCACCCGCCCATCTCGGGAGTGTCGGGTAGGTATGATCATCCACCAACTGCGGGTCTGCAATTAAGGCCACTCTGTGGGGTTTCACGTCGGCCTTCTCCCCAGTCCAATTTTCCCAAGTCCTCCAATCGCAGGCCCTCATGGCATTGGTGACCCGCGTTCTCTCAAGGTAATGAATTGCTGAAGCCCAGTATATCAATAGCACGATCCACAACTTCCAGTTTATGAGACATCTCCAGGTTTGCAGATGCAGCGGCCGCTCATCAGGGTGAAGCGGGACATGGGGAGTCTTCTCTTCAAGAGGCTTGTTTCTGTGGCGAATCTCCATGTTGGCAGCTTGATTAAGTAACAGTATCTTCACTTCCACCGCGGTAGAATGTGAGTCTGCAGAGTGTAGGGTGTCGGTAGAATAAGAGAGTAAGCGAACGAGGGTGTCGCAACTGGGGTGATGCAGGACCACGCGAGGCGTGCACTAGCATAGTCCCATGCCCTCTCTTGACCCCACAAATCAGTCCATGGGCGAGGAAAACAAGAGGAGGCGCTTGCGGCTGAGCAATGAGGGCACCGGTGTGTCTGAAATTGCCAAACTATACAACTTCGACGATTCCAATGACCTTTTATACAAAGACCAGAAGATATTATTAGATACGGTTACCGACGTGAAGACACTATCTAAATACAAATACTTCAAAGAGCGGAGCAAGCTTCCCAGGATACCAAAGAGAAGCCTACAGATGGAGACGTTGCCAATTATACTCTCGCGCCGTAGAAAACATAAGGTGGATCCCTTGAGCGATGATGCCTACGTTGTTTTTCACCGGCGTATGATGAAGGATGAGCGGTCTTGCACTGCTGCCGACAAGAGCCGGATCGTCTTTGAGATGGACAATCTTCGGGCTCAATATGAGCTTCTACAACAGCATGACTGGGTCAAATACTTGCCGTCGGTAACACGCATCAAGGACCGCCAAGACGGCGACGAGTTACAACGAAAAAGGAAATTGACATTGGCGGAGATTGAAAGGACTTTTGCCAAGTACTCCAATTGGGAGACCCGCGACACAGCTTTGGCCTATGAGATCAAAAGCTTCGAAAGTGGCTCCGCCAAGGGCTCGCAGGGTGCGAACGAGGACGAGGATGAGTCCATATTGAGCGTTCCGTTTGAACAGATGCTTGAAGCTCGCTGCGCAGAGCGTGCTCAAAAATATGGCTTTTGCTTCAGGTTGCGCCTAGGGAATGGCTTTGATCTTGTATCCAATCCGTACCTGCTACATAGAGCTTCAATACAAGCTTCGGTGTAGCTGCATCATGTGGACATATCACAACTTGGGCAAATGGCGAATCAACTCAAACGGCCTAGTTTTGTCACCTGGGTGTATAGTTTCGTTGGGGAAACCTCTAACCGTATGGTGTTGCTCTTGTGATTTGCTTGTTTAAATACATGCACCTTTACCCCTACATTGTGGAGTTTATTATAAAACACAAGCTAATCGGAGCGAGTGCTATTGAGTCTATCACCCTAAAGAAGACTATGATCTTACCCAGATTACGGTTTTACAATGGTGGATATCTCTTAGGCGCCGTGTTTTCAAGTGGTATACTCTCTGGCGCACTGAACCATGCGCGTGAAGATAGACCCAAAGTGAGCAGGATCGCTGAGCTTGACATTGAGCTCGAGATTGGCTAGCGGATAATCAATCAAATATACCAATTTGGGTTGTTGCCGCAACTCTGGATCGGCCCTGCTCGGGCGGAACACCTCCATTTCGGAAGCTCCAACTCCATAAGCCGAGGCAAGATATTGGCGGAGGTAAATCAAGGCCAAAATAGACTGCGAATAAACGAAGAGGAGCTGCAAGTTGCTAAGAGACATTCCGTCCCCAGCTTGCGATCCTATGGTGATGGTGATCTTCTCAGAGATGTCTAGACCCTCTTTAGTGATAGACCTATCCAAGTGATACATCAAGAGAAAAACCTCCTCCGACGTCTCAAATCGTAGTCTCGCTAAATTTAGGGCGAGAAACGCCGTTCGGTCCCTCTGTTCAACAGCAGTGCGTAGGTTTTCCGCCACGATGCTTACTGAAAAAAGCTTTGCCAACGATAAAATGAACTTTTTGCGGGCCAGGTATGTGTGTTTGATGATGTCGTACACCGAACCGAGGAAGCCGCTCTGTTGCTCCATCTCGCCCGTTCTCTGGACATACCTAGATGCAAGATTCACCGCCTCGACATAGCTTCGGTCAGCCAAGGACTCGTGCTTGTTAAACGCATCGGAATGAAGTTCAACTCCTACCCTTCTGATCTTCGGATTTGGTGACGCCTGGAGTGCTATTATGGTTGGTACGCAAACCTTGGGGTTCACATATCCCAACTTCATTACCAACTGGATGAAAAGAACACATAATTCCCCGGACTCCCCACAATTTAAAACGCAAAGCTCGAGAATGCTGGGTGTGTACCTTTGCACTATTCCAGCACAAACACTATCGTTCAAGGATTGCTGCTCCACACCAAGAAACCTGTTTTTGTTCCGCTCCGAATTGTTGAGGCCTTGCTTTCCGCTTCGCTCCACCTCCTCGCTCTCCCTCGATAAATATCTAGTCAATCCTGAAACTATGGCAAATTTGATAGCTTCGGGGCCAGACTTCAACTCCTCGTCTAGGATTCTGAGGACGGTTTCCGAAAGAAAGATTTGCGGGTTGTGGGACGCAACACTTATAAGACTATTTTCTGCACACACTCTCACCTTCACCGGCAAGTTCAGCTGGCAAAAGAATATGAGATATCGGGTTATGAGACTCACGATAGTTTCATTTGGTTTGAGCCCAATTCCACTTTTCAAGAACACATCTGTGTAGCTTTGAAAGTCACAATAGCTTCCGAAACATCCAAGCAATTGTAGTATTTTGCATGTCTTTGTTATTTCTTTGCTAACGAAAGGCTCAATTCTGGCCACCTGTGGCCACAAGAGTTTTAATGAAGAAACGGTCGCCTTTGCCAAACCCAGATTATCTGTCCCTGAGGTAAGCATTTCAATCACTTGAACGGCTTCGTGTAATTCATTCGTGTCGAGTTTTGTGAGTCTCTTGAATAGTAATTCAAGCGTGCCTGACAGAAAATCTGGACGCATCATCCTGGAGTTCGCCAAAGCCAATCTGGTGATTTTGAGTGCAAGGAAGCAAGTCGGGTCGCCCGAGTCATCGGCCATGTAAGGTTGCAAGCTCACTAGTTGGTCCTGGGTGACCAAAGACCCATTACATTGAACTAAAACGTTGACCACCTGTAAGGCCTCGGCTGGTCTGACTTTGGAATCATCAACCACAAGTGCCTCGTCGAAAATATAGGATACAATTTTCGTGATTGCTGTGTATCTGGATTTTTTAGAATCATCCGATTCGAACGCCTGGTCAATAAAGTTGGCCAAGAAGTGCCTCACTTTTTTTCCTTGTTTAAGGGTCTTAACCATCATTTCTGTGATGACGCTCGCATCAGGATTCAAGAAAAGCATCGATCGTAGATATCCCCCTATGACACTGGAAAAAGAAGCCTCCGGATCATGGAGCCTTCTCAAGAGTTTCTCGAAAGCATATGCCTTGACAGCAATATCGTCAACTTTAGAAAAAGCCTCATACATGATTTTAGCCACCTTTTTGCGTACCAGTATACTTTCATCGTCAGACATTTCCCCCACAGACCTGTAGTATGTCTTGGTTAGTTCTTCATTAGTGAACATGTATTCGGCAAGCAAGTCGATCACGGCATCGCGGGATAACGCGGACTTTCCCGTTAATAACCGAGACACTGACTGGTTGATTTTCATTTTGAGCAAAATCTTGGGTTCGACTTCAATGAAGCGGGAAAGGACCTTGATTGCTTTTGCAGTGACCTTTGCTCTAGGGGACTCCAATGATCCCTTGATCAAGGCCAAACATTTTTCGTATATGACCGAATATGAACCACTCATTAGTATGAAACGGTAAGACTTTCGAGCAGCGGAACCAAGGTCTGGACCCGAAAGCCCAGTTTCTTGTATAGTGGCATGCTGTACAAACGAAAGCAATGTATCGAAGCCTTCGGTAAAGATTTCAGAGCCTTTTGATACCTCCATTTGAGCGGGATGACGGCCTCCTGTATCGCTCACCGATAAACCGAAGAGATGTATAGATTTCATGAGTTGAAATTGAAACTCTGCGTTCTCTGAGACTTGAACAGACCTATGTGATTTGAGATATTGTAATACCTCCTTGTGCAATGCTAAAGTATGCAGTGGATCGCGTTTGACCTCAACGCCATCCTTTAGCTTTGACTTCAAAAATTCCACTCCAAATGCACCAACCATATCAAGAATCATGGGTTCGTGGTTTGGCGGCACGTTATTTGACATCATCTCGGAGATAAATTTAGATATTATAGTCCCTAGCAAACTTTCGGCACCAGGCCACTCTGGACAGGGCCCCAAAGTGACCAAGTCTTTGATAATGGTGACAAGGATTTGCTTGGATTCTTGGTCCAAAATCGATAGGCTGTTGTGAATGAAATTTGCTATTTGGCCCTCAGCTTTGGCCGCCTCTTGAAACTTCGAATGAACAATTTCCATAAGATGGTGTCTTCGTTGATGAGATACTTTCTTGGGAGGGTGCTCAATATTCATTTTCAACAATGAAGAGATTTCCTTTTCTGAATCCTGAATGTTGAAACTCTGAATGTGCTTTAGCAAGACGACACATGTGAACAGGACAGTGGCCCCCAGCGAGATCCTGGTATGATTGGCGGGATTCCCAGCCAGAATATCTTTCAAATTCAAAAGGATTTCGTTGATTATGAACTCCCTCTGAGAGGCATAATTCTTGAAAATACAAACTAGAAAATCCACCAAGATTGCTTTCGTAGTGTCGAATTCGTCGTTTTTGGATTTTGCCGCAATTGCTGCAATGCAAAGAAACTCTAGTTTTGAAATTTGCTGCTCGCTGATTGCTTTGTGCTTGACTTGAGTTGCAAAAGCATCCAAGGATGCCAATATGTCCTTTTGAAGTTCCAAGTTCTCTTCACTCTGCTTCACTCGCTCGACGAGCCTATCGAGGAATCCGACGCTGGAATCCATAAACGAGTCCAATTGCAATTCGCGTTCATTGATGCTTGCGTTCAAGATCTGGAGCAAAATAGTGCAGGCTTGAACAGAGTCGTGAAGTTCGGCCACAGCTGCAAAGTTCGACATGGTCATCGTGTTCACACATAACTTTTGGATCTTGAGCCGTTGGCTCAGACTAAAGGCTTCCAGGTCTTTTCGGTGTCCCGAGAATATCTTTCGAAGTTCATTCAATGCAAACGGCAGAAGCGAAACGCGCCCATCTCGAAGCTTTATGTACTTCGAGTGAGAAGTGATCGCCTCAACATCACAACTTTCAAGGTCTAGACAGTCCAACAAGTCGTTGAGCCCCTTCTCCCGTAATTCCGAGAATTTTGCCTGGTCAAAAGCCACCTTTTTTTTGGGCAACACGCCAGAGTAGTCTTGCTTTGCCAGACGTTTCTTCGAGCTGCTCGCAATGGCGCGATCGAGCCTGGATCTATAATCTTTGATATGCAGCTCAACTTTCGGAAAATCCTCAAGATTCTCTAGAATGTCCAAGTTATCGCCAGCGATGCTTGAAACATCGAAATCGGCGTGAAGTTCGTGGATTGATGATGCGGAAACTAAATCATCCTCGGACTCAAACTGGCCATAGAACGACAGGCTTTCGCCAACAATAGGTTTCTTACCGCCATCTGCAGCAATGACTGGCCGCTTAAAAGTAACGTGCTCTAGCTCAGGTTCCCGGAAGTCTTTGAACTTGGCCGCAAAGCTAGCGAGCAGGTCCTTCTTCTGTTGGGAAAGATTGTTGTAATCATTTTCCAAATCCTTAACCAAAAGGGAGGCTGACGTGGAAACGTGGTTTTTGGGACTGATCGCTTGAGGGTGGATACTGCTGATGGAAGCGAGCGGGGCCAAGTCCTGCTTTGGTACCAAGTGGTAAAAGGGCGCTACGCCAAGGATTTCGCTCAAATCGCTGGGCAACACAGTCATTAACACACTTTGAGATGTGGCACTTGTTGAAGTTTATATACAATTAGTCGACATGTACAATCATGTAATATCTTCATTGACTGGGCACAAAAGACAGAGTTGATGCAAGGCATCAAGAGACGCGCGTCTCTTCGCATTGATACCCCGCTGTATACCGAAGAAGTGGACTTTTCTACAGGAAAGCACATATGTACGCGGGATCGAATATGCTACTATTAATTAATTATGACTCGTATCTGAATGTTGCTCACTTGAGGCACACCAGAATATGACAATTGGATGGATCCTTAGCATGAGTGATTTTCTCGTCAAAGCCAATGAGTGGGGGACTCTTTGTCCTCACTTTGCTTTTTCAAATGATCTTAGCGGAGGAAGCTGGCTCTGAGAAATGGTTCCTTGAGGCACAGATTGCCTAGAATTGAGCAGGGACAAGTTTGCACGAATCGCGAACCAGTTCATCCACAAGTTCCCCCATGAACTTGCTTTTGAATACACATTCACATAGGGCAGCGAGCTTTCCACTGAAGGCCTCACATAATTGAGATACTCTCTCGTGGAATAACCATTTGCAGTCAAAAAGATATGGAACACCAAGAGCATGAGTGGGTACACTGCTGAAACGCACCCAAGAAGCCCTAGGAAAAACGTTGCTGGGAACTGTGCTATAGACTGCAGGAATGACGTGATCGTGCCCGACTGGTGCTTATAATAATAGCAGTGTGCAAATGAAAAAGCCGCGAGGTACACGCTTAGAATGGTGACGGTTAGAAGAAACCACAAAAAGTGGCGGTAATTCCGCACACCCACGCAGTTGTTGAGGAAAATGCAATGGTGATCGTGGCTAAGCACACATGTACCGCAGATGGAACAATGACTCAGGCGAGGAACACGCCAGATATGGCAGGTGGAGCAATACTTCACGTTGACCCCATTAACTCGGTCGCTCTTGTACGGCATCGTGATTGTGTTGAAGTACTCGTCCGGCCCGTTTGTGGTCGCTAGAAATTGTGGGTCATAAGGAATATGGCTGTTCACCGGAAGTGTTCCTGGATCGCTGGCGGATGCCTTGACAAAAAACGCAAACGTCAAAAGCCAAAGGTATGAGAATATGATCACCGCGGCTGGGCTTACATGAAACCACGTCCATTCGGCTTCGTACACCCAATAAAGAATACCCGCTGTTACTATCACAGCGCCCACGATTACATTCAAAGGCTTCAGTTTGGTACATCGAAGGCGACCGCCAAAGAAATAGTATACCTGGGTGTATTTCTGAATTTGGTAGTTGCGGAGGCTCTGACCTTCTTGTTGTACCACATAGCTTGGGTCAGTCAAAAGCCAGTTTGTGAGAAGCTTGTGGTAAAAGGGTAGTTCTTTAGTATCATGGGTACTTTGATCGTCAGTTATGATCACCATGTTGTGGGATGCCAACTCCCGAATGCTTGACAGGGCCTAGAGGAAGTGTTGTACTCGATGAGTTTACCTCTAGCGCCAGTGTTTTCGCCGCCCCGCGCTCCCATCTCGCATGTGCGCAGACATTAACATCGATGCGCCGCTCACAAGGCCAAGTACCATGTTTTCGTCAAGGTTTGCACCCAGAGCTGCGACATGCATTACAGCGAGCTCCAAGGCAACAAGAAGGCATATTTCTGCGTCTGCCGCGACCAGAAACGGACTCAAAGGGTGGGGCACGGTGATTAATATCGCCGCCGGTGGATACATTGGAGGCTTGATTGTTTGTCTTGGTTCGCTCTATTTCATATACAAGGACGCCAATTCCAGGCAGCATATTCCTTTTGAAATGAAGATCTCGAACCAAATCACCGCAGTCAAGGCGGTCAGCAAAGACGATGTTCTAAAGAGTCCCCGATACGCGGTGAAGCACTACCGCCGCTTGCTAATTGACTTGGCCAAGGAAGCTAAGCCAGACTTGGTGTTTGAAGAAACGCTACCTGACGGACAACGCAACTATATGGTACCATTGCTCAATACTGATGAGATGCTTCAGGGCCAATCATCTGAGTTCATGAATTTCTATGTGGATATCGTGCTAAGGTATGCAAAAGCGCTTCTCGCAAAGGGCCACCTCCACGAGCCAGTGATTCTTTTAAAACGGATGGTCGCTGACCAAGAAGTCTTTTATAGGATGGGGGACGTAGAGCGTATGTCACAATGCTGTCGCCTCCTTAGCAAAGCTAGTCTGGACGTCCCGGAAAAAGAGGGCTATTTGCAGAGATCCGTGGATATGCTCAAGAGTGCCTATCTGAATGTCAAAATAGACTCCAATTATTTGATTGCAGCCGATTCACTGCTCAGTGATGAGCTTCTCTTGACATTGAATAGTCTCGCATATACTTATGCCCGGTACTCGAAGGATATGAGCCGCAAGGAGAAGCAAAAAGCTCTTGGTGATGCGCTAAATATCTACTTGGCCAACCTTAGGCTTGTTTCAGACATTTCCGAGAAGATCAGCACCGGTGAACTAACCCAACTGACTGTGCCGCTTTTCAATTGTGACCCCGAAAATACCAAGCTCATCCAGGCTGAGCTAAAAGCCCATGTGAGCGAGATTCTATGGGCTAGAGGATTTCGTCAGGATGCCCTCTCCTGGGGCGAGGAGGTTATCGACGAGATTTTCTTTGACCGTGCCACCAACCCACGCGCTGTTCCTATTCTCTCGAATGTGCTTGGAAATCTAAAAGTCATGTATAAAGCACAAAAGAACGCTGAGGGCCAGCGCTGGTGCGATGCTCTTAGCGCAGATTTACACGGATTTGAAGCAGAGCCAATCTCCTGGTATGATAGTGTTGTGCAAAGGTTTACCAAGATCATATACTACAAGGGGCCGTTGGGCATCCTTGAGAAGGCCTTGAAGGAACGGTTTGGGTCGACTCAAGTTATCCCTGAAATCGAGCAATACGAGGATGAGGACGAAGAGATTTGAAACAGCGGCGTCGAAAGTCCCCTATCTTTGCCTTTATTTTTCTTTGGATCAAGACTGATCCGACATGACCTCGTCGGAATGCACGCAGTCGCGTGGGGAAGCATAGTCTGGAGCGGCCAGTGTGACCTGTATATAGATACTAGGCGCGACCAATCACATGGCAACTAAGTGTAAGATCCGGGGTTCCTGGGTATACCAGGCATGGTGAGAAACGAGCCAAAAAATACCCTAATCCTCATTCTCAACCCTACCCACAATGTTGCCCGTCACACGTATCGGAATATCCCTGAACCTCTCCCGTTGCTCGATGCTTGTCAAGCCCCTCACAATGCGTGGCTTCAAAACTATCCCACAACCTCCAGGAAATATTATTGGCACCGTCAACGATGCCTATGTCCCACCAAAGCCACACAAGACCCACGGCTCGTACCACTGGACCTCCGAGAGAATCGTGGCCATTTCATTGTTGCCATTAGTGGCTTCTTCTTTCACGACTGGCACTTCCGTCGCTCTTGATACTACCTTGTCTGCTTTCCTTTTGTACCATTGTCACACTGGATTCCAGTCTTGTATTATTGACTACATTCCTGAGAGAGTTTACGGCAGCTACCACAACTACGCCATGTATTTGTTGACCTTTGGCAGCGGCGTTGCAGGATACGGCATCTACGAGATGGAAAAGAAGGAAGAAGGCGGTTTGGCTGGCATTGTCTCCCGTTTGTTCCGTGCTTAGAGTGACCGCTTATTCCGCCCAAAGCAACTACCCAAAGCATAATAATCTTGGCGCATGCATCGCCTAGTGATGATAATTTTTTGAATACACGACAGGCAAATATATATGAGACTAACATCATCGGAGTATCCTGAAGATTTATTAACTGGGTTCTGAAGGACTCGCCAACTCGAACAAGGCAGCCTTGCTGGCTCAACCCAGTCCACTAAGCTCCTGAGTAGTCGGAACCACTTTTTTGTCGATCCATTCTTTCAAATTTATCTTAGCTTGCTGGATTGATACGTCTTCAATGTCCTCTGTTGAGAGAACCCGTAATGAATATTTGTCTTTGTTAAAGGCATCCCTTAACTTCAAAGTGTCTTCAACTAGCACCACCTCTCTCATTTCATCGATCTTGACCATAATAGCGCCCAGATCGACCATTCTCATCAAATGGGCTTCTAGCTTATCGCAGGTGCTTACTTCTGGCACTAGCGTCGAAAGTAAATATTCTAAGCCGATCTCGTTGCCTACGTTCCGATTGAGCACTGATAAGATTGAAAGCTCGGTCAACTTTCGTTTTTCCTGGGAATCTAGCTCAAGAAAGTGATGGGGGTTGGTTTCGTACATTGAAATGTTTCCGTATGAGAAGAGCTCGAGAGTGTTGATTAGCTTCTCACGACCTGACGTTGTTTTTAATTGCTTGGCTTCATTATATGCCTGCTCTAGGGCTTGTCGATAATTGCAAGTTTGTTCATCCCTAAACGATTCCCGTATTTCGCTTTCCAGAAGCATGGTGAGGGTAGTTTTCGATAATTTCGCGCACGGCAGACCATATCAAATCAATTTAACATCTTCGACCAAGCAAGGGTACATCTCGCGAATGATACTGTCAAGCAATTTGACCACTAAGACTTTGTTCATGTCGCTTCTGTTGTCTTCGCTGGTAGGTGCGCAAAAGATTTGTATGAACCCTTCGATTTCCTCCATGGCTTCCTTTGGCTGTTGACCATTGCATGCAAGGGATCGAATCAATGCCCCAAAAAGACGATTTTGGGAGCTTTTGGAAACAAAGGCGGAATAGATTTTCTCTGCGATCTCTTTTGGTGTTTGTTCTCTCGTTGGAGGCTCCTCCAGCTTGGCTGTTCCGTCAATAACAATGGTTCTTAGCTTAGAAACAGTGCCTGCCAAAAACCCATCTTGTAAGATTGAAGAAGTCCTAATCATTGTGGTGGCTGATTTCACAACGAAACTATCGAGCCTAAAAGCCAAGGCTTTGTTGACATAGAGCGAGGCTCTGATGAGAGAAAGGCAGTGTGTCAAGATAGGCCTCACCTGGCTGAATTTTGTGACTGTGTCAATGAGATTGAGCACAGGGGAGTACAAAACCAAAGGTAGCTTTTCAGTTTTTTTTAAATCGCTCAGAAGCATCAGAGACATGATATTCCACCCAGTGGACGCCTTGTTTCTTAGAATCTGAAACATGCTCAGAGCAGTTCCTTTTTCTGGTAGCAGATCTGCGTCCTGACAAAGTTTTGCCACCAAGGTTGTTAGAGTATCATGGATAAGAAACCTAGGCGAAGAAAGAAGCCCAATGAGTTTGCTGAAACCCAAATCAGCTATTATTGTAGTAAGAAAATGGGTGACTATATCTGAGTCTCGGCATCCTTGCGCCGTGCCTGTTTTACCCGAAAATGTGGCATCCAAAATCCCCAGCGCAATGGCCCGGTAGTAAACTTGGCCAGGGTCGACATCTTCGGGTTTGGTTTCTGGGCTCGGGAAAGCTCCCTGGAATACAACATGAGACTCGGCCAAATAGCGCCTCATCAAAGAGTTGGCGTCGTAATCCATCAGCACTTTACTGGAATCCTTTGAAATGAAATCCCTGGCGTAACGGGGCACGTTGTCTATAAGCTGGTTGTCCAGGATATGCTGATTGAGTATTGCAGCCATGTCATTTATCAAGCAAAAAAGTCTCTGCAGCTCGATTACAGCCAGGAGCCTTTGGGAAAAGTCTCTAACAAAATCACTCAATGCCGTATACACATGCACGATGAAGTCCGTATTATCGGTGTTGAGCTTCTGTAGATACCACGACAGCACGTAGGAGGTGACAACGGAGCTTAAGAGCAAGTGAAGTTCAAGATTTAAGTCTGGGTAAGACTCTTTGATCAAAACCGGCAAGTGTACCTTGAGCTGTTTCAGTGATACCTTGTTGTTGGTGATCAAAAGTTGTGCCGGCACATATAGTTTGACGAGGAGTTGAAACTCTGAGGATTCCACGGTAATATGGGGGTCTTTCCGCTTGGGTTTTCGCGATTCATTCCCAATGACGACTTTGTTCTCCTTGAAAGCGTTACCTTTCTTGTACGCCCGTCGGGGTCCTTTCTTATCCATTAGATAAGATTGTCATGTATGCGCGTTTGACAATGTTTGGTGGAGCCATCGCGGTTGTCAGCGGGTTCACGGCGAAAATGGATTCTCCCGGACATCGAAGGCAGTGGCGGAGTATGAACTGCCGAAGAGATTCAAGCCTTCGAGACTATTGAAAAAGATCTCTCTCTTCTTTATGAGTCTCTGAAGAATCCTGTATAGTGCGCACCCTTACATGGCCAGCGCAGTCTGAACCTCCCACAAATAGCAGCCATGACAGCATTCCTACCGAAAAGATTTGTGGCCCGTTGTGCTACTCGCTTCGAGCCCCTCAGTGCAAACTACGCAATTCTCAGACATGTGCATTTCGACGGCATTACCCCTTTCTCGAAAGGCCAGGATATTCAAGCAGCAATGGTAAACGCTAACTTGGACTTCAAGAAGATGGAGTACAAAATCAAAAAGCAAAGATCGGAGTACCAAAGCCAGGGCTTGCAATTGCATGATTACGAAGCCACATTTTTAGATCGGGTCCTCCTGATGAAGCCAATACCGACCCTTTTGACCTTTGAATTTGATAACGTATTCACAGGGGGAAAGCAGATGAAGCAGGATCCAAGGCTCCCCCAGATGATCGCGGAATACGAGCAGCAAGGCTGCAAATATTATCAGTTGGAAAGAGGTGGGCAGGTCACCTGGCACGGAAGGGGCCAGTTGACAGCCTACTTGATATTGGACCTCAAACACTTTTCTCATTTGTCTGTGCGGTGTTACGTTGACTCGGTCTTGCTTCAGTCAGTGAGGGATTTACTAAAGAAAAACCACCTGCTTGATACACATCTTAACGAAAACCCCGGTGTTTGGGTAGAGCAAAATGACTTGAAGATCTGCTCAGTCGGCTGTAACGTGCAGCGGGGAATTACGTCATATGGGCTAGGCTTAAACGTCAGTCCAGATCTTCAATTTCTCAATTCCCACGTTCTTTGCGGATTGGAGGGTACCAGAACCACGTCTATAGAAGAACAAAGGCCCGGCAAATCTGGCACGGTAAAGGAAACTGCTCATATGCTAGCTAAAGAGTTGGCCCGCCTTCTCAATATTCGGACCGTGGAGCACTTGGATGGCGCTGAGCTTGCCAAAGATCCGCAGGACGCGGTGCACTTATGAAGCGTTTGAGCAATGGAAAGGCTAGATGAATAGTGAACTTCGAAATCCCGTTGTGAAGCTGTTCATCCGGGCGGAAGAGCAGGAATGGCGCTGAGCTTTGTTCGAGTTTGCTGTAATTTAAGTCGAGACAAAGTGTACTTGAGACGGTCCTTCTTGTTCCGTAGAAGTTTAAGACGAGCTAACTGGGGCTCACTAGCTTGGGCAACAGCGGGCGAGTCGTCGCCGGAATCCACGGCATTCTTCTCCGCTGTGTGTAGCCTGACTTTCTGAAGCTCTGACTTATTCTTCAAGGTCTCTCTCTTTCGCTTTAAGCGGTCCAAATCTCTATAAATACGCTCCCGAAGCTCCTTGATCTGCGGGTGAGAGCTATTCTTGGCACACTCCTTGGCTGCCTCGATGTCCCGCTCAGGTACCACGCCGAATACCTTTTGAATGTTGAGCACCTTCCGAAGACGGGCCACATCTTTTATGGCTAGCTGTAACAGTTCATTTGAACTTTGTAATGCGGAATTAGAGCGATCTAGAACCCTAGAGCATGTGCTGAGCGCCGCAGAGTCCATCTCACCATAAATGTGAAATTGCAGTTGATGTTTTGATTCGCGATAAATGTTTTGCATGGCGGCCACTGCAGCACACGACAACCCGAGGCTCGTTGACGAGTTGCGATGAGGGATTCTCTGGGCAAGCTGCAAAGGCCCGTCGGCAACCGCTTGGGTGTTTGTTTGTTTTTTGGCGGGGTCAGTATATCTGTCCCGCTCTTCTTTAATCAAATCAAACCTCACACTTTACCGCTAAATTTACCCAGTCATTGAAAAACTAAGGCCTGAGGTAACGTCAGCATCTAAAATCGTCAAAAACAAATCCCACCGGCAAACCAGCCCCAAATCTATGAGAGGAAGTTTATGGGATATACTCTATAAATTCTTTCGGTAAAATTTCATTATTGAGTGTTTATGATGATGTAGATCATCAATTGCCTGTGTGGAGGTGTATACATATAAGTCTCGCGCCATATTAGACATCTTTAGTGCATTTGCTTACAGGACCTACCGCCGGGGAACAAACCACGCCTGATCCCTGTTGATTCTGCCCTCTCGCACAGATACAAATAGCCCAAATGAAAAGCACCAGCACCAGCGGCTGCACTCAGGTCTCTAGGCGCAGATCTAATTCCCAGTCGCATGTGGTGGTGCCGCCTCTGTTCCAGAGCCAGAACTCGTTCCACGGGTCAGCATCGGCCAAAACCGCCTCCAAAAACAAACTCCAAAAGCGATACCAGGCCGAGTATTACGTGACGCTAACCCCCCTAAACGATACGTTCACCACGAAGCACATCCATGTTCCTTTCTTCCCCGACACGTGTAAACTAGGGCGTCCCACCGGTACACGAGTAAAGCCGCAGGTTACCAACGGGTATTTCGACTCTCGCGTGTTGAGCCGAAATCATGCATGCATGTTCGTGGATCCGAAGACAGGGACTCTAATGGTGCAGGACATGGGCTCGTCCAACGGTACCTTCGTGAATCTTGAGAAGATCACTGCAGACCCGGTCCCGATTAATGTCGGAGACACCATCAACTTGGGCTTCAACATCCAGGTGGAAACAAGTCATAAGCAAATCAGTGCTCGAATAGACAACATAAATGTTGTATCTAACAATCCCAAGGGTGCTGTACTGGAAGGCCTACCTCGCCTTACTCTTAATATTATCAACAATTTCACCGAGTCAGAGTTGGCACAGCACGATTTTGTCCAGAGCCTTTTTGCCAAATCTCGTGAGCAGGTGCTCCCGGAAACTTCAGAGCAAGACAAAGACACAGATGAACGCGGACGGGCATTCGACCAAGCCATGTTTGCAGACATCGTCCCCAGTATAGATGAATCGTTCACCAATTCATCAAACCCTCTGAATCTGGCTGGTATATTCAATAATTCTAACATAGTGAGTAGTCCTGAGTTGGTCTCAACCCTTGATTACCTCAACGTCACTGTGGCCAAAATCAAGCAACAAAACAATGCCTTGAAATCAATACAAGGCTTCTTTGTGAAGTATGCTGCCCAGATAGACGAGCTCAACGATTCCTATCTCCGGATGAAAATGAAGGAATATGATGAGAAACTCAGTATTGAGCTTGCCTGCGATTTAGAGAAGTCAGCCAAGTTGGCTAAGGAACAAGACCTCAAACTCTCGGAGCAGTCTAATATAATATCGAGCTACAGGAAGAAGGTTGCCGATTTGGAGCAAAGCAACGAATTTCTTTTACGAAAAGTTGAAGCTTACGAGAAATTCAACGTTAATGATGTTAGTGATAATGAGTTCAGCTTCACTAATGAATCTTCACTTGCCAACTCTGTGGAGGAAGTTGGTCAATCGATTAGGAGTAGGACTCCGTCAAGAAATGGCCCCGAATCGGTGTTACCTCAGTCAACTCCAGAGAGTGAGAAGCTTTTCAATACACTCAACAACCATGAGAAATCGCCGCACGTTGTCGACGAACAAGCGCTGACCAAAGAACCTACTCCTGCAAGTCTGGGCGCCAGCCCATTCTATGGAAAATTGCGAGATGCTTTGTTTCATTACAAAAACCACGGAGCCATGTTAGGATTTTTAATCGTTGTTGCTGGGTACTATTATCAGAACACCAAGTGATATATTTACTCGCGGTCAAGAATCGCAGTATTCGGTGGCTTCTGTTATGCTTGGAGTCGCGCCAGCATCATCTGATTTCATCTGCGCGCGTTGGAATCAGTTTCCATCGAGTAGCTGCCATTGATAGCAGAGCCTCGAAAAACATTGAAATCAAAGACTAATCTTCGTGGAACATGTTTCCTGTGCTAAGACACCCAAGCATCTTGCACCGCTCGAGATTATCAGCTTCAGCACCCTTGCATCTCGTTCATAGCAGGCCTCTCATTTTCTGGACTGCCTTGACAGCCATTTCATCCTTGGCATTCAATGAAAATAATAGGCTTGCTTCCAAAATGGAAAGGGGTGAACTTCATTATGAGGACTCCAATGCGGAGATGAACAAAGCCCGTCTGAGTTTGGGTGGTAACAAATACTTTAAAAGAAGGGACCCAGAGTACCCTGGTCATGTTCCTCTCTCCCAGCCTGAACAAATTCTCATGTTTGTTGGATCCGCCATTGGATCTTATTTTCATCCTGAGAGAAACGAAAATATTGTTGCGCTCGGTGAATCCACAGCAATCAAGCCTATATTGAGAAACCTCCAGCAACAGATGTTGTCAGACCCGGTTGGGCGTCAAATCTTGCGGGAGCGTCCCAGAATCACAAGCACATCCTTAGATTTGGGCCACTTACGTGCATTGCCCGAGAATACTCTTGGGAAGGCATACGTTAATTGGTTAGACAAAGAGGGCGTTTCCCCAGACACGAGAGTCCCGGTTCGGTACATCGATAATGAGGAACTTGCATACATCTACCAAAGGTACAGAGAGTGTCACGACTTTTACCATGCCATCACAGGATTACCCATCATCATCGAAGGAGAAATTGCCGTGAAAGTCTTAGAGTTCATGAACATGGGCATGCCGATGCCCGGATTGGGGGCTTTAATGGCACCTTTGCGACTTAAAAAATCACAAATCAAGAGACTCTACAGTATTTATTATCCGTGGGCAATCCAGAGCGGAATGAACTCCAAGTTGCTACTCAACATATACTGGGAGAAGATTCTTGACAAAGATGTAAACGAACTTCGAGAGGAAATCGGGATCAGACAGCCCCCTGATCTAAGAAACATGCGGAAAGAGTACTTGAGATCCCGTTCCGCAAAAAAAGTATAGAAGTGATGTGGGCTCGAAATTGGAGGTTGTGATGTGTTGGTCCTGCACGTAATGCGTGCATCAGCCATGCCCACTGAGAGTAGCAAGCAGTGCCAATCTATACATGTGTACATATATTCCTCCTTCTCCCGCAAAGAAACGCGCTGAATTTCTAGAAATACCATTAATATGTCTCAATTCCTTTACAAGATTTTTTTGAAGAAAGTATGTGGCAAAGCAACTGTCTCTGGTCATTTACTAACATCTAGACCAACCTTGACTCTGTCATAAAGGTGGGCGGAGTTACCGAGGACCCATACTTTGAGACCATCCCTGATCTGGAATTGCATTTTTACCAAAGAAAGGGAGCAAAAAGAAGAAGAAAGCTTCCGGACTTCATTTCAAAAAATGACTACAAAGTGTTACAATCGGTTAAGAGGAAAGCTTATAGATTAGACTTACAGTTGAGCTTGTGTGGAATCAGATTAGGATGGGCCGGAATAATCGGCCTCATTCCCTGGATCGGTGATATCATTGCAATGTATTTTGCGTATCAAGTTGTGCGTAAAGCGGACCAGATCGAAGGCGGCATACCCTCTGGATTGAGACTGAAAATGATGTCTAACGTGGCGTTTGACTTTGCCATCGGCTTGATTCCAATCGTGGGAGACTTCATGAACATTATGTACAAGTGCAACCTGCGAAACTTCGTATTGTTGGAGAAACACTTGGTGGAGAAATATCTGAGTCAAGCAGCCGTACCCGCTCATGTTTCTTTGGGAAACCATGATCATGCCAAGCCCTTGTCTGACGCCAATACGCGTCAAAAAGCACTGCAAGGAAATGTCAATTCCACATCGCCGAGGGTTGCGCCACAGCAACAATCTGGGTACCGTGATGAAGCTGGCCACATGGTTTAAGCAGAGCAGGTTATTACTTGAAAGCTGCCACCCATGAGAAATATCTTCAAGCGGCTGATTAAGCAAATTCCAGCTCCAACAAGAGAACTCTCTTGTTAAACTCTTCGACGAACGAATAAAGCTGATCTAGCTTCATGAATAAGAGCTCTAAGTTATCACATTGTTTTATTAAATCATCTGCGTCTGATAGCTCGTTATCGACGTCGGCTTGCTGCCGAAAGACATCTTTATCAATTGCATCTTTCTTTGCAACAACCGACTTGTAGGTTTTCTCAGACAAATTGAGGATGTGGTCCCGAATTTTGAACATCAAGTAGTCGTACTGAACTGAAAGATCCTTGATCTGGTAAGGGTCGTCATTGGGCTCATTCATGTGTGCACAGCGTGCGTAGGTGTGCAACGTTGCTAGACCACCCCCGCACTAGCCGATTTCTGGCCACCTTCACGTGATTCGAGGTCTGCTTAACAATTGGGTTTGCCACAAACTTTATTACACTGGCAGGCATTTCAGAAACTATCGGGTGCTCTAGTTACATATTACTTTAATATTTTCTATGAGCTTGCCCTTAGGTGGTTGACGAAGCGGCTAATCATCATGGCACTGCGCCGACACGCACCCGTACCCCATGAGATTATCAAGACTTGTCCTCGATCCAACTCCCTGCTTACACTCAAAGTCAGATCATGTTCTCGACATCATCCCTGTCGTATTCTCTTTCAAAAATCAACCCCAAGCTCTTGCGAAGAATCTGTATGTTTCCTATAATTTATGATTAGTTTAGGGTGGATAAGCTCACTCGTCACGTCCCCTCCCCATTTCTATTATAGATGAGCCACTAACAACTCTAGACCGTGCGTGCCGCCCCACTTTAGAGGAACCCAATCTTGCACTCAACTTGGAGATATGTGACTACGTCAATGCAAAGCAAGGCTCTGTTCCCAGAGAATGTGCTATTGCCGTGGTGAAATTGATCAACCAGAGAGACCCCCAGACCTCTACATTGGCAATCCACCTTTTGGACAACTTGGTGAAAAATTGTGGCTTTCCTTTCCATTTGCAAATCTCGACGGTAGAATTTTTGAACGAGTTGGTTAAGCGGTTCCCGGAACGACCTCATTTTCCCTACAGCAAGATTCAGCGGTTGATTCTTGCTCAGATAGCAGAATGGCACCAAACAATTTGTAAGACCTCCAAGTATCGAGAGGAATTTCACTACATTAGAGACATGCATCGGTTATTATCTAGCAAAGGCTATGTGTTTCCCGAGGTCAAGGTGGAGGACGCTGCGGTCTTGAATCCTTCAGAAACCATCAAGACATTACGTGACATTCAAAAAGAAGAGGCAATCGTTCATAGCGCCAAGTTGCAGGAGCTTATTAGAAGAGGAAAACCGAACGACTTGCAAGAAGCAAACAAATTGATGAAAATCATGGCGGGTTTCAAGGACGACAACGTCGAGGAGAATAGAAAGCAGATTTCCGAGGATATTGCCCGCTTGAAGAGAAAAGGTGAAATCTTTGCCGAAATGTTGAATGCCATCGAGTCGTCTGGATCTCAAATTGATGACTCCAACGAGACTTTGATCGAGCTTTATAGTGCTATCAAAGGCTCACAGCCCATCATTGGCAAGATTATGGAGGAAGAACACGATAATGAGGAGTATGTTAATGATTTGTTAGCCATGAATGACTTCATCAACCAGTTGATTGAAAAGTTCCAGCTCTTGAAAGGTGGCCAGACTGAGGAAGCTTCAAAGATTAAGGTGAAGGGAGATGCAAGCAGCGCGTCGACCGCAAAGGAATTGAATCTCATTGACTTTGGTGATGAGCCCTCGAGTGGTGAGTCAGGTGCTCAGGAACAACAGGGCTACCAAGATTTGTTGAGCGAGTTGTCTAACTTGGCTTTCACTGACTCTGTGTCTCTGACTCAGCAGAGAAAGGTGAACCCCATGGATTTTTTTGGCTCTGGAGGCTCAATTTCTCTCGGGGATCACTCAAACGGGATGCAGCAGCCCGTGCCCACGTCCTCGAAAGGAAGTGCAGGTGGCAGCAGCTCGAACAATATCGATCTCTTAGGAGAGTTTGCATCGCCATCTCCACAGCTCCAGTCTAACACGGCCAAGCAATTGGACCCATTTGGCTTTGACTTTCCTGCTACAACGCACTTTCAAAATAGCGAACCAACGGTGAAACGATCCTCCCTCTTCGATGAGAGTGAACGCGTCACGTTGGAGATAGAAACTCTATCTGATTCCACGCCTACATATGAGCATGGCTATTTTTATGTGAGCAACAAGAAAAACGAGACTCTCACTAATCTTAGATTGATGGTGGCGGCTGCAAAGGGATGCAAACTAGACTTGAAACCTCAGAGCAGCAACAGCTTGCAGTCTCATCAAAAGCGGGGCTTCCACCAGGAATTCTTCATCGAAAACCCTTCCGAAAAGCCATTGAAATTCAAGTGGAAACTTGAGTTCTCCAGCGGTGGCCAAGCCGCAGAAGAGGGCGGGGTCGTGAACTTGAGTGTTTGAATGAAGGGCGCCTAATTTCTTGATGAAGAACGTTTTACTGAGGGCTTGTTGATTAAATTGGAAACGTATAGCGCCATATACGGGAGAGAATTGAAGGGTAGATTTGAAGTCAATAGCATCGTCACTTGATAAGAACATGGTCGAGCACCAACAAGATACCATTACCTGCGTGTTCGACCGACGAGACGGCGAATTTTGAGTCGCCTTGCCTGATGAAGAATTTGCCCGTGCTCTCGTCTTGTCCAATCGTGACATATTGACCGTTACGTAACTCAACGACCATCGAGTTATCTTTCTCAGCAGCACTGGAAGAAATGTGGGCATCAATGAAGTATTGAATGTTCTTTTGTGCCACCTTGTCATCCGTTTCATCATTCTGAACATGGTTCGGGTATTCCCATGGCTTGAGGCCTTTTTGGCTAGAGAATTTCAGCACTGCGTCATCTGATGGGGCGAAGATAACAGTGAAGCCCTCAGAATCGTCGACTCGAGAACTTATTTCCGCGTTATCTCTTAAATACGCAGAGAATATGGATATTCCTGGGACCTGGGGGAGCAAAGTCTGAAGCAAAGGTTCGTCCGGCTTCATCACACCCTGCGACCTCTTGTTGCTTCTCTCCTCTGTAGCTTGAGTATCATCTGCTAATTTCTCGTCCTCTTTATCGATAGCAGCATGAAATGATTCCAAGGATACCACGTTTCTGGCATCCCGTTTGTTATTTCCGTTTTTGAGGGCAGATACAAGGTTATCCAAGTAATATACATTCTTGGCAGCAATGCAAGACGCAAAGATCAAAACAGCAATGTTTAAGATTCTCATGTTGAGTACAGATTGCAGGAACAGGCCTTAAAAGCACAAGGTACGTTTATGTGAGATCTTCGTCGATTTATATATATAAAAGGCGGGTGTAGTGTGCAGGATTTTGTGAGGGGACGGTTGGGCGCATAGCTCTTTTTGGGTCATTCGCACCCAACTAGCTACTAGTGTGACCGTGACTCGGTTATATGGCGTCTGGCCGCGCGAGCAAGTCAGCCCCCTCGTGCAATTTAGCAATATCTAAGCAAAAAGTCAATGCTAGGCCTTCGTCAGCGCTTTGTTTGCGTGCAGTATTTCTATTAGCGGCAATTATCAATCAGTATACAGTTATTAGATATTGCAAGGACTCGAAATATTTCAATGATACTAAGAGAATGTCGTAGGGCGTTCCCACCTTGAAATCGAAAATGCTCATCACTTCCGATTAGTAGAGGAAGGCACCAGCGGCAGCAAAGAAGGCAACCACAGTGGCTAATTGGGTAGCAGCAACTGGGGCAGCACCGGAGTCCCTGCTGGAAGAAGACGACGACGAGCCGGAAGATGAGCCGGAGCCGGAGCCGGATGAAGTGTCGGTAGACTCACCGTTGGAGTTACCACTCTTGGAGGAAGATGAAGAGATGGTGGAGGATGCACCCTCACAGTAAAACTTGTCGCCCTTAATGTCCTTGTTGGAGTTTAATTTGCTGAAAGCTGCACACGACAATTCACCAGTAGAGGTCATGTTGAAACCACCAGACACTCTGTTCAAAGATGGAAAGGTTCCGTTATCGAAGTCACCGTTGATGTTGACAGATCCGCCAATGGTGGTCAACTTTGGGAAACCAGAGAAACTCTTCAATTGGTCGTTTTCTTGAATGTTGAGGGCACCTCCAATGGTCTTCAATTGTGGGAAGTTGAATTCATCCAAATCATCGTTCTTCTCAATAGCAAGAGAGTTACCAATTGATTTCAAACCTGGAAGCTCAAAGTCAGTGAATGCGCTGTTCTCCAAGGAAAGGGAACCGTTGATAGCAGTCAAGTTCTTGGCAGAAAGAGATGCGATTCTTTGGAAAATGACGTTCTTGGCAGAACTCAATTGGTCCAAGCTAACCTCGACCTTTTCAGCATTGTAGTTGATGGACAAGAGATCAGTCACGGATTGCAAACCAGACTCAATGGTGTTGATGTCCGCATTGTTGTTAACATCGAAGGTGGTCAAAGAGAACACGTCGATACCGGTCAATGAGGATAAGCCGGTGTTAGAAATGACGATGGATTGGGCAGAGGTGATACCGGAAGTAAGACCAGTAGACTCCAAAGCTGGTAAAGCGTTGTAGGTCAAGGATCCAACCGTGGTCAACTGGGCCAAGTTAATGGAGCCCAAGATGGTGGCGTCAGAGACACTAAGCTCACCGGAAACCAACTGCAAGGAAGGTGCATTAAATTGGGTAGCCTGGGTAGTATCGTTAATTCTGAGATTACCGTAAATTTGTTCAACTCCACTGAGATCAATGGAGCCAAAGTTATCACCTTGGATGTAAATGTTACCAACAGCGGTGGCACAAGCTGCAACAGAGGCAACTTGAGAAGATGCGGTGGCTGTGAAGTCGCTAAAGGAACAAGCCTTGGTGACAGTTGGAGTTGCAGTAGTCAATGTCGAGTCTATCGGTTAGTAAAAACTCTTCCAAACATAAAGTTCCGTAATAAAAGTCAAGAAAAATATAACGCATGAGGCTAAGCTCCGATAGTGGTCTTCTTATGAAGCTTTTAAAAATGGGAATAATTCAAGTGGTAAGTTGAAAGCCGGTGGAGTCCAATGGAATCCAGTTTAGCCGGCCCAGCTAATTCCTAAAATCCTAATACATACTGTTTGCTGATGCGATACCGACAACGGCAGCAGTGGCAACTAAAGACTTAAATTGCATAGCGTTTGTGTGGTAATTCCAAAAGTAAAGGAAAAAGAGAAAAGTCAGGCGAGAAATTAGCCGGATGAGGCCTTTATATATGAGAGTGCGATGTTGCAGATCAAAATACCGTACTTGGCAGAACAAAAGAAAAAATTTTGCGTTTAACGCCTGAGTTCCGAGGGCAAAGTGCTGCGCCCTGCACTAATATAGAAATTTTCGCGCCACCGGGGACAATAAATTTAGAAGTTGTTGTGCACGTTTGCCTCCCTGCGGAAAATTTGGCGCGCAACAGCACTAACAGACCAAAGTATCGGGCATTTCACCTGCACGGTTCGTGCGGGTTGATAACAACCGCAGATTTCATAACAAAGCAGCCCCAGCCACCTGTTTGTCTGAATCATTGTTCCCACCAGAAGAAACAATGATTTGGCCCGAGAAAAGCCCGCATGCAGCTCTTGCCTCCCGTAGGACCCCTTGAAATGTGCAAAATTCTGCCCTATCTTAATGGTGAAGACGTAGCCTGGACTTTAGTACTGTGCAACAGAATCGGTGGTGTGTCTGAAACCTCCACTAACGTAACCGTAAAGGGAAAACTGTGACCGCGGAGATCCGAGGGACATGTACTGCAGGTAGTACAACAGGGTTGATGCGTCATACAATGTGAGATTTGCTATTAATGTTCCGGATTTCATGCTGCTACACAAGTGTCTCAAAATCTACATTACGGTTCCTGCTAGGTCCCGAGGGCTCATCTCTAGTTTCATCCTCTTCGGTCATAATTGCAAGCCTGAATGATCACAAATCTTGAGTGATACCTTAAATGACATCATTTACTAATATTACAGTCTTGTGGCTTACTGGACCTTCTCGGCAAAATCCTCCAACAACTTGAAGTTTCTCTGCTCCACAGACCCGTTGCCTGGAAGCCTCGTGGAACCCATCAAGTAGGAATCAATCTCTCTTGCACACTGTCTTCCCTCTTGAATACCCCACACAACCAAAGATTGCCCTCTTCTACAGTCACCCGCAGCAAACAAATTGTCGTCTGCGGAAACTCTGTATCCACTGGGGTCAAAAGTACCAATAGTGCCCCTCTTGGATTTGCTGACGCCAAGCTTTTCGGTCTCGGGACCCACGAAACCCATAGATAATAGCACAACCTCTGCAGGGAAGAATTCCTCGGAGCCTGGCACCTCGGCCATTTGCCAAGCACCAGAGTCCGACCGTTTCCACTCAACTCTAACTGTCTTGATACCCTTCACGTTGCCCTCTTCATCCCCAACAAATTCTTTAGATAAGATAGAATACTCTCTGGGATCTTTGCCGTAGTGAGTGGCAACCTCTGTGTGGCCGTAGTCCACTCTGAAAACCCTTGGCCATTGAGGCCATGGGTTGTCCTTGGGTCTTTCGTTCGGTGGAGTTGGCAACAATTCAAAGTTGGTCACAGACTTAGCTCCATGTCTGGTAGAAGTACCCAAACAATCGTTACCCGTGTCACCACCTCCAATGACAACCACATTTTTGCCGGCGATGGTCTTTCTGATCTCCTCTAAGTTATTTTCCAACAAAGCCTTGGTGTTAGACCGCAATAACTTCATGGCAAAATCGATGTTCTTCAAGTCTCTGCCGGGAATGTTCAAGTCTCTTGGGATAGTGGATCCAACTGCGTATACCACGGCGTCGTGTGAGCTCTTCAACTCCTCCATAGATATGTCCACACCAACCGCTGTGCCACACACAAAGTCAATACCCTCATCTGCTAACAAGTCAGTTCTTCTCTTGACGATACGCTTATCCAATTTCATGTTAGGAATACCGTACATCATCAAACCACCAGGTCTATCTGACCTTTCGTAGACAGTCACCTTATGGCCTGCCTTGTTCAATTGGTCTGCACATGATAAGCCAGCCGGACCTGAACCAATAACAGCAACGGTCTTGCCAGTCCGGTGGGCTGGAGGATTAGCTTTGATCCAGCCCTGTTCGAAACCGTGGTCAATGATTGCGCATTCAACAGACTTGATGTTGACTGGCTCTTCGTTGATACCTAAAACACAAGCCCCGTTACATGGAGCAGGACATATTCTGCCAGTAAATTCTGGGAAGTTGTTGGTCATCATCAATCTTTGCAATGCATCATACCATCTGTCCTTAAAAACCAACTCATTCCATTTCGGAATGATATTCGAGATTGGGCACCCGGTGTCGGAAGTACAGAAAGGAACACCACAGTCCATACATCTGGCGGTTTCGTGCTTCAATTCATCTTTGGTTAATCTGGAGGTCATTTCATTCCAGTCCTTGGCTCTTTCTTTTGCAGGGCGGTACTTCTCATTTCTTCTCTTATACTTCATGAAGCCCTTCACTTTGTCAATCTTTGCGACTGCCTTCTTCTCGAGGTCAAGATCCAAAATGGTATCTTCAAGGTCCTGAACCTTCGGTTCGGCGGCTTTTGCATGGCCATGATTGTGGCCCTTTCTAATCTTCGAAGCCTCACCATTGGTAGCATCGCTCTCAGGGTCCTCTTTGATGGTCTTGAGGAATGCGTTCATCTCATTATTCTTAGCATCCAAAGCCTTCTGCTTCTCTTTCTCGAGAACCTTCTTGTAATCATGTGGTAACACCTTGACGAATCTGGGCAAAATCCGGTTGAAGTCATTCAAAATGTTGTCTGCCACTTCAGAGCCAGTATAGTGACGGTGGTCTTCAATCAATCCTCTTAAGAAAGCAATCTCAGATGGTTCTGTAACACTGGACAACTCAACGGTCTCTTCGTTCACCTTAGTTGAGAAGTCTTGAGCCATGTCCAAAACGTAAGCAATACCACCACACATACCTGCAGCAAAATTACGTCCTGTGCCTCCCAAGACGACAACCCTACCACCAGACATGTATTCACATCCGTGATCACCGGTACCCTCGGCAACAATGATAGCGCCTGAGTTTCTCACCGCAAATCTTTCGGCAGCAATACCCCTAATGAAAGCAGCACCCGAAGTGGCTCCAAAAAATGCAGTATTACCTGCAATTATTTGGTCTTCGGCCTTGAAGGTAGATCCCTTAGGTGGGTAAACAATGATTCTTCCACCAGACAAACCCTTTCCAATGTAATCGTTGGCATCACCTTCCAACTCAAGGGTAATACCGGAAGCCAAGAATGCGCCAAAAGATTGACCAGCTGATCCCTTTATGTTGACATGAATAGTGTCATGGGGCAAACCTTGCTCACCAAATGTCTTTGAAACTCTGTAAGACAAGGTCGTACCCAACGAACGATCAGTGTTGACCACGTTGGCCTCAATCGTGACAGGCAATCCCTTGGACAAGGTTAACTCAGACTCATCGATTAACTTGTTGTCGAGACGAACATGCAAACGGTGATCCTGTTTCCTCACACAGTGAGTGGCGACACCTGGTCTGATGGTGTGGGCAGGAGTCAAGATCGGAGACAAGTCAATGTTGGCATTCTTAGTGTTTCTCAAATCATCTCTTACCTTCAACACTTCTGTTTTCCCAATCATTTCATTGACAGTACGGAAACCCAACTTGGCCATGTGCTGCCTCAACTCGTTAGCAATGTAGTAAAAGAAATTGATGACGTGCTCAGGAGTACCTTGGAATTTGGCTCTGAGTTCCGGATCTTGCGTTGCGATACCAACGGGACAAGTGTTAAGGTGACACTTCTTCATCATGATACATCCCATGGCAATTAAAGGTGTGGTTGCGAAACCCCACTCCTCCGCTCCGAGCAAACAAGCAATGGCAACATCTCTTCCTGTACGGATTTGACCGTCAGTCTGCAAAACGACTCTTCCTCGCAAGTCGTTCAAAACCAAAGTCTGATGAGACTCAGCAAGACCCAACTCCCATGGCAAACCAGCATACTTGATAGAAGTCCAC
Source organism: Metschnikowia sp. UFMG-CM-y6306 (assembly GCA_009756535.1). Lineage (NCBI taxonomy): Eukaryota > Fungi > Ascomycota > Pichiomycetes > Serinales > Metschnikowiaceae > Metschnikowia > Metschnikowia sp. UFMG-CM-y6306. The sequence goes on along the minus strand of WFIW01000011.1, from coordinate 358,663 downwards.
TTGGCAGCACCAGTACCACCGTCACCGCCAGAAACCAAGATGTTCTCGGATCCAGCTTTGGCCACACCGGCAGCAACAATACCAACGCCAACCTCAGAGACCAATTTAACAGAGGTCCTAGCTCTTGGATTGGAACACTTCAAATCGTATAACAATTGTTTCAAATCCTCAATAGAATAGATATCGTGATGTGGAGGTGGGGAGATCAAACCAACTCCAGGAGTCGAATGCCTTGTTTTACCAATAGATTCAGAAACCTTGTGCCCAGGCAACTCACCACCTTCACCAGGTTTAGCACCTTGAGCCATCTTAATTTGCAACTCGTCGGCATCAGCAAGGTAGTACGAAGTCACGCCGAATCTACCAGAGGCAATTTGCTTGATGGCAGAACGCATAGTGTCACCATTAGCATTAACTTGTGATCTAGCAGCATCTTCTCCTCCTTCACCAGTATTAGATTTGCCTCCTAATCTGTTCATTGCAACGGCAAGGGTAGAGTGTGACTCCATGGAGATAGAACCATATGACATAGCACCAGTGAAGAACCTTCTGACAATTTCAGTCCATGGCTCAACTTGGTCAATGGGTACTGGTGTAGCATTTTCATAATCGAAGTCCAATAAACCTCTCAATGTGCAGTTTTTGATGGCCTCGTACTCCTTCTTTGAATATGCCTCGTATGCTTTCTCGTTCTTATTTCTTACCGCATCTTGCATAGAAGCGATGGCAGCAGGGTCATTGACCTTCTTTTCACCACCATCTCTCCAGTGGTACTCACCGGTTTCTGGAAGGCCTGTAGGTTTGATTGTGTCTCTTGATGGGTAGCCAGCTTCATGTAAGGAGAAAGCATCTTGAGCAATGTACTCGAACGTAATACCTTTGATTCTTGACGCAGTTCCAACGAAACATCTGTCAATGACAGAATTGTCAATTCCTAGGGCTTCAAAAATTTGAGCTCCCTTATAAGAAGCCAAGGTTGAGATGCCCATCTTCGACATGACCTTCAAGATACCTGCATCAGCAGCCTTCTTATAGTTGTCGAACATTTTATCGTCAGAAAAGTCAACCTTCAATAAGCCCTCGTCTCTCATTTTGCACAAGGTTTCGATTGCCAAGTATGGGTTCACACCATCGGCTCCGTACCCTACTAAGCAACAAATATGGTGCACTTCTCTAGCCTCAGCGGTCTCGAGCAAAATGGCCACCTTGGAACGTTGTTTCTGTCTAACCAAATGGTGGTGAACAGCACCGGTGGCAATCAAAGCCGAAATGGCCACTCTGTTAAAGCTGATGTCGCGATCTGTCAAAACAATCACTTTCCTGTCATCGGCAATAGCCTTGGATGCATCTTGGCAAATTTCATCAATCTTGTTGATGTATCCTTGAATACCATCAGCTCTGTCAAATGTGATATCAATATTGGCAACGGACCACAGTGGGAAGACGGTTTCCATATTTCTTATAGCCTTAAGGTGATTGTTGGAAAGAACAGGAGACTTTAACAACAATCTATTGCATTGATTAGGCTTCATCTCCAAAAGATTACCTTGGGGACCAACGTAACATTCTAAAGACATGACGATCTCTTCTCTAATGGGGTCGATGGGAGGGTTGGTGACTTGTGCAAACAACTGACGAAAGTACTCGTATAATAATCTGGGCTGCTCAGAGATACAAGCCAAAGCGGTGTCATTACCCATGGAACCCAAAGACTCCTTGGCCTCTGCCATGGGCGCCAAGATAGTGTTCATTTGCTCATGAGAGTATCCGAAGGCCAATAAACGGGGATCAGTCTGCACTTTAGAAGAAACGTCGTATGATGGGGAGGACACGTCGATGTCTCTGGCATTCAACTTCTCAAAAAGATCTTCCAAGGTGATCATACTAGCGGACACCCAAGACTTAAAGTCGAAACGAGTAGAAACTGATCTCTTCAATTCCCGATCATCAACAATTCTTCCCTCTTTGGTGTCAACCAATAACATTCTCCCGGGTTGCAATCTGCCCTTTTGCAACACAGTTTCAGGTGCAACATCAATGACGCCAACTTCAGAAGCACAAATGATGATGTCTTCATTCGTGACATAGTAACGGCAAGGTCTCAAACCATTTCTGTCCAAGTTGGCACCGCAATATCTGTCATTCGCAAAAGTGAACAAAGCCGGTCCATCCCAAGGCTCCATCAAGCATGCAGCCCACTCGTAGAAAGCCTTCTTTCTCATATCAATGTGCTTATCATTCTGCCAGGCTTCTGGGATCATAATCATGACGGCCTCAGGCAATGACAAGACGCCGTTTATAACCAACAATTCCAAGACGTTGTCAAAGGCAGCAGAGTCGGAACCGCCTTCTTCGATAATTGGGTACAATTTCTCCAACTCCTCACCAAATAATTCGGAGGACATGACACCTTCCTTGGCCCTCATCCAGTTCTTGTTTCCTCTCAAGGTGTTAATCTCACCGTTGTGAGCAGCAATTCTCAATGGCTGGGCTCTGTCCCAAGATGGAAATGTGTTGGTAGAGAAACGAGAGTGCACAAGGGCAAAGTGGGCCTCATATTCAGAGTTCAACAAATCGTAGTAGTAAGCGTACACCTGGTTCGGAGCCAACTGACCCTTGTAAACAATGGTCTCCGAAGACAAGGAGCAAATGTAGAACCAATTGTGCAAACCGATTGTGTGTGAGGACTGCTTCCTCAAAATAAACATATTCCTCTCGAATGTCACTTTGTGGTGCTTGTCAAACTCCGCCGTAGAAATGTCATGCCCGTATGTTTTGGCATAAACGATGGCAGGCTGCAAGATTAATGGTTCCCGAGACAAAGAAGCGGGGCCTAAAATGCTGGAATCATGGGGGACAGTTCTCCAGCCCAAGACCTTCAATCCCAACGAAGATGCAATGGATTCGAAAGTCTGCTTCGATTTCTCGCAAACGAGCTCGTCTTTCTTGAAGAAAACGTTACCCGTACCGTACTGGCCCCAAGGAGGCAATTCCACACCGCAATGGTACTGGAATTCTCTCACCAAGAGTCTGTGTGGCAATGAGGTCAACAAACCTGCACCGTCACCGTCTTTTGGATTCAATTCTCCGCCTCTGTGTGTCATGTTGCAAAGTAAATCCTTAGCATCCGAGACGATTTTGTGAGATTCTTCGCCTTTCAAGTGGCAGGCGAAGCCAACACCACATGCGTCTTTTTCGTACTCAGGGTTGTACAACCCTTGAGCTACAGGCAAAGTCGAAGCCCAAGACTTATTTTCCGGTGTTTCGTCATAGTCGTAAACATTGGTTTTGAATTCTCCTTGCGGTAAGTAGGATGCCATGTCCTGAGAGTTAGCTTGAGTATTGGATTGTGACGACAATAAAGGTACTTACAAAGTGGTTCTTCAGCAGACAAGGAATCACGCAACAATGAAGGGAATAAGAAGGGCGTTTTCAACTACTTGGATAGGGTATGGTCCGGACTGAAGACCTTGTTTAGAGACAGGAAGTCGTGAATAATGGTAGTGGTCCTTGCTTGGGGTAATGAAAAAAAAAGAGCAGTAAGAAGGAAAAAATTTGGTTACAACGGAGAAGCAGTCTCAATTTTTCTACACTTAGTGCTGGACCCGCGCAGATTAGAGATTATGCCTGCAAAACACCTCTCCATATTTGACCTGTGTATAGCTGCAATGAACTAAAAAAGAGCCAATGGCGAGCGCAGAATTGCTAAGATTACTACTATCACACGCGCCGCTCGTGCACGCTGCTTGTTTACGCGCGCGCTCCCGGAGGACAAATTCCTATCACCGGGCATAAAAAAGGGTTCAATTGGAAGTGGTGTTCTTCATAGGGCCTGACGAGGAAACACTCTTGCAGCTTCCCCGGCAGAATGGTGGACGTGTGGTTGCGTTTCGGGCTCTGTTAGAGTGTGGGCTATCTTTACCCAGACAGGCACCAAAGTCCCGTATCTTTCGCGGAAGTAAGCCTGCATCCGCACGCGCACTTCTCATTCGATGGATAAACAACCCATGTCCTGCATATGTAAAGGTTCGGAAAAGAGCACAGGAAGGCTTCGTTATCGGGAAAAGCCCATGTGCGAGCCAGAATTATTTTCTGGCCGCAACAGGCTCGCACCCTAAACCTTTTGCGGGGAACTTGTCTCTACATCCCTTTTCCCTCTCCTTTCGGGTTGAGCTTACCCGGGTTATACCCACGTGGTGCTTAGCTCCGAGTATTGATACTCCGGGGTTAATTGCCGCTCCCTGCCACCCCCCCCCCTCCAATCATGAATCACATAATCACAGAAGGTCGAGGCCACGAAGAAAGCACGTGACTCTTTGTAGCGGTTTGGATCAAGAGCCTCTTAGTCATGCCTATAACTATATACTTTTATACAGGAGTATTGTATACGCGAGACTACTTAGACTTATTAGTGTCTCCGAGGTAGGTATCTTCCTCCTTTTGATAGGGCGGTGACCGTGTAGTTGTTTTCACTTTTCTATGCCGTTGCTCAAACTCTACATCGCTGGTGGTTTTTTATTACCTGGTGTTTGAGTGTATTTCATGTTCGTGACCGAGGGCCGTCGCAGCTAAATTGGAGCAAAATGTGAACCGCATTGCACTGGTAAAGCACATGAACTTGGAAAAACCTCAAAATTCAGAAAAAGACAGGTAAAACCAAGTGCAAGCACAAGCACTCAATTTGTTTGAGCAGGCTCAATTGTCGTTTCGAATAGTCCACCAGGGTCTTGGTGGGTGGCCCCGCCGCCATCATGACATGCAAACTCTCCACGCGCAGAGTCACGTGATGCCCATCTACAAAATGTGAGTGTTTCTTGTCTCTCGGTCCGAAACAACATGTCCTCAGGCCAGGCGGTATTTCCGCCGGACGTTCTTGCCCGCATTGCCCCCGACGTGTCTCTTGAAAGACACCTAGCACTCGGCCTCCGCCCGTGCCTAAGGAAGGTCGACGAATTTCGCCCCCTCTCCGCAAGCTTAGGCTCCTTCAACAACTTGGGCACCAACTCGCTAGTTGGCCTGGCAACTGTCAGAAATGGCGAGGCGTATGCCTTCTGCGGCATCTCAGTGGGAGTATCCGAAAGAATGAACACAGACGACTTGTTGAGCGGGGCTGTGACGTCCAAGTACTCCACAGTATATCCCATCGTGGAGATTTCTAGGGGCCGAACCGGCGCACCCACCGATGAAGAAATGATTCTTTCCCAGAAATTGCATGACCAAGTGTTTCACCTGAAAATTCTCCCGCTGCTGCTGCTTGAGCTCACGCCCGGGTACGAACTCACCAACGAAGACTCGGGAAATACCTACGTGGTTTACCCGGACGGAGAGCTGTTGACAGAAGAAGACGTGATGAGCTCGAGCTCCACCGTTAATGTCACCAAGAAAAAGTTCAAGTACTTGTTGTATGCGCACATCAAGGTGTTCTCGCGCTCGGGCCCTTTATTCGACCTTGTTCACTATGCTTTGATGGCGGCACTACGCAATGTCACTCTACCGAAAGTGTTCATGGCTGACTCTGGAATAGACCCCAACATCCGCGTGCCGGTGAGATCGAGGGGCAACTTCGGCCATTTGAGCCAGGTCTCGAGTCGCTTCTGCATTGATGCTGATCAGACCTTGGCCAAGCCTCTTGTGCTTGCATTGTCTGAAATCAGCTTGTCGTCCTCTTTCGGGCTCATCGACTTGACTGAGTCCGACACTCCGAAATCTGTCCTTTTATCGGATTTGGAGGGCGAGTCCGAGGAGGCATGCACCGAGTCCAAAATCACCATTTGCACAACAGAAAAGAATCTTAAGCATGTTAGCATCATCGGAGGTGGTGCCAATGTGACTTTGGAGACTATCCAGAAGGCTTCGCGCATTGCGAAAAACAGGTTGAGGACGGTCAAACCGTGAGTTTCTACACCATGCAAGCTTGTGCTTCGATGTGAAAAAGTTTTCGTATAAGTAAGAATTAAGATGTAAACGTTTGGTAGCTTCAGGAAATCCTTAGGATCTTTTGTCTTGTGTCAAATTTCAAGACATGAGGCTCGTCAAAGTGTCGTGTTGAGTTCATAGTCTGCCTAGTTGCTCACTTTTAGTAGTCGATCTGACAGGTAAGGGTGCAGGAAAACGACCCCGGAAAAGAAGAAGCACCTCAAACTCACTTCTATCAATACTCCACCCCCAGACAACTACACATTAACCCTGCACCATAACCGGCGCCATATCAGCCATTCTGCATTCTGCCGATTTTATATTAACCAGTACAACTCAAGTGGCGCGCCATCTATTGTTGAACGACACAGACTCGAAACGTGGCGTAATCTGCCAAATACACGCTTCTCGATCATGTCCGAAGTGGATACCCCAAATAAAAAGGCACATTCAGATATACAACTCATTCGCAAATTGGACTCCGCTGTATTTCCTGAATTTGGCCTCAATACCGATTGTTTGAACAACTGGCAGGCTGAATTGTGTGACTTGGCAAGAAGCCCTGAGGATTTGGACAAAACAATTCTTCTGGATGTCATTCTCGTGTATCCAAGAAGCCTTACGCTTTTCAGTCTTGACAATAAAGTGGCTTTAACCGAATGCATCATTGAGTTGAATCTGCTCGAGAATGACATCTACTTGGACTTTAAGCTTATCATACATCAGCTCATATTGAGAGCAACAACGCATTTTACAACCGCAAGGGTACAGCTCCACAAACTAGGTTTTTTGGATTTCTTATTGAATGATGTATTGACATACACGGATAGCATCAAGGGACATTTCCTGCAGAGTGACCGGCTCATCTTAATGGGGAAGCTGAGGTGTTTGATAGAGTTTTTGGAGCTCGGTTGCGACGCAAAGCAGCTCAAGAAATTGATTTCCCCTCTTTTTTCCAAAGTCCGCCGAATTGGCCCCGACGTCAAAGACTTCTACTTGACACTATTGCGTACGGTGCTCAGACTGTGTCCGGCCCAGTTCCCATTCCTTCTTTTCAATAACTTCATCCGAAGACCCATTTCAATTCCTTTCAATGATGAGCTTAACCTGCAGATGTGCTTCTCCGTCAGCACCTGGTTCAAAATCAATAACCTCGACGAAACTACCCAGAAGTTAGAGGAGTACACGTCACTTCCTTTCATCTTACTCGACAGCTCCTCAAACTACGACTCTATTTCACTAAAAATAGAGATTGTGCAGTTTAGGATTGTGATTACATTGCAGAACAGAGCAACATCCTCTCTTGTGAGATTTTCTTTTAACCATATTATATCTTCTAAGATTACAAAAAACCAGGGCTATTTACATATATGTTTGACTTATGATCAGTCGCAAAAGTTGAGTCTTTATGTGGACGGTGACTACAGTGAACTGATTCCGTGTCCTTCTCTTCAAAAAAGTGTGAACCGGTGGAATAAGATATGCATTGGTCAATCAATTGACGACACGGACGTATTACCGGGCGTACTTCTTCGCGACGAACTACTCATAAAGGACCTTAATGTGCTTGATCTAACATACAGTTCCGAGTGGATCAAGTTTATTTACCTACTTGGAATCGGGTTTGATTGGGGATTAAAGGAATTCTCAGAACCTGTTATTCATTCTATGTTGGGCCAGTTATTCCCAAAAGATTTCATGAAACTAGCCTTGGAGGTGCAGAGTAATTCAGGAGATAACGCAGTCAAGAATCTGGATTCCATTGGAGGAATAAAGTCTCAAGGGAAGCATAAGACCATCGATTCGAAAGGTGGTTTTGTGCAGGACAAAAATAAAGTACTCGGTCATCTCATGAAGCGCCGGCCCCACAAATCCAACTTTCTTTTTGATAGTAATGATGCTGAGTTCATTGAATTTCTCGGACGGTCCAATTCTCAAGAGATTATCTTCTTTCAGCCACAATCCATAAGTAGCTCACTTTACTGCGTTGGCGGATCGGGCTTATTACTCGCAATCACTGATGTCATCATCAAAGATGACTATGAGTCTAAGAACCAAAGAGATTCACTTTTTCTCAAAGTCGTGGATATTATACTTCATTGCTCAGAAAATGACTTGAGAATTGACAGGGAATTTGAGGGTAATGATGGCTATCACATTTTGGGATTGTTGGCTAACTATTACAAAGAAAACTTCAATCCCAAGTTGGATTTTGAGATTCTCGGGGAATCAAGCGAGGTGCTCTCAATATTCGGCACATTAGATTCCAATAATGGGCGCTATGAGAGAAGCAGTCTTATTAATAAGTTCTTGTCGTTCTCAAAAGGCTCGACACAAGCAAACTTCATAACTCACAACTCCATATTCAAAACTCTAGTGCTCAACTTTGACCTCTACAGAGACACAAAAGATTTTCAGAAATTGTTGGAGGCCATAGGCTCGTTATTATCTGATTCCAACTTCAAATTGCTCAATTTGAGAGAGTTGAACAAGATGAGATTCTTCAAGAGATCCATTCAGCATATCAAATCCATCATGCTCAATGACTACCTTAATCCCCAAACGTCCGAAGAGCTAGAGCTGCTCCTCAAAATACTTTCCCATCTCGATGCGTCCGTGGATACCATCCGGAATATGTCTCAGTTGGTGATTTTTGCGCTCTACGTGGAGCCATCAAACTCAAAGGCACACAAAATCGGATTGCAAGTTTTGACATCAATACGAGATAAATTATGCTCCCCTTCATTATCCATGAAACTGCTTAAAAAATTTTCAAGGGCGATCACCATTCACTGGATCCTTCTCCTTTTGCATTTCAAATCCGAAGACGAAGAGACCTCATTAAAGGTTGTCTGCAATGCAGTCTCTCTCTTGGTGAGGTTTTTTCAAGCACTTGGTCCGCATGTTATAACAAAGTTTTTTCAAGCCAACAAAGGCCTCGATGTTTTAACGTATTTCCTTCAAGGTTGGTGGAACAACGACCAAGTCATATCATTATTGTTTTTGGCAAGCTTTGGCACAGATCCCAATCCGTTGCAAGGAACTCTCTCGTCAATTCTCGCACAAAAGCCAGAATTCTTGGAAAAGTCTGAATTAATAGTACCCGATTTCATTTTATTAATCAATAATTTAGCCTTAACGGGAATTTGCTTGTTGAGCCAAAAGCTCGGAAGAGGAGTGAGCACCCCGAGCTCTCCAATCAAAAGTCCTAACCCTGGATCTACGTCTAAAGATGAGGTGTTCGAGCTTTCGTTCGACACTTTACATATGGTCAACCTGATCTCGGATGTAATTGAAGTTGGTGCATCCAGTTCGCCGCCTCTTAAAATCCTTTTCAACCGCCGTGAATGGTTAGAAGGTGTTTTTGAGATATTGGCACATCTAAAGATAATGAATGCAAACACTGACGAAGATTCGCCATTGAAGAAAAATTTCGAAATATCTGTTGAGAGACTAAGTGCCGTCTTGAGCACAGTTTTCATCTCGAGGATTTTGAAGAGCAGTCAAATCTTCGATTTGATACACAATGTGAACGACATCACCAAGAAAATCATCTTGAATCTTATGTTTCCACGTCTTTTCAAGCACTTCAATGAGTTTGTGGGTGCATCCAATTTTATTTTCAAGCAAAGTGAACTTCTCAAGGGAGTCAGTGATCTCATATGCCACTATTATAACGAATTCATCCTACAGAACTACTATGTTTCCAACGATGACTTGGAGGTGTTCATTGCATGTATCTTCAAATTGCTTGAAACCAATGACCAGGATTCCATTGCCTTCTCTCGTCTTGGCCCCATTCTTGGAAATGTACTTGTACTTAGACTCTCAAATTTAAGTTATCCTACGAGAGAAAATTGTTTACTGAATGAGGATGAAGACCTTGAATTCATGAAAGATTTGGATGACAATGTTGTTTCCTGCTTATATAAGCAGGCTCTCATATTGCAACCTAATGTCTTGGATGATAATTTACTCAGGCAAGTGATTGATTTGATTATGGGTAACTTTCTTAAGTTGAATAGCGAAAAACAGTCTCAAATATCTGAACATGTCCTCAACTTTATTCGGACAGCTACCATGGTCAGACAAAATACATTTCACAAGATAATTGAGCAGCTCGTGGCCACGTCCGACTATAGGGACTCTTTCAAAACCATGAATCAGTTCTTCGCATATCTCACTACGCGGAATGATGAAGAAACCATCAAGTACTTGCAAAGATTTCCCAGTGTTAAACACATTTTCCACAAAAACTTTCATTTTCGGTTGAGTAAGTTAAAAGACGTTGGCACAATAAATATTCTGGATATGTTCGAGATTTTATTGATCAACGGTGGTACTTTGGGATTTTTGAACAGTTCTAAATTGCATTTTTTTGAGAAAGGCGCTCAGGGCTTGAAGAGTTTTGCCATCAATGCCGAGCTCTTAAAGTACAACAGAGAATTGCAAGATAAGCAAGAGAACCTGCAGTTTTTCTCTACGTTGTTCAGCAGCATCAAGTTGGAGATTTTCGGACTCTACTCAGACAAGCTGCCTGCCAATGGTTTCATATTAGATTACATCGAGGGAACTGATAGAATGAGAAAGCTTTTGGTGGTTGAGGACCAACTCCCTGATTCCGAGAGACTTACGTATTCGGTGAAGGTTCCTATTAAGTCGACAATCCCCCTTGATATTGCAATGGAAAACTCTGAGTATGCTGCTCCATACTCGGGTCTCGAAAATCTCAAGCTCAATGAAACGTTGTCGTCATCTGTGGATGCTGAGGAATTCGAGGAGCTGGATGAACTCGGAGAAACATCTTACAGCTCGCACAGGGTCTATGAAGATAGAAACAGAAAAGTTCTACACAGCTTGTTTTTGGGTGATCAGATACAGTATCTTTTCAACATCTCAAGAATAAGCGGGTTGGATGCAGTCGAGAGCCTCATGATAATAGGCTACAGTCACATTTATTTTATTGACAACTACTTCCATTGCCAAGATGATAATGTGGTGAATATCGAGGATGCTCCAGAGGAGCTCAGAGATCCGTACCTACAACTTATCAAACCCCAATCTGGTACTTCTCACAGCGGCAATGCCCACCGCACTAAAAGTTGGAGCTTGGAAAAGCTCAGCGCTTTTTCAAAAAGAAGATTTCTTTTGAGAGATATTGCAGTTGAGTTGTTTTTTGCTGATGGAGCAAGTCTCTTGATCACTTGTTTCTCGACCAGTCAAAGGGACCATGTTTGCAGTAAGCTTTCGTCTTACGCCAAAGGTCACAGTTTGGACAAAGACCTAGCGATAGCATTGAATGTTACGCCTTCGCAATCAACGCAAGACTCTGCATCGACCCAGTCTTTCTTCAGATCCAAGATTGCATCAGCATTCTCCTCTAGCCATATAAGCAGCAGCTCGATACTGGAGATCACAGCGAAATGGAAGAAAGGACGCATCTCCAATTTTTATTACCTAATGTGTCTCAATACTATGGCCGGGAGGACTTTCAATGATTTGACTCAGTATCCAGTGTTCCCTTGGGTTATTGCAGATTATGAGAGCGAGAAATTAAACTTACATGATCCAAAGACATTCCGCGACCTCTCAAAACCAATGGGGGCACAATCACTGAAAAGAGCAGCGCAGTTTTTGGATCGTTACGAAGCTCTAGAAGGCTTAAATGACGAGAATGCCCCTCCGTTTCATTACGGAACTCACTACTCCTCAGCTATGATTGTTGCTTCATACATGATCAGACTCAAGCCCTATGTTCAGTCATATCTTCTTTTGCAGGGAGGGAGATTCGACCATGCGGACAGACTCTTCAACTCAGTTGAAAAAGCCTGGCTCTCTGCTTCCAGAGACAACACGACAGATGTCAGGGAGCTCACTCCAGAATTCTTTTACTTGTCAGAGTTTCTTGAAAATAAGAATGACTTCGAATTTGGACAACTTCAAAGCGGCGAGCGGGTCAACGATGTGAAACTCCCAAAATGGGCGAAAGGAGACCCTAAGATTTTTATTGCAAAAAACAGAGAGGCTCTTGAAAGTCCTTATGTTTCTGAACATCTACACAAATGGATTGACTTGATTTTCGGGCACAAGCAGAGTGGTCCCGATGCGGTCGCCGCGTTAAACGTGTTCCATCATCTGTCTTACGATGGGGCAATCAACATCGATAAAATCAATGATGAGGTTGAGAAACGGGCTGTCATAGGAATGATCAACAATTTCGGCCAAACGCCGCTGAAGTTGTTTTCAAGGCCTCACGTCCAAAGAGAGGTGTTCAACCTTCCCGACTTATACTTTTCAGGATCTAACCTTACGGCACCCAACTGGACTTGCACATTTGAGTCCAAGCTTTCATTACCGATTGAAAAGCTTGAGGTGAGCTCAAAATCAGGCAAGTGGATTGGGAGACCACACTGCACAGCCTCCGAGGACTCCCTCTCTATTCGGAAGCCCGTCTCGTTTAATCTGAACATCCAATGCGGCTCTTTGATCATCAACGGATGCTTAATGATGAATCTTGACCTGGCAGGAATATCAACCCTTCTTCAAATTGGAAATCGATGTTTCCTCACGGGTTCCGACAGCGGTATGATACACGCATGGAAGTGCACATCTCAGACCAGTTTGGATGTATCTTGCAGCTACGGACTTCGTGGTCATCTAGCTCCAATCAAACTGATGTGCTACAGCAAATCATTCAAGGTTTGTGTAAGTGTGGATTCCGACGGAGTAGTGATACTTTGGGACCTCACCCGGTTTAAGCTTATCAGAAAAGTCACTGACGCGGGCTGGTCAGGTCATCTGAAACTACATGTATCAATATCCAATGATACCGGAAACTTTTGTATTATACAGAGTTCCAAATACTCCAATCTGCTAGCCATATATACCATAAATGGCGAAAAAGTTTTGCAGGACACCATCGAGCCAGGATCAATATTGTCTCTCTCGATAGCAGCTAACAACGACTCCTTGGTGGACCTGTTGAAATCAGAGTACTGTCACTCTTACTGGAGCAGCGAAATAATAGCATTGAGTTACTCTTCACCTCTGAAAAAGATACAAATCTACCAGTTGAAAGCGCAAGAAGGGTGGTGTTTAACGTTACTACAGACCGTGGATATGTCATTTTTGGAGAAGGGTTCCATCACCGCACTTCTTGCACTTAAAAGATGCGAGCTTGATGAGGAGGAAAAAATCTCCAGAAGCCACTTATCATTGATTCTAGGCGACTCCTTGGGCCGAGTTTATGTTTGTTGATTCCCGAGCGGTAATCCTGCATATGTCGATAAGCCATTCATTTGAGTGCGTGGTGTCCCAACGCTGCTTGCCACGGCTCCGATGATACCTCTACCACATCATGCAATCAAGGTCGCGTTGATGTGTCTTTTATGGTATTTGCTACTGTCGTTTACGTCGCAGATGACTCGAGTCATTTTGTTGAGGATCCCCTACCCATTCTTTGTGTCTCAAATCCAATTTGCAATCGGCGGATGTTTGTCGTTCCTATTGATACAGTTTCTCCAAGTATGTTCCGGCCTTCGGCAGCTATTTCCGGCGGGGTCAGTACCTACTGACTCGAACACTCCAATCTTCCGAAAAAATTCCTTTTTCAAAGTCCTTCCCTTGGGCCTCTTCCAATCATTAGGAAAATATTTATCATTGTGTGCCACTCAGGTTATTCCTATTGCTACTGCAGCGAGCATCAAAGCGCTTTCGCCAGTCATTCTAGTGATGGCATACAGAATATTTTACGGGCGCAAGTTGCCGTTCATGACTTACATTCTGTTGCTACCATTATTGGCTGGGGTGATTATCATAATTATGGCTGACGCCGATGAAAAAAACTCAAGAGATAAGGGTCTGTACCTTGCTTTCACTTTGGAACCATCACATATCAAAGGCTTAGCTTACTCTTTTTTGGGCGTTTTCGTCATGGTTGCAGCCCAAATATATGGCAAGGAATTGATGACGTGGGATGCCATTGACACAAGCAAAGAATTCCCAACGCAAAGCTTGCAAGTTCCCTCCGTCAATCATTTGCGGATGTCACCACCAATAAGTGCGGGTGACTCCAGTACCACGCAGAAGTTTCTGTTACTGCCGAAAAGCGTGGCGAAGAACTTCACTCGAAGAAATTCGATCGCAAGACTACCGTACTCCATTTCCGACTTGAATCTCAACGATCTCGAGAAGAAGTCACCCAATACAGGCTATAACTCCACGCCTTATGTCGACAAGGTGGAAGAGGCAAGAAATATTGTGAACCCTTTCGCTTCCCTTACGGCAGGCGCAGTCAAACCCGATAAGCTCACAGCTATCCTTTATATATCTATCATCGGATTCAGCATCTCCTTAACAGGTTTTCTCACATATGAAGCCAAGGACCTTTTCGATTGGTTAACAGGGAAGAAAATGTCCACGCTGGCTTTCGTGGACAGAGTGGATGCAATAAAGGTGTTGGCCACACTAGCGGCCGTCGCGCTCTGCCATTTCTGCCAGTCAATGGTGTCGTGCTTACTTCTAGGATCGATACCTGCATTGAGTTTCTCGATTGCGTCAATGCTCAAGAGAATCGTGATAATCTTGGTGAGCATGCTTCTCGCCGTGGACCCAAACTCGTCGCAAGAAAAGTGGTTCGGAAGGATATCTAGTGCCCAGATCCAGGGTATCGGGCTAATGGGCATCGGGCTCTACAGCTACGATAACTGGGGCTCTAAGACGGTCCAGTAGCATGCCCGAAACGGTTAACTTAGGTGGCATAACCAAAAGCGACATTGACTTCAGTGGACAAACCGGAATAGACAGTTAGGCCAGATTAATTTTGTCAACGACCTGGTCGCTTGGGCATCCACAAGAGCTAAGAAAATGTTTGGAAAGGCTAGAATGCGCGACTGCCATGTAGATTCAACCCCGAGGCAGTAAACCGCCACGGATAGACCTATCACCAGTAACGCCCGCATATTCCGTGACTACCCTCAGCATTTCTGCCGCGACTAGTATACTCTAGTATGCGTTGTAGAGAGCTTCAGCCCTGGATTTGAGGATCACTCCCCGTGAACTGTAGCCCTACAATAATACACATACATGTACAATAGAGAAAAAAACCACCCCAAGGGCGCGCCCTGCTGCTTAAGTACTGACAGAGTTCGGTGCGGGTAACTCTGAGCCGCACGCGTCGGGCCTTGGTCAGTTTTGTCGAACCGCGTAGGTTGGTTTTCCGTAGGGTACGCATAACGGTGTCAACTATGTTGGGGTTGCTGATCTGCTTATACATTTTTGCTGTGTTGCAGTGCGTTTCTGCTCGGACTTTAAATGGAGTGATCCACGGTGTTCCCCAGGAAGCTATCGACTTAGCCCTGCAAAATCCGGATACGCCAATCGTCAACGGGGCTGATTTCCAGAGCCGCTTTGATATTCGGTTGTTTCCGATTACAAACTCCTACGATCCTTTGAAAACGAAGATGATTGTGGTTAAGAAGGACTACACCTTTTTTGCCTCGCAGTTGACAGAAGGCGAATATAACCTCAAGGTGAGCTCTCACGACTTTGAGCTCAAAACATCACACTACCGAATTATTGTAACGGATACCGAGGTCCAGGCTTACGAATCTTTGTTGACTCTTAATGGCTACAATAAGTCCTCGAAAGTGGTTGTTGACGAGACCCCTCTTGTTGTGCAAGTATTGGGGTGGAAAGAATACTACGAGAGCCCTCAGAGCAAACTCACGCAAATGGTGATGAACAGTCCTTTCGGATTTATATTCAAGAGCACCCTCTACACGTCTTTGTTTACTGGGTGCTTGGTGATTATGGTGGCACCCTACATTCTATCTTTCATAGCGCCCGAACTCTCTGAACAGATTAATGCTGAGCAAGACGAGGCTCCAAAAACAGAGACTTAGTTTAGAGGTGCGGCAGCCGCAGCTAAAAACTCTACTCAAGTGCAAGGTGATGAAACTACGTAACAAAGTGCATGGAGATTGAGATATCTTAGGCCTCATGGAGCTGTGAGGCCTCGACAATAAACGCCTTAATACCAGCATGTCTCACTCGTTTCCGAACTTCTTTTCAGTCTCGAGAGATGCAGAATAGTCACTCTTCTTCCCGGTTTGATTTGGATTGGACCAGCCATTGACGTAATCAAAATCGGTCTTTGCCCAGTGTGCAAATGGATAAGTCGGCAAAGTCTTGATGGGGGTATCTTCATCAATGAGGCCCTTATCCTTCTGAGCCTGGATCAATGAGTCCAAGTACCCGGAAATGTGGTCTCTGATAAAGGCAAAGTTCTTATACTTGATGATCTTCTCGGGCGCTTCATAAATGATTTTTTTGATCAAAGAGGGCACTTTAGGCTCATCCTTCATCTCTTCAATCGAATAGAACACAGGGTGGTTGGTGAAGATTATGGCTTTGGACTTGGGCAATCTTCTGAGGGTCTGCCTTTCCACACGCACATTGAAGTCTTTGGGGTCGGTGCACTTCATGTCATTTTCCAAGTCAGGCACAAAGCTGGGCAACTGATATATGTTATTGACCTTGAGTTTGTGGTCCCAGGTGATGTACCAGGATGCTCTCTCCACCGGGGAAGACGCATCCAAGCGCTCAAACCATCTCTCCATGGACGCCTTCAATTTCTCGTGGTAGTAAGGCACGTCATCGTGAATCACGTCCAAGTGTTTCCCGATTTTCTGGTGGATGCCAAACGATCCTCCCGGAAAAGGCACTGCAGCAGCTACCAAGTAGTGTCTTCCATCCTCAGGATTCTTCTGCACAACATAGAAATCTTCTTTGGCCATCTTGGTCACGTAGAGGAGAGGATGGTCCTTCAAAGGAAGCGACATGTCCAATATTTCCTTGGTCATTTCGTTCCTGACGACTTTTCCTCTACCCTCTTTGTTCATGAGAACCGTGAACAACAAAGGGTAGCGGTCGATCATGTGGTCTCTCACGGTCTCCATCAACTCGTAACAGGCGTCGTATGATTCTGGAAGCCAGTCGATATTCTCCTTGCCATACTTATGCCATATCCTTTTCTTCTCCTCGATGTAGTGCCAGTAGTATTTATCCATGTCTAGCCAGTGGTTTATGTCCAACTTGTAGATGGACATGGTTTGGTGGTAGGGCCATCTGAAAGGCCTCCAGGGTCTGTCGTCATAATTTTTAACCTGCTCCGGCGTAATCATCAACGGTGTGGGCTTAGGTACCTCCAATGAATTTGAGTTGTACGCTTTTTTGGCAACAGGCAGCGCACCAGTGACGGGATTTTGTCTCTTGAAGAGAGTCTGAATCTTTTTAGAATTTGCAGCTATGGACACGGCCCCGAGAGCCAACACTGCAAGCAAAAGCGAAAGCGAACCTGGGAAAGCCGACATCGGATACAGCAGTAACTAGATAGAAGTGAAACCAAAGCAAGCGTCATTGGACTTTATATTTGCGGGTCCGAAGTTTAGTTTGCTGATAAGGGTTTCTTTTCTGGATTAGGGTGCGAAATGCTGCTGGAAAACTATGCCCGATTAGGCTTGGTGGATCAAACTGCGAAAGCTTGAGCAGTGGGCGCACGTGACGAGGTCTGGCGTGAACCCACCGACGCCTTGCGAGCGATTTGGTAAATCAATCCTTTTTTTTTATTATCATTGAGGCCTTCCTGATTTAAAGTCTTCTTTTGTGTGAATCATGGGTTTCGAAAACAAGTGAACTCCCAGAGCCGTGTACTTCCAAATTAGCAGTGCTGCCAGTGAGCAAGTGGCACCTAAAAGGCCTGACTGCTATCAGCTGGTCCATTGCTAGCAGCAGAAGAACGTCTTGTGTGGAGCAAACAATCAACACACGCTAGAATGCATGCTAAGAAGTATGTTTGGACCTTAAGGTGATCTGGCCAGCGTCTCATACCGTTTCGCTACCTCACAGCTACCTACATTTAGTTCATGAAAGTACATTTTTTATGACATAGAGTAAAACCCTAGGTGAAGAATAGGCACTTCAGCTCCGGATCGACATTGGGAAGAACCCGAATGTTATTAAAGTAACAGATAGTTGAGAAGATGAGGTAAAAGCGCAAGCAACTCGCCGGCACGATTACAATCTTCTACCTCTTCTACCACCCTTTCTTCTGGTGGAGTCGGAAGGAACTGGGGTGACATCCTCGATTCTGCCGATTCTCAAACCGGATCTGGCCAAGGCTCTCAAAGCAGACTGACCACCTGGACCTGGGGTCTTGGTCTTGGTACCTCCGGTAGCTCTAATCTTGACGTGGACGGCAGTAATACCAACCTCCTTGCATCTTTCTGCGACGTCTTGAGCAGCCAACATAGCGGCGTATGGGGAGGACTCGTCTCTGTCGGCCTTGACCTTCATACCACCAGTGACTCTGGCGATGGTCTCCTTACCGGAGAGATCGGTGACGTGAACGAAGGTATCGTTGAAGGAGGCGAAGATACGGGCAACACCGAAAACTTGAGAACGATCTGATGGTTAGTATGACTTTTGATGCAGGTTGAGCCAGCCTTTATGCTATGAGAGGGGTACATTGTCTCGGTGGGGATTCATTTCTTCTGCTGTGCCGAAACGTATGGGTCTGCCTCCAAACAATTGGTCATCCTTGCTTTGCAGATTTAAGCCATATCCGAAATGGCCAATTCAAAAGATGTTCCAAGTAAGATTCTGGCTTTCCACGAGGTGGTGCTTGACATACCAGCAGACATGTTTAGTGTAGTGACGAGTGATGGTTGTAATATGATTTTTTCCAGCCAAAGATGAGAAATTTTCTCGTGCTGCTGAGGAGTGTACAGAGGCGCGCGTGGTGTATGCACCGTGCTAGGAGTAATTCAGGGCTTAAGCCCTAAGGCACCGCACTGCTACCCTGAAGCACAGCACCAGGTATTTTACAGTACCGCAGCCCTCTATCCTAGGTACCCTAGGCGTCACTGCTACCCTGGCCGCAAAAGTAAAAGTTGCCAAAGGGCCAGGTAAAGCCATTCAAAACAGGAATGCTAGTTTTCTCGAGATGGATCCCGCAGAGTTGAGTCCAGGTGCCTAAAGTGTCATTAGACCGACACCACATCGCACTGTGCCGGGACAATACATGTCGAGCGGCACACGCGCAAATAAATAGCATTGGCGATTGTAGTATCGGCTGCACCACCTTTTCGTTTATGAGACAGCACCAATGTTGCCCGTCTTCAGAACGAAGGGGTATCACGAACACCCGAAACAGTGTAGCAAACGTCCGTAATGCTGCAACTTGAGCTGAGGCACTTCGGGCCCTGTCATCCCAATCGAGGGCAGTTTAGATGCCGAGTGCGTCTACACCCCACTAATAATCCATGTGTTCTATTAGCTATGTATACAGAAAAAAGCTTAGTAGACGAAGCCCAAAATCTTACCGGAAACATGCTTTCTTCTGGCCTCCTCGTGGTCCATGATTCCAGCCGAGGTGGTCAAGATGACGTAACCGAACTGTCTGGCTGGCAACAAGTTGTCAGTCCATCTCTCAATGTCACCAATTTTGACGTTGAATCTAGGGGAAATGACACCACACTTGTTCAATCTGCCGTTCAATTGAACGACGATCTTTCCGGATCTGTGGTCGTCAATGTACTCGAACTCGCCAATGTAACCGTGCTTTTGCATGACTTGCAAGAATCTGATGATGACCTTGGATGAGGGTCTGATCATGACCTGTCTCTTACCGGTCTTTTCGGCGTTGTTGATAGCGTTGAGGGCATCTGCGAGAACGGAGGTTCTGGTCATTTTGATGTGTACGGCGAAGAAGTGGTGCTCGAGATTGAATTTTTCATGTATTTTTTCCGCCTCGCGCTGCTCTGGTCAGTCACATGACCGCCTGCACTCTAAGACCCAAAAAAGCAGTCACATATTCCGCTCGCACTAACACCCACACCCCAGCCGGTAGCTGCCTGCATATGTCGCGCCTGCTCTCCTTGCCCACGCTCTGAAAAAACTTTTCTCAAGCACCGCTATCACTCTCCAATAGTAACGATGCCTGTACGTACAAGAGTCAAATAATAGAGCCACTACTGGGCTGGAACTAAGATTTGGGGATCTAAGAGCTGGGGGAGCCATGGGCTGGCTTCAACCACCCAGGACTTCATATCGTTATTGAGCTCTCGAAGCATGACATGGAACACCTCAAAGACGTGATATCCGTGGCCACATGAGCCTTCAGATTCCATTGCTCCAGGGACAGCAGGTGCTGTGCAAAGTACATCGGGTGCTCCTGTACGATTGCCCATATTCAACTTTCAAAATGAATACTAACAGTTTAGTCTAACAAGAGTTTCAAGACCAAGCAAAAGTTGGCTAAGGCCGCTAAGCAAAACAGACCTTTGCCTCAGTGGATCAGATTGAAGACTGACAACACCATCAGATACAACGCCAAGAGAAGACACTGGAGAAGAACCAAGTTGCACATCTAAGCACTTCTCTTTTTCTCTTCACATATGTATAATCAATACGTCATCCACTACAACAACTGTAAGCGTTGTAAACACGAACACGCCACTTTTCCAAGATCTTAACGATACCCAGTATTAAATATCCTACCCTTTTGCTCACCTCTTGACAAGTCCAAACCTTGTGCTTATCATCAAGATAACATCCTAAGATTACAATATCTATAGCAAAGAGATTTGCAGGAACTTCGGTATAAGATCAATGGCCTAAAGCGCCATGAAGGTTTATATTTATTGTATAATCACCCGGGTGTACCCGCTTAAACCTCCTCCTCGAACACCGTCTCGATGGGCTTCTCCATGAACGATGCATGCGACAAGACTGAAACCGCAGATGATCCTATCAACCACATCATAGTGGAAATAGGACTGGCCAAGAAGCCCAAGGGTACGGCGACAATCAATAAGCCAGTGTACAATTGCGAGGTTGTGAACTTTCCGATGGGAAGAGTCAAGTCTCTGCCCTCCAATCTGCTAATTCCGAATATCCCTCCGCCCACGAGAAGGATCACGAACATCAACAACAAGTTGGTCACCAATGCGTAGATGGACAATACGGAGATCATGGCAATGTAATTGCCCTGGAAGTAGCCCAAGTTGTATCCCACTCTGCTCTGAACCTCCCCCAAGTTGGCGGGCTTGGAGAGCCTTCTGTAGTCCAAAAACTCCTGTGGAGGTCTGACCTTAGAGAGCTTGGTTTGCAAAGAGCTGACGTCAGCCTTGATTTTGTCGAGGCTAAGTCTCTCACTTATAGAGTTCAACTGCCGGTTAGTATTTCTGATGAGTTTCACGGATCTGGCCTTTCTCAGATATTCGAACCGACACCTTCCGCCTTGATCAAATATATTTGTGAAGATACTTCCGGTGCCCGGCTGCTCCCATTCGGACCCCAAAGGCAGTCCTTGAAACTTAACCACCATGTGTACTTGACAGGCCTTCATGTCATGTTACAGCGATCCTTCGAATCCTGAATTCAACGGGAACATACTGGTAAGTTTGAAAGTGAAAGGGACATCTCGGGTTGCTATATTGAGGAGCAATCAATGGCAGAGTTCAAGGATGTGCAGTGTGATGACCACGAGGATACTGACTGACACATTTTTTCTCTCCTGTTGAAAGCCGCGACCGCGCCTCCGCCTCTACCGCGGCTCGCGATATGAGACCCAAGCTGAAACCTAAATACAGTATCTGCATGCAAGCATCCGACTCCGAAGCACTACAATAAGTCCCAAATTTTTTTTTCTAACCAAGCATTTGACTGGCCTCTTCATTCGGCTAGCCCCAAGTCTTTTCTCACCATGGCTTGACAAATTGGATGATAGGTTTGCTCATACTTCTTGAAGTAGTGTACCGCGAGCGCCTTGTCCGCTCTACTAAGCACCACGTACCCTGGTCTAACGTACTTCATTCTGCCCACAGTTCCCAACCACTCGCCGAGCTTATTGTAAAAAGCCTCATTTTTACCCTTCACCTGAAGAGCATACCATCTAAAGATGACTTCGGCGTTGGACGAGGCAGAGTACACTTCGTATGCCTTGCTCAAAGCGACCATTTCGCTAGGGTGGTTCTTCCACTTGAAGTCCTCCTTTTTGTCAAACGAAGTCAATGTGTCCAAAAACACTACGGATTGGTTCGCGGTGAAGTGCTTGATATCAGCCTGACTGAATGAGTCGAAGTCCTTCTTGTTGGTCAAAGCTTGATACCATCTCTCAGCTAACTTGTAGCATTCGTCCACCATGCTGGTGTCGAAATCAGGCTTGACGGGCGGCATTCCTGGCTTGTATAGCCATGCATCCCAGTCAATCAGGTCCAATTCTTCTTTGTGGTCCTTAAAGTATGCATACAAGGTGTCCAAAAATTGATACGTGTCCAAGGATTTGAACTTGAAAGTTTGGAAGTAATGGCCGATAAACCCATCAAAGATTTCTTGGCCTCCCACGAGCTGCTCGATGTGAAACAACAAGTTGAAACCCTTTTCGTACGGCACAGTGGAGAATGCATCGTCCGGGTCACATCTGTCTTTAAGATCTTGGACCAAAGTCAGGTATCTAGATGCACTGTCACCCATGGCAGCGATAGAGTTCTCCAAATCAGACCATCCGATGATGGCAGAGAAGTGTCTAGTTGGTTCCCCATGCATAGCGCTTTGGATTCTTCTTTCCAAATAGACTGTCCATCCCTCGTTTAACCAAAAGTGTTCCCAGGAGCAATTAGTGACCAAGTTTCCGGACCATGAGTGTGCTAGCTCATGCGCTATGACGTCGACATTTTGCCTGTCGCCACTTATGAGCGTGGGTGTCACAAACGTAGCATTTGGATTCTCCATGCCTCCGTACGGGAAGCTCAGAGGCAAGACAAGTGCATCATACTGGTCCCAAGGATACTTGTACACAAGCTTTTCGGCCTCTTTGAGAAACTGCTCCATATCCTCCTCGAATTCGTGCTGACAAGCTTTAACTTTCGATGGCTCCGAATAAACGTGAGATCTGGGGCCTATGGGGAGCTTTGTAATGTCTCCAGACGCCAAGGCAACCAAATAAGAGGGTATTGGAATTGGTTGACTGAAAAAATAAGTGTTGCCGTCGACACCCTGAGGTCTTCCACTCATCAAAGTGGGAAGTTCAGACGTAGCCTGGAACTCGTATGGAGTCTTGACGGCAGGGGTATCGAAACAAGGAAACATGCTTCTGGCGTGAATTGGCTGACATTGAGAGAATACGTAAGGAGCATTCTTTCCGTCGGTGGCCTCCTTGTCCAAAAATTGCAACGCGGTGCAATCATTAGTGGTTTCAAAGTCAACCCCAAGATCAAAGCTGGAGATGTCCTCTGGTAAGGTCACATTCAAGGGTGTTCCCAAAGCCTTGTTCGTTTCACCAAGCTTGAAAGATGTTGATTTGCCATTGATTTCCGCACTCTTGATGTGCAAAAACGAAGTGTCCAAAATGACCTGGTTGGCATCCCCAACACGTTTGAGAGCAAAGGTGACGGAGCCAGCGATCACTTTCTTGGAGAAATCAATGTGGTAGGCCAATTTGGTGGTTCCAAATGAAAACTCCCTGTAGTTGGATAAAGTGGATGGGTCCCATTCTGGTGATTTGGAGGGCTTGTGGGCGGCGACTGCTGCTTCCATAATTGTAATTGAAGGTTAATAGCGTGTTCGGTTGCGAAGAGTCTATAATCCGTACACCACAGGCCAGAAGGGTGCGCGTGAAATCAAGCAAACCAAGCTCTCAGTAAACTGATGACGTGCAATTTTAGTGACACGACATGCGCGACTCTTTGCTTCAACAACGGTGTATCCAGCACCTAGCTAGAGGTTTTGCATCCATGAAAAGCCGGGTCTGTATGCAGTAGGGAAATTCAATACAGGCCACGCCACCTTCGAAAGAGTTTGATTACGAAAAGTACAGCTTAGACTCCTGCGTGAGAGCACGGATTACCTTATTAAGGCTTATTTCAAGGAGAATTTACAAAGTGTTGAATTGCCGGCAGCGAATCCTGTTGGGCAAGAAGAAGCTTTCGTAGAGAATGCAGCCATGCTAGAGAGAGCAAAAGAGTCGTTGGGTGACAAGTGGGTCATGCGTCGCGGGTCTTGGGAAGATGTTTCTTTTCCAAGGACTGAAGCGCGGACTCTATATATAGATCGTCAGGAAGGTCTTTGCGGAATACCCGAATCCCGAATAGATCAGACGTGGAAAGATTGAACAAAGTAACCAGAGTTTCGCATGGAAATGTTTACCCCGAACTATGATTCTTTGGGTAGTGCTTTTTTGGGTAGTTGAGGTGTAGAACGCATGCTAAGAAACACATTGAGGGAGGGGTCGAGCACAGTCTCTGACGTGCGTGAGCACCACAGAAGGATGACCGCGCCGAAACCGTTAATGTGCGGCATGTATATAAGCGCGAGAATGGCAGCAGACGGTTTGCATCGCCCTCACTGCGGTGCTTCCCTGACCTATGTTTCGAAAGGCCTTCAAACACTTGGCATGGTGGGAGCTAGTGAATGCATTATGTATGTGGAGACGATAACTTCTAAATAATGCGAATGACGGCTCGGCACATGGAGAAGCATACCCCACCGCGTGCCTACATACAGAGTCTTGACTATAATGAATGTAAACTCAAAGAACGTGCCTCTGTAAGGTGTGCTACATTATTGAGAAGCCTAACGGTGCATTGAATAGAGTGCACTCTGATAAGAAAAGTAGTCGGCCACTCCTTTCACTGAAGAATGGCCAAAAGTACAACCTCTCGTGGGCCAAAATCCTGTCTCGAGACTCGCAGCGCGCCAAAAACCTCTGCAAGCCTCGAGGTCGCACCTGCCCCAAGGACTCCACATTGATCCGTCATATGCCGGTATCTCGTAAAAGAAAAGCAACCGCCCATGTTTCGTGACTTGTCTGTGGCTATGATGAATCTACCCCAAGCCAAACCTTGCGCCCCGCTTCATGGGTTTGGTTGCTGCGGTGCGGGTCCAGCATCCCAGTTGCAGCGTAGTAAACTTGCGCATCCCGAGCGCTATAATCTCCCGGTAGCTCGAGACTAACTTTCCGGACCAAAACTCCATTGTAGTTGCCGAAATCCAGGCTCGAGCCTGTTTTTTCTGGGGGCTTTTTCTCCCATGTGTAAGACTAAAGCGCCGCCTGCTCATCTTTGGCGCGCACGTGACCTACCCTCACATACTTGACAAAGTACATGTCTTCCAGTGCGTCCCACGCATACCCGTTCGTCCGTTTCAGGCTCGACACAGCAGGCCCGTCGCAAGACAATGAATTCCCACGCCTCGCAACAGAAAACACCCTCGAAAGCATCGCCATTCATCACCGCCATGTCTCCCCGTGACTTAGCGGAGAAGCCCGACAACGTGCAGTCTCCACTACATCGACTTCAGGAGGAAATTGCCAAAGATATGTCCCACGGGTACTCGCGTCCAGACTACGAAGAAGACGATGATAAGTTCACCTCGCAAGATTCGGAGACGGCGAGTATCTACTCGTTTGATTCCGTTTCCACCAACGGGAGACTTCTAGACCGTTTGGACTTAGAGTCCGAGGATTTCACTGACGTTGAAAGCAGTCTACGAAGACGAGAATCGACCTTCCTGATCCAGAGTACCGGTAGGTTGCTCGATCGCTTGGGTCTCGATGATTCTCCCGAAGAAACCGCCCATAACCCCTTTAACTCGTTGCATGCACCTAAAGATACGCCCATCCGAGTCAACTCGTCCCTTGGCTTGGAGCGCATGCGTCTGGCGAATAAATTGCCTTCTAGATCCCAGAGTCAGGGTAGCAGAATCCCCACCAAATCGGGCCCCCACAATGTTGTCCAGCCTAAGAAGAACCACTCGTTTGACTCCTTGAACGCGGAGCTTTCTTCAGGCCAAGGGTCCTCAGTGTCCCTCCAGTCACTGGGGAGCCTTTCTTCAAGTTCGTTGAACGTAAGCCCAGCTTATGGCCCGATTCGGATAGGGTCATCGCAAAATGTGAAGAAGTATCCAGTGGCTTCTCCGATACAGGAATGTTTTGAAACTGCCGCAACACTGACGAAAAGCACAAGCACTCCCTCGCTTAATCAGAAACCATTCATACCTCGAAGCCATGGAAGCTCCCCCGAGCTCTCTCTAGAGATGCTGCGTCATCCTGCTCATATCCAGACCAAAAGATCTATTTCGTCATCATCTAACGGGTCTGGATCTTCTTTGGAGCTGACTCTGTACTTCTTTAGCCCAAGCTCGAAGTTTGATCAATCCATCGAGTCCGCCACAAACAAAGCCATCCAGCTCCGGCTCCAGGGTAATCCTCGTGAATCCTCTTATCGTTTGAAACTCCTCGCAGACAATCCAGTGAATTACCCGCGTGCCATGTATCAATACGCAAAGGCTCTCTGGAATGGCCATGGGGTAAAACTCAATGAAGCTCAAGGGATCAGGTGGCTATGCAGGTGTATTTTGGCTTCATACATCTTAGAGAGCTCGAACGCTGAGGGCACTGCGCTCAGCAACTACATGCCAAAATTCGCAGACATGACCATAGACAAGATGATCAAATTGATCTACAGAAACATTTCAAACGAAAACAATGACGTTTTTTCTCTAACTACCAAATTCCAGGCGTTGCCCCCCACTGCAATCACTAAGGTGATTCAGCTCAATTCAAGCGACAAAAACACTGTGGGCGGTGCCTACTATCTTCTCGGGGAATGTCACTCTACTGGGCAGGGCCTGGTATCCAAAAATGAGGAAATGAGTCGCGCATTTATGGCCAAGAGTGCCTCCATGGGATATTCCGACGCTATGAACAAGCTCGGAGAACTTTGGAGCGCCAAGTCCAAGGCTTTCAAGAAGGACCTACATATCGCCGCAGCTTGGCTACGCTTAAGTGAGACATTTGGGAAGAAGGATATGGGAAATAGCTGGATATACAAGGAGAAGTACATGGCTCAGAAGAAAAAGTGAACTGCTTTATCCAAAGACTTTATACAACCACCAAATCAATCAATCAATCAATCAATCAATCAGGATGTTCTGGCCTGCGCAGAGCGTATAGCGAGCCCCGCCATTGATATCATGGGAATAGATTTCCAGAAATTCCCTCGCACAACTATATAGAAATGCACATGACTCCTTGAGCTCTGAGTAAGGTCCCAAAGGTAGGTAGTAAGTGTCTGTATTAGGGCTGATGGATGCGTTAGATGAGCGTGAGCTGGTCGGTACCCGTCTGCTCCAGCTTTTAGGGAAGACCGTGCTTGTTGGAGGGCACTTTGCAAAAAACGATTGCGCCTCTTTGCAATGATCTTCGATCTTTTGGTGGTTTCGTATTACTTGCCTTTGAACCTCAATGACTTTGTATTGAACTTCAGAGGATGATTCCTTGGTGACGCCGTAACTTTTGATGGCTCTTTCTAGGTTCTGATTTTGGCGCCTCAATATGGTGGCCTTCTGCATCGCTAGTATCGCCACAATAAATGAAAAAAATGCTTTCTTTTTATCCGACACTATATTTGTTTTGATGTATTTTTCTAAACGTCCCACAAACAGAACAATCTCTCCGAGCAAGTTATGCCAGTTTCCTTCGTTCAAAGTTATGTTCTTGGCGTTCGTCTTCAAATCTTCAACGTCACAATATATAGTTATGCACAAGATGTAGTCTAGCTGCATCACTATGGAAAAAAGTGAATCTTTAGAACTCATCAGTTCATATCTTGTCCTGAGGTCTCGGGCAATCTGCGCCCATTGGTTCCTCGGACTCAGCTTGTCATGGCTATTTCTTGTAGATGTAGCCGGGCTATCAGAAGTACTGTCTTGTCTTGTGAGAAGGCTCTTCCTTGCGTTTGGTTTAGATTTCGATTCCTGTCTCGACTCTACCCTTGACTGCGCGTCATCAGCGTCTCTGGCCTTCCTGCTTTCGAAAATGGCCAATCCTTGCAAGCTTGTACTCGAATGTGCTTGTCCACTCCTTTGCGGTTTAGCGGGCAATTTAGGGGGTGATTTTGGAGCTGG
This sequence comes from Metschnikowia sp. UFMG-CM-y6306, assembly GCA_009756535.1. NCBI lineage: Eukaryota > Fungi > Ascomycota > Pichiomycetes > Serinales > Metschnikowiaceae > Metschnikowia > Metschnikowia sp. UFMG-CM-y6306. The sequence continues at coordinate 330,781 of WFIW01000011.1, read as the reverse complement.
CATGGTGTGAAACACGCTCTTGTATCGCTCGAGCAGGGTATCTAGGTTTATTCGTAGTAAAAAGCGGGGCTTATCAGAGGCGCTTTTGTTCACCCAGCGAATATGTCTCGTTCTCTGTTTGCTCTCTAACACCAGATTGAGCTCGTTGGCCTTCTTGGGTAAGGGATGCGCTATCTCTGGGAGCCTATGCTCATCGAAAATGTTTGGTAACGTGGGCGATAGAAGAGAAATGGGAATAGTTTCGAAATCGCTATTGTTCGAGTGTTCGTTGAGATTCTCGGCTTCATTTGGGTCCTTCCTTTCTTCCTTTGTGACTTTGAATCTAGCCGGCAAGCTGGGCGAAAGTAGCGCCGGCAATACCCCAGACGACATGTAGGAGGCAATCATTTCCTCAAGGTTCCAATTGACATGGGAGGTTCCTGAAGATGCAACAAATGGAGACTGGCTGCGTGATTTTTTCTTGACCACGAGCTTTTTTAACCTGGACTCATTAGGCTCCCTGGAGTCTTGGAATATGGCCGATTTCATGGATGAACTAAGGTCTGAGTGCCAAACTGTGCGAACTGAGGTGTAGCGCGGCGCCATGTATATATAACTTACGATGAGATGTGAGCCACCAAACAGCTAAATAATATCTTTATCCTCGGGGTGGGTGATTTTGGTGCACCCTTCGAAATCCTGGAAGCAAACTTCGGTGCTAGCCATATGCTATGCAGCACGCATGGTAAACGCCCAAGTACATAATCCGCTCAGGTACAGGCTACGCATGTCTGAGGTGCGATAAACTTCTCTTCTCCTACTACTAGTCAGTCAAGCCATGGCGGGCACATACAATGAGGTACATCCTACCAAACTAGGCAGAAACAACCGCAAAGATCATAAAGGGTTCATAAAGGCTCCCAAGAGCACCACAGATACCAAAATCAATCATAGTAACACCGGTTACACCCACACCTACTCAAGCAAAAGAAATAGTGACTATGCCAATACTAACTACATCACCAATAACAATGTCAATGCCAACACCACAAATACTAACAACACTCAAAACCAGGCGCTGTGGCCTGAATCCTTGCAAGATTTTGTCAATGGGGCATTTCAACAGGCAGAGACTCTCAACGATTCAAAGAAGGCACTTTTCAAGGAGCAGATCCAGTCATTGATCTACTCTGCCGCACGCGATAAGAAAATTTGGACAAACGACTGGGCCCTGCAGAAATTGCCTGTTTTTGTACCTTCAGTCCCCTTGGCCTTGGTCCAGGATACTCTACCGCCCCCTGAACCAAAAATAGGGAAGCCGCTCATCCAAACCTCCAGTTTTAATTCAAAGCAACGAAAAAGACAACGGGCAGAAAGATTCCAGAGTAATATTCCTACAATATCGTCCTCTCCGCCTTCCGAAAGCTCTACAAAGCAAATAGTCGGGACCCTGACCGCTTTGGAGAAGAGGTATCTTCGTTTGACATCCGAGCCGGTTCCTGCACTTGTCAGGCCCGAACTGGTGCTCCGAAAGAGTTTGGATTTTGTTGTGAACAAGTTCAGGAGCACCGCATGTCTGTATCTCTATATTAATGACCAGTTGAAAGCTATAAGGCAGGATTTGACCGTGCAGCACATCAAAAATGATTTGACAATCGAGGTGTACGAAACGCATGGCCGTATAGCGATAGAAAACGACGATCTAGGAGAGTTCAACCAGTGCCAGTCCCAGTTAAGTCAACTTTATTCAGCCAAGGTTCTTTCAGACCCCACATACTACACAAAGACGTATGAGTTTGCGTGCTACAGAATCCTCTACTTGTTGCTTACTGGCAATTATTCAAGTGTCATCACTTTCAAGATGGAAGTCATGGATTTGGAATCGAAATCAGACACCAATAATCTCGCTCCGAATTCGGCCGTCTACAGACAATGTCTTAATAAGGCCTTAAGCTTATTAACCGTCCTCACTCTTAACAGCTATCACTCGTTCTTCCAGATCTACAGATGGTTTAAGAATCTAAGTATCCCCAACAGTGCATTTCATTTGATGGATAAATTTATGGCTCCAAAACAACGTTTATTAGCTTTGAACATAATGAGCAAGGCTTTCAAGAAATTGCCCCTCGAACACATCAGCGAACAATTAGCCATAGATTCACCCCTTATTTTCCTTGAGGAATACGGACTCTCTCCATTTGCTGATAGTAACACATTTGACATGGCTGCTGCAAAAAGCTCTTTGCAAGCAATCGTTGATCGCGGAACTTTCAAGAAGGTGGATATCAAAGGCCAAGTTTGAGCAAAAATTTCCATGGTTTCTTTGTAGACTATCACAAAGCGGGCGCAATAGCCATTAACGCGAAATTATTTCTCTGGTCTTCATCAGTTTCATTCATGTAATATTGAATTTTGTCAACAAGGACTGAACTACTCAAGATGTTTCGATCTTCACTTGATAACCCTAAGTCCACTGGGCCGCTTCTCCTGCCATCTAGTTCATAAATGTGGTGGTCGGAGCCTTTGATGTAAGTAATGAAGTGGTACTCTACCGACTCATCGATGGGGGGTGCTTCTGTCTGGCCTTTGGTTCCGTAATTGGAGTCTAATTGGACATGCTGCTCAAGCAGCTCAACCATATTTGCGACCTCACCGACTGTGGAGTCCTTTTTTATGTGGCTAAGCAAGAGCGCGTTCAAAAGCAGGTCCTTGACAATGAAATCTGAAGGCAAGTTTGCGAGTATATGTAACAACGCATAGAGACCGCAACCATTACCTATCGTTTGTTTGAACCAATGAACCTCCTTGGATTCATTGGCATGGATTTCGTCCTCTTTCTTTCGATACTGCTCGTACTTGTCTGTAATTGGGAATAACATGATTAGGCCCAATACAGGCTGGGGCAAAAAAGCGAGGAGGTCTGGGTCTGTCAAGGAGTACACGTCAACAAACAGAAGCACTGGCGAGAGCCCGAGCTTATATGAGAGAGAGTTGAATATTTCAGGGTTTGCCTCGAGGGGGATGACTCTTTTGGTATCAGACATGGTGGTTCAAGTAGCCCTCCTTAGTGAACCCCACGCTGAGTTTGAAGTGCGACTCGCGTGGTCTACGGATGTTTGTCCCCATCAGAATCCTTTGACTGTATTCAATTCGACTAAAGATCGAAACATTTCTTGACTGATTGTAATTGTCAACGAGACATTAGAAAGTTTGGTTTCTTTTGAGATCAGATGCGACGCTTCGACTTGAGTTCCAAGGACATTTTTTTAAGGCAAGCTTTGCGCGGCTAAAATTCCCCTACTTTAGTCGGAATCCCCTCATATTGTAAAAGCTTTTTCCCTAATTTTCATGAAACTCGCCACAAAAAGCAAGATTTGAAAAAAAAGATCTCTTCTTACCGAGATAAGAAAAATTCTACAGATCCAGGCCCAAGTTGATGCGGATGCCCCACGGAGTAAATTTCGCTATGTTGACAACGCCTTAAAGCGTACATATATCCGCGTGCACGCCTGACTGCAGATACTCTGTTTCAGAATTTGTGTCCCCAAAGGTAGCATACTGTTTTACTTGAAACTATATATGTTCCCGCTCGGGGATTTGGCAACCATAAATATATTTTTTCAAACTTAAATAGGCTTGGCCAGTCCCTCCCCGAGTCTATTCATTGAATTTCCGAATTCTAGTGTGTGTCGTCATGCATATTGCCACGTTCTTAGGTGTGGCGATTCCAGTCCCTCTCTTTACGTTGGGGCTTTCAACGGCATCACTTTTATCATTGTCTTCAAGCTTTGAATGCACCCGCCTGTACTTGAAGACGCTCCTTGCATGCCAATTGAGCATTATCGTTTTCCGATTAATGCTTACAATTCGCAAGTCTACTATTGGCTATTCGCAAACCAAGGGGCGCTTGCCGGAAACAGCGACTCAGAATCCCACCGACAAGTTCGTCATTCCCTTATCCGAAGAGTTAATGAAATTGGCTTTGATCGCTTTATGCACCAATTTTGCTTCTGGTCCTTTGAATAGGTTGCCCCACTTCATTTTGGTTGCCTGTGTCTTTACACTCAATAAGCTAATATGCAACTATGTGACATTCAACCCGATAAATTACAAAACACGCTTCAGATCTTTTATCCGGATTCACAATAAGTATTTGGATCATAAGCGGTGTCGATTTCGCAAGAAATCCATATCTTCCACGTTCTCCGAGGGCAAAATGAGTTTATCGCTGCAAGGATCGCTTGATGATCAAATTTTACTGCATGAAAAGCCAATATTTCAGAATATTTCCTTCCATGATCCAACCAAACAGTCGCTTCCCATGGAAATTCATAAAAATGGTAATACGGCTCATCTCGATTTGATTGATCGCCTTTATTCAGTGTCGCCAAAGGATACTCTTCACTTACTGTACGGAGATTGTGACTATAAGCAGCCGGAAATTTCTCTTTTGCTCTCAAAAACTTCGAACAATTACCAGGCTATTCCTCACGCTGACGAACTTAATCCAACCTGCGATTCTGGCGATGCTAGTTTGTATGACTCTTTGAAACGACTTGAAATCCAAAATCCTGCAGCTTCCACAGATTTTCCGAGTTCAAATCCTTCACTGTCTTTCAAGTGGTTCTCATGGTTACTCCCTCTAGAGATTACACAAACCCCCGTGTTGAACTCCACAAAATCAGCTGTCATAAAGAAAAAATTATCTACCTATACTCTTAACACTGAGAGCTCATCAGTCAAGTCCATTCACTCAAGAAAACTGTTTGGATCATTTGACCTAGAAAGTCAAGTATGTACCCAGGATGAAAAAGTCATCAACAGCCATACCTTTCACGATTTTGCAGCTTTTGCCAACAAGTATCTAGACTTCTGGTCGCCAAACCTCGCGGGAATCTTAAGAGTTCTCGACCCAGCTTTCATGAAATTTGGAGTGCCGCTTAACGAGATCTCATCTCTTTTCTTCATCATGCATCTTCTTAGCTCTGGTCTTTGGCAGTACACCTCTGTACTCCTACTTGCATTTCCTTTTTTTCTGCAGACTGCGCTGTATAGCCAGTGGGCTCTATTATTTCCTTTGATCGCAATCATCAAGTTGTTCATTGTCAACTACTTGAACAGCCAATGCACCCTCTCTTACAGATTCTCAATCATTATTGAAATTTCCGTCAACATGGGTTTGGCCGTGCTAGTTGGCTTCTTGTATTACGGTTGTCATATAAGCTATTAATTATAATACACATTCAGTTTTATCTTCAACACACAACGGGAGATTAATCGGTATCTTGATGGATCTGGGATAGAAAACTCTTATTTGTGAAGGTGAAACCTTGCAAGTGTAAGAAATCCTCAGAGTTCAGGCTATGCCCAGCGCCAGGGGGCGTGAAAGGCATGCTGGTGAATTCCTCATCGAAATTCTCTGCCAAGACGGGATCGGTTATGACCGGAAGAATTGGCGGGAGAACATCGTCCTGATTATCCGAATCAAATTGCGACCAGTCGATGTGACGAAAGAATCTATGCTTCTTTAAAGTTTCGAAATCTTTGTCAATATCTAGTCTTTTTTTTGGGTTGGGTTGCAAGAGTTTTTTGAGGAGATCCTTGGCATCAAGGGATAAATAGAACGGGAATTTCAAGTACTTTTTGGAGTGAACAATTTTGTCCATTATTCTCTCCGTGGTGGCTCCCGTGAATGGCGGAGAGCCCGTGAGCATGTCGAAAAGCACACACCCCAAAGACCACCAGTCGACAGAGAAGTCATAATCTTCGCCTTTAATGACTTCCGGAGCCATGTATAATGCAGTACCGATCATAGAATGTTTAGAATCACTTTCGCTGGATGAGATCTTCGAGAGCCCAAAGTCTGTCAAGGCCAAGTGACCGGAGGACTTCAACATGCAATTTTCAGGTTTCAAATCTCGAAAGATCACTTTCAAGTTCAAATGTAGATAGCGTAATGCCAAGATGATTTCTGCCACATAGAACGACGAGCTTTTTTCACTCATGTAGTTCAGCTGCGCCAAGTGGTGAAACAACTCTCCACCATCGAGATACTCTAAAATCAAGTAGACCTTATTGTGATCTTGGAATGCATAGAAAAGCTTGACAATATTCCCATGGTTGACTTTCTCCAAGATGACTTTTTCATTCAACGTTCTTTCATAATTCTTTTTGTGAATCTCATTGGTCTCATTGATGATGAGGGACGCCTTCTTGAGCTGCTTTTGGGCAAACAAGTTTCCTGTGCTCTTTTCACGCACCAAGAGCACTTTTCCATACGAGCCGTGGCCCAAGACCTTGATGGGCTCAAAGTCTTCCAAGCGTGGCTTATACTGTGCCATGTTCAATGATGCCGAGACGTATGATTCATGTATATCCACCTCATAAGACGAGGAGTATTTCGTAACGCTGCTCCGGCGTCGAGACATCATTGGAATAGGACGGGATAGCAAGTCCGCAACCGTGTCATCATCTGTGGAGTCTGGATCTTCGTGTGCACTTTGTTCCACACGAACTTCTGGGTCGGGCGGACTGGGCTCTTCGTCAAGGAGCTTGTAATTGAGACGGCTCAAGCCCTTGGACAACTCTGACTCGTATCCATCCATATCGAAAAGTTCAGCCATCTTGTGAAGGTGAAGTTGGATTCGCAGAGTAATACTTCAATTTAGACCTCAATCGCATGTAAAAGATTATGCTGCGATGTTGCAGAACAACGTGCGACCAGTGAGACTGCACTGAAACGTCAGGCTGAGCCTAAGCAGCAGCCCTACACGAGAATGCCACATGCATTCTATAGGGACAGAGACACAAATGTGAGTTAGAGACAGAATCGTGGTCAGCGTCCGTGAGAAAAGTGAAGGTCACGTCTAATTCACTATAAAACCTAACGTATTGGAGTCCTTGCGCGCACATTCAATGTGCTCAGGTTTACTATGCGGGACATACTTCAAGATATATGCGAGACTTGAACCGAATATAGTCCATAGTCAATGGCTCGATGCACCTTGACGTGGGGGAGCCTGCCCCGCTGAGTAGAACTTTTTTCAAGGACTTGTCCAGAAAGGTCAAGAAGATTGCCATGTTCCCATGTTTCAGCTGGTAGCGATCAATCAATTTGCTGTTGACAGCATCCACAAATTCTCCAATGTTAGTGAGTTTGTGCCGGAGGTACTTCAATGCCAAAGTTTCATCTGTGGGGGTAAAGGTGAGTTTGATCTTCAAGTAGTCCCGCGACCTGGAGTCACGATCCGTGGAACTGGAGATCCTAGAGCCCGCCTGAGTATCTTGAGGAGCTAGGAAACTGGTTGAAGTGGCCACGGTCCTCACGCTCGGAGTGTGCCGTAGATTTCGTGGCAACGCACTAACGTCAGCGTTAAAGCCTGCACTACTGCGCCTCAGCAGCGGTTTGAGTGTAGGTGATTTAGCTGAGACATTCCCTTTGATGACCTGCATATTCTTTGACAGAATTGTCAACAAAGAGAATTCTTCCGGATGTTTCGAGACAGGGCCACCTGATTTCGAGGGTGGCGAATGGTGCACAAGGCTATGCGTCAGAGTGGCACTGCTGGGGGATTTTGAAGACTGTTCCTCTAAAGCAATATGGTCTTTTTTATGTAGGTCGGACCCACAGCTATGTTTTTCGGGGGTCTGATGGTCATGGGGGGCCTTATGTTCACAAGGAGACTCTGGGTATTCCGCAGCTACTGAGTCGGGCCTGTAAGGAGCATTGTCGAATATCGATAGTGTCGAAGACTCCACACTACTACCCGTGTCTATCTTTCTTCTCAAGGTGAATTTCCTCAACATATCGAGCCACTATGGAGTATTTGATAGCATGGATCACACAACCTGTTATCTTGAGAGGCGGATATGACGATCTGATGGGGCTTGAAGGGTAAGTGGGTGACCGATGTCCAATGCGGGCATTTCACCGTTGACTAGCCAGCTAACCGCTTGTGCTTCTGGCACGCCGTTCCGGCACATACAATGCAGATCCGGCATAAAGAAGAAAAGTTTGACTCCTTGGCGTTATTAGCCTTGTTGCTGACTTTGAGATGTGTACTAAGCTGACATATTTCTTTTTTGATAGTGTCACAAGATTCAACGCAAGCAAAGACTACGAGTGTCGGGTGACTGGTAGGTTAGTCGACGTTAGCAATTCATCTTCAAATGTGTTGGCTCGTATTTTATCTGTTTGACTCACTCTTCGCGCGCTATTCACATGTGCAACCTATATGCAGGTCAGAAGGAGTTTAAGTTGAACAACAAAAAAGCTGAACAACAAAGAAGCTTCACACAAAATGAAGTAAGATGTGGTAGTGGCAGCTGAAGGCATTCCACTGGATTTTTTTTAGTACACTCAAGTACCATACACCGAAAAAAGCAAGGAGTGGGACCGTTTCTCAAATTACTCGTTAGTGTTTTCCCTATTTGTGTTCGCCCAATCACGCCTCAAATGCATAGAATGCCGCAGCATTGCTTTTATGCGACTTCTGAATACGGATGAGCCGCTGCCTAAACCGTTATAGAGTGCACATAAAACAAAGGGCGCGCATGAAGAAAAAGAAAAGAGCCTTTCGCCCAATTTGGCCTCTGAAGTAACTATTTACATCTTCGGAAAGCCTTGTCTTGCTGATCTTCGCATACAATTTCGCACTCTCCAACGGTTTCATTTAGGAATTACTTGCTATAAATGTTCCAATGCAACTCGTGTTAATGTCTTTCCCCTTGCATGACACATCTAGAGAAGATTAGTGGTGTCCTCTTCACTACCTAGGCTGTACGCAATTCGAATGGGCTGGGGTCTCACGTCATATGCGTGTCTAATCCCGATGCATTACTCCACACCAAATCCTTTTCGTCAATCTTTTTTTTCATTGGTAGAATGCAATCCTCGTGCATTTTATTCTGAAGCGGACTTGTGTTAAAGCAATCTTCCACCATAAAGCTACCAAATAGGTTGGTCTGTCCTAGCTTGGGTGTAACAGGCTCACTTGATCCGGAGCACACACTTTTCAGGGGATTGGGAAAATCTGACGTCCCGCTCGAAGCTCTCGTAGCATTTGAGCTAGGCCTGAAGTCATTCCCCATTAGGGAGCTAGTGCTGGAATTTGACTTATTGGTTGAGGCGAATGAATAGTTTTTGATGGGACTTGTTATGGAATCCTCTATCATATCGTCGTCATCATCTGACAGCGAAAGCTCGAACATTTGGATCAAGGAGTTGATACTATCCAGGGTACGGATAGACCCAGAATGCCGTGGTTGAGACTTGATGCGGGAAGGAGATTGATCCTCTAGTGGTGGCTTTTTAGACGGTGGTGTTTTCCTAGGCAGTGGCGTTGCATGGTCGCTGGATTGATTTAAATAAGACAGGTAGAGAACATTGGAGCGAGAATAAACTGGGGTGCTTTTCATCATAGGACTCGACCTGGTAGGCAACTTGTCGCTGGTTGCGGTGGATATTGGTTCTAGCGGGGCTGTGGTTGAAAACGAGTGACTTTTGTGCCCTGCACTCAACAAGAGCGTCGAGTGAGGTTCAAGGGAGTTGATGATTTTTTCCTCGGGTAAAACATTCACCTTCGACCTGAATACAAGATTCTCGGGCCGTTGGTCCATGATGAATTGCGCCAAAAGAGACTTGGTAAAATGATCAGGCCGCTTCAACAAACTCTGTAATAGAAGATTAAGGTTTGAAATTATCAGCGAGTACTCCTGAGTGATTTTTTTGGGGATTTCAGAACCATTGATAAAATTAATTGTAGGAGGACTCTCCGTGAGCTTTGATATAATGGGAATGTTGATTTCTTTTTGGAGCGCCGAGAGCAAATTCTGAAAGTCTCGATGGTATTTGGAACAGGATATTTCCTTCCCCGACGTCAAGACAGCATCAAGCTTGTACCAGACTTTGCTTTTCGTATTGAGTAGAGCATGTGTGACTTTAGCCGAAGCAATGTAATGCACCAGCTTCTCCCTTGTAGCAGAATTTTCCGTCAACCATTCTATCGAGATGGGATTACGGGAGTCGTTCACTGCGATTTCCATATAAGAGGATGGCACAAGACCAGTCATTGCATTCTCAATGGATTGCACCGATAGCCACCCGTTTCCATGACGCTTCAACAACTTTAGGTACTCCTCTTTATGAACGGACATCTCCGTGGACTTTTTGGCAACAAAGTCATACTTTGCCTTCAAAACAACACCATTTACAATTTCGGTTTTGGGCAGGGAGCCAGAAATTTTCGGACCGTGTTGCTTCTGCGTGGGATTCTGAAAGGGAAGAGAGATGGTCATCTGCTTGTTCGTGCGGCCAACCTTTCGTTTGGAGGAGAACATTTCAGTGTGGGTTTAGTGGGGGAGGGATCAGCAGGATAAGAAGCGTATTAATAGTACTGAAAGAGAGAAAAACGAAGAGTAGATCAAAGTTCGCTTAAGGGCTCTTTCAAGTGCCGACACACATTAGTTTTTAATGCGTGTGCGCAGGCAAAGCATAAACAAGTGTGAAAAGTTATGCAACCTCATGCGAGGCGAGTAAACCACTGCATACCAGCTTCTATGCTTCCGCATGCAGTCCCGCCCATTTTATTGTCTGCCGGGGTTTTGCGTTATTTCCGTAACTGTCTGACATCATCATCAGCCTATTGAAAGGTCCAACTAGAGCATTACAAGCGGGTCTTCTTCAAGTAGATTGAACATTTTAAGGTCCTTCGTCACTTTTAATTATCTCACAATGTGACTTTCTTGCACCATTCTTTGCCCAATGTTTTCAAAAAACCTGCATGTGCTTCGGCGCCACATACATCCATAGTCCTCCGAGCTCAATGCAACTGCATTATTTCGTCAGCATCCATGCTCGACGAGGGGTGTAGTATACACGCAGCACCCCCTTTACGAGGCACCTCGAACAGAACGGATAACAGCTTTCTGTATTGAGGAACCTGTATTGAAGTCTCCTCTGGCTTCATGACTTTCAAATAAATACACATTGTTTGCGCTGAGGTTTCTGCAACATAGCTTTACGAGGGATAGGGAGGCTCGACAAACATTATGTTCAAGCCCTTAACCGTCAGTGCCTCGTTAATAATTTAGTAAATGATGCTTGCTTGACGCACTTTCCTCGGTAGACTCGGAAATAGGTGTTATCGTGCTTGACTGGGGTGGGGCGTATGTATCTCCGCGCCAACGTACATGAGAGCCGTAATCTAACGCCTTTTTTCTCACGCATTGGAGGTGCGCGAAGGGGATTGGACAGCCAAGTGGCATTTATTAGTAAATTATTTCTGGGTAACAAATCCAGCGCGCGTGAGCGTCTGCGGCTTTCGTGATCGTGTCATCAAGTTGTAATGTATGCGTGTGAGTGGCTTAATCGGTACCCAGCTGATTCAAGCAAACCACACCAGCATCAAGTTACGAGTAATCGCACCTTGTTCGAGGAGAGAAGAGTATCTAGGGAGTCAAGAGAATCGACTTCCTCATATGCCTCCGTCCCCGGAAGCTTCACAAATAGATTATTGAATGCCACCTTTTGGTAAATCAATGTCTTGAAATCCTCATGGTTGTGAATGCTCCGAGCATCGACTCGGATAATGACATTGTCATTGGTTTGTGTTTTGATCTTGCACTGTAGAAGCGAGTCCAGCTGCATCTTCGGTGTCGCTAGCAATGGTGGAGTTTGCGAATATTTTGAGGAGCTGGGCGATTCGTGCATGTAGCTGGGCGAACCGTGATTGTAGCTAGGCGAACCGTGATTGTAGCTGGGCGATCCGTGATTGTAGCTGGGCGACTCGGGATTGAAACTGGGTGATCCGTGATTATAACTGGGAGATCCATGATTGTGGCTCGGCGGATGAGAATTGAATCTTTGGGTGTGCAACATACGGGGTGATTCGGATTTTGCCCCTGGAATCATTGTAGCTTTGGGAGAGAAATCTTCGTTTTCTCCCAAGGTAGAGATTTCTCCTGGAAAGAATTTAGGAGAGCTTCCAGACCCCTCATTAATCTTGTGCATTTGAGGTGTCGGTGGGGCAGATCCACCAGGGAATTGTGGACGCTGTTCTCTCCTTTGAGAATGTCCGGGGTTACTCAACGTCCTCGATCTACCAAGCATTGTTCCCTTTCTTGTAACACCACCATCAGAAGTTGACATTGACCTTCCCACCCCATTCGTGAAATTTGCCGCCTGTTGGTAATGGTTATACGTGTTCTTGGAACCAGCTTTCTGCGACGCTGCTCTTGCTGGAGCAGAGTGCTTGGTCTCTTCCAGCGGCTTCTTCAGATTCAAGGTGGGATCCGATGTGAACTTAGGTTTAGATGCTAACACAATTGACCCGGGTAGTATGCGCTGATTTATGTCGTCACTGGTGGTATTGAGAGGGTCTTCAACAACAAATCCAGGTAGCTTCTTGTAGCTGGCAGAAAGCCAGTCCACCAATGCAGCGCACACTTTGAAGCGTTTGCTACTCATGAGAGTCTCCATGTACAAGCTCAACTCTTTACACCTTTTGGAGAACAATTCACTTTGTTCTGCCGAGGTTCTTCTCTGACTGGGCACTGGCTCAGGGAGCTTTGGAAGTTTCAACTGGGCAATATCATCATTAGGATCAATCTTGTTCACGAACTCGAGCAATAATAAATGCAAATCATAAAAGTCCAGGTAATATCGGCAATGATAGCCTTGCTCCCCTGTGCTATAGGTGACATCCACCCTGTACCAGAACCTATCTTGGAAAGTGAGATAATTGCTCACAGAAACAGTCAAAGGGTAAGGTTTATTGTTTATGGTCAATGGCTCATTCCGTTCAAGAAGTATCTGCACCTGGACGTCGTAAAATGTACTGTTGGAAAGGGTCTCATTTGTCTTCACCTCGTGGAGCCACCGAAGAGTTATCGGGTGAATGGGGTCATTAACGGCGATGTCAACATATAATGAGGGCACTAACCCAGGGCTGGCAATTTTATCTATGAACTCCACGAGAACCCAGCCATGAGGGAGCCTATCTAGAAGCTTCAACACATCACCTTTTTTAACGCATAGTTCGTCCCTGGACTCAGCAAGAAAATCGTATTTGGTCACAAGAATAATTTTGCCCCTGATCTTGGAGTTGACTTGGCCGACCCGAGTTGGTGCCGAGATTTTGAGATCCTTCACGCCTTTCGATTGTACTTTTGTCATTGTGAGCTTAAAATAAAGTTACGCAGTGGTTGAATTCAGGAGAGATCTATTATGCGCGGCTACGAGATAAAATTTAAAACCAAACGCGTGTTGACTTTTTTGGAAGCGCGTCACGTGAGCTATGGTGCCCGAAGCGGAAATAAGCCACAAACTGGGGACTCGAGTTTCGTGCGCGAATGGTCATCAAAGCTATGAACCACCAAGGACATGCGACCTTGCTTTCGCGGGATGTGCCATTCAGTTTGTTCCCTCCATATACGCCTTGCATTGGCCGTTGTTGTACAAGCATTCGGAACTTTCAATTTTTCCCATCACATTATCCACATGGAATCGGGCCGCTGCGGAAGCAATTATCTACAATTATCATACACTCATTCATCACAAATGCACTCATCTTCACTAAGAATTCACTCTTTTTCACTGAAATTTCACTCAAGCTGTTCAGACATTCCCGTAGGTTAGGTCTGTGCCTACATAGATGTTCCCAGTAAGCAAACTGAAATGACAGCTAAGAATGTCATCACAAATTTTAAACTGGCCAGATAACTGCTCTACATCCGGCCATTTGTGCTCGATCGTATGGAGGTGAAACGACTTCGCTGGTTATCCGGATGGGAATAAAATATGTGGGGAGAAAAGGAAAGTTGAAGTTGCACGATAAAATTTTCGCCCGAGCAGGGGGTCGTGCGCGGCGATTGTTTGCTGGCGGGCGCCAGAAAATTATCGGTCTCATAACCGGGAAGCTCTAATGCGCGAGCATCCTCTTGTGGGACCATTTCGCGTCGTCGCCCTGATGCCCTTTTTGAGGCGGTCACCTACTGCGCGCCTTTTTCAAAAATAGCATCACTAAGTCGCGAGGCGGTTACAAGTGCGGGGGATCGCCACGGTAGCATGAAAGTCGGTTGCAGCGTCAGGAAAAAACTTTAATGTAAGGCAAGAAGCCACCGTTACCAAATATAGCCCGAATATCATGATCCGCGGAGTTGAATTTCGACTCATCTTTGGCCCAAAGACAATGCGTTTAGTGGAATGTCATACCCATCGGCTCATAACTGCATCTTTTGAGCGACTTCTGTTCCATTTCTAGAAATATTTAATGAAGCACGCCGGCAAAGTCCTTTTCCCAGAAATGGCGCGTGGGTGCTTGGAAACTTTAAAGTAAATTTCTGCCCGTTGTGCATCAGGGGCGCATGCCGGATTAAGATACATGGTGAAAATGAAAAGCTACGGGTTCGGCGCTTGCTACACAGACTCCCTTGAGCGAGGGACTGTTCCCCTCTGAAGTTTTAACGGCTACAAGGATTATGAGGGAACCCCTCATTGAACTTAAATACCTCGTGTATGAAACTGCGTTACACCATTGATATCCAAAGCACCCCATTGAGCATTACCTCTAGATATGAGCTGCATTGTTCATTCGCTGTAAAGATGTCGCACCACTACACTTTGCTTTCGCCAATGCGCTTGGCCCATTCATGGCGGGCGCTACAGCTGGAATGACTGCAAGCATTCTCCCTCATCGGTTCCATTGTTGTAAGTTGCGTTCCGTTGCACGTTATTCCTTGCTGGTTTCGCCTATTTCGACGGTCACGGGTCTGAATTTTTTGTTCAGAATGGTCTACATCATTCTTGCAAAGAAGTTTGCGCAAAAGTTCCAAAAAAGTCGTTTTCTCATCCACATGTGGATGTGCTTTTGTGAAGGCTTCTGAATGCGCGACACTTGATAAAAATATTTCTCCATTCACCTTTTATATCTGCATGTCGCTGTGCTTGGAGAGGGGTCAGAAACTCGCAACAAGGGATAGCAACGCATTGGATTGTCCCGGGCTGGCAAGCCCACTGTGTTGAGGAGCAGCGGAGCCTTGCGGGACCCTATGCAGTATTGTTTGGAAACATCAGGTAAATTAGGGTATTCAGGTGTGGTCCAGGGGTCTTTGAATGAAGTAAATGGGATATGTGGCAGTTTCCGTATGCAATAAGTGCATTGTATACCTAAAAGAGCTTGTGATGTAAGAAATTCCGAGCACTACTTCTGGGTCTGCACAGATACAGATCTGTGGCGGTTGAATAGGAAAGATGGCGCCCGTTGTGTACTTTTCGTATATCTGGGCCCGAAAAGTGGCCATTTTTGAGCCTACGTAAAGGAACGAGCCGCAGCATGGAAAGTTTCCTGTGTTAAAAACTTGGTTATGCATGGTGCTGCATATATGTGCAGATACCGCGAGACCGACATGCATAACGCATCTGTGCGTCCTGGAATACAGTTCGAAAGTGACACTCATGTATGTAGAGCAATTCGCGCCACAGGCATGTGGGTGCTACTTTTAGATATATATTGATCTTTCCACCCGTTTCTTGCTCGTGGAATTTTTATTTCAGCGTTGGGCACTTTGTCTTTTCCTCAACACCTGTCTTCATTCCACGGGTTGCCATCTCTGTCGGCTGTACCTGCACACTTTCGCTTACTGTGGGCCGTCAAAAATTAGTTGGACTACACACCCAATCACACTTCGTCATTCGTTAATTATTCCCTTCCCGGACCCGAGTTCCCCTCATTGATCTTTGCTCCAATTTGCCCAGCTGAATCCTCACTATGTCTGAGACTATATTTGGATCGCCAAACGCAAATGCAATGCACCATCATCCCAGGGCTTTTCATGACTACTCGGATATGGTTTTGCTTCCTTATGAAAATCACTTGGGCGACTTTAACCTAAAGTCTCCCGCGCCCCCTCAGTCTTACTTCTCCATTGATGATGACTACAACTCGACCAACATCCAGGACCTACAACTCCAGCTCTACCAGGAGCTACGAAATCAGGTCATGTGGCAGGATATGACTGACGAATTATCGTTCAGCTCCAGCGGTTTTGAACACGAGTCGAACAGCGCATACTCTTCGGCAAACACCCCTACCTTCGACCGGCTGATGTCTTCATTTCTTGAGACTAAACCAATGCTTAGTGTGTCGCCCGTATTGGATAAGCACGTCATGGATATACCCGACGTGGACACTTGCATTAATACGCCCGTTATTGGTACGCCTGTCGTTGGTACGCCTGTGGTGGACGTCCCTGCAAACATCGCCCCACAGCCTGAACCTGAGGACGTGACGTTGAAGCGTAAGCCCAGGGCCAGGGCCAAATCCAAGCCTAAGAAACACAAGCGGAAGCATGTGATGCCCCGTTCAAAGAAGGGTTGCTGGATCTGCAGAATCAAGCACTTGAAGTGTGACGAGAAACGCCCAAACTGTGAGGCGTGTAGGCGGTTTGGCATCGAATGCGACTTTTCTGATGACCGGCCCGACTACGTGGTCGATAATGACCTTCGAAAACAGAAACTACTTGAAATTACAAGGAAGCGCCGGGTCAAGACCCAGGCTTAGGCATCCTGTGTGGTATCATTGTACTTGATGCGTATAGCTTTAACCTAATTCATAATAATAATGCGTCATATTAAGAGGGGTTTGTAGGTGCGCGGGTTGTATTTTTACTCAAGAGTTATGAGCTTATGGCAGATACAGCTTCCTTATCGGAGGTTACAATAACAAAGAATAAGCTAGGGCGCAGTGAGGGTTGTATTATGCACTAATTCTTATTCGGACTTAGAGGCAAAAATGGTCGGAGCTTAATGCACTGTTTAAAGCTTAAGCGTTTCCGCTGCAGGCTCGCTTACAATTCTTCGCGAAGGTAGCCTGCACGGAAGCATTTCGAAAAAACCCGAGAAAGCCCAAGAAAATAACGCACTTTTTTCGCAAGCCCCTGCATAACGTCGAAGAATGCTCGCGAGGATCCGGCATATTATTCCCACTCCAGGACTTGAATTCGTTTCCGCAATACGAAGTCATCTCCGGGGGTTGTGATCCCCTCATCATCTGCACTCCTAGCACCTGTGTTGGGACAGCCACCATCACGGTATTCAATCGTGGAAATGTAATCGCCCTCAAATCCGATCCACGGTCCGCCAAGAGGATCAATGAGGTATGGGTAAGTGTAGTCAGTAAATTGCTCCCTTTCTTCATCAACAGTAGAGACCTTCCGGCGGTGGTGGATTGCGCCTGCATTGTACGAAACAGAGAAGTCGCCATCAAGCAAGGATGTCTCCTCCGCGTCAAGCACGCTCGCAGCTTCGGATGTTGCATCATGCCTCAACATCCGAGCATGCGGGCCTGCATGAGCGACGCTGGCGTCACTGTTATATGTCGGAGCTGATATCAGCAGCAGGTCGTCGTCGAACTCGTTATCGTAATTATCTGGGTTCTGAATCGCCCGCAACGCTATGAAATTGTGGAGAGGGAGGTAATATTTCTCAAAATTCCACTCAACCACTAGCGTGATCACAAACAATGGCGTGCACAATATCGAGAGAATAATCGCCCCCTCTAGTGCTAGAGTGCCGCACATGAACATCTGAAAGATAACCAAGCCAAATATTAATCGCCGAAAAATCATGGGCCACACTTTCCCAGTTGAATGCGGTGGATGCACATAGCTGTACATCAACTGATACTTGTAAACGAAATAGCCCAACAAAAAATACACTAGCCCGCTAGCAACTATTTTCGTCGACACCACTGAGTATATGAGAATTATGATGAACACCAAGATATGCTGCGGCAAATTGAGACCAAAATCGAATACAGGCGGTGTAAAGTAATAGTATCGATAGTCACGTGGTGTTTTCAAAACAAGACTTTTCAAGAAAATCAACTTGCCCAAGACATTAACAATGAAAAAATCTCCAAGTTGAAGGAGTTTGACGGGGAACATGGCGAGGCCCTGTAAGAGTATCAAATCCACATAAAATAGCGAAAGTTTCTTTAATGAGCTTGCCAATTGGGCTGCAAACTTCTTAGTGTCTCCAATAGTCGAAACATAATCCCACAAGGTTCCAGTGATGGTGAAGACCAAAAACAAGATGAAGAAGATGAAAAAGAAATTCTTCAGAAGTGTCAGGAGCTCTACTTCGCTCGACAGAGGATACCCTTGTCTCATGGTAAGTGATCTGTATAGATATGGGAAGGCGATATTCATGAGAGAGAACAACACAGGGGGCAAGATACCCGTAACAAAGGTACTGAGCCATTTCGACTTGGCAATAACATGCCCCACTTCGGGCCAGAACTTGGTGATCGTCTTGATGTCGATTAATGTCGATAAAGATGTGACTAAAAAGAAGATCACCAGATAACTTAATATGATGATAAGTGTGATTGTGTGCGATTTCGTGAGCTTTTCAAAGTACGACAACTTCAAATTGCGCCAATTAATGTCTTTTGCAGCAGGAGCCAAGGAAACCACGAGTTTATAGACTCGAGGATCCAAGATGGTCTGGGCAGCCATCTGTGCAGATGCGACGGAGTCCATGGTTATGAATGCTGACAGTAGAAGCTGGTATTCCAGCCCTGGATGTATAGGATAGGTGGACAGTATCTGGTCATATTTCGCCTGAGCCTCTTTAATTTTTTTGTCAAGAGCTCCCAATTCAACAGAGAGCGTCTCAATTTTGGCCTTAATTTTTCGTTTTCGTTGGGTATTAGAATCTATAGGCGTTGGGGCATTCTTAGGAATCACCCGAGGTAAATGGTTGTGGTTGAAAAGATCCACACTCAAATCGAAGTATTGTGAGTAGAGTCTCTCGAGGCTTTCAATGTAACGTTTTCTCTGGTCGAACATTTTTTCCAATGGAGTCCAATTATAAATAAGTTTGACATTCTCGACACGGCCGATGCCCAAATCCTCGATAAAATTCTTGAGAACAAGTGGGTCGTTTCTTTTGATGATATTCCTGGGAATTCCGTCCACCTTAATTGTGCGATCAGTGATGGAGTTTTGCGAAGCCAAATATTTTTGCCGCGTGCTGATGATCAAGTTGGTATAGCGAAATAGCATAACGTAGACCACCCCAGAAAAGACATATGTAAAGATCGGATAGAGCCAAAGATACCGCGGGAACTCCTCGTCTAAAGGCGGCAGGCCATGGGATGAAAAATTGAAAACAACCAGGTACACTATGTTATCTTTGTCATAGTCCCCAGTGAAATAGTACCTGATGGGGCTTAAGATGAAGATGCACATCATCAGAATCAAGAGAAAGACCCTTATACCGAACTTGAAGAAGCTCAAGACGACGAACGCATCAAGGCCAGAGCATTCTAAAATCTCTTCGTCTGAAATTGACAACACAGATGGCACCCACTTGAACAAGTGGTTGGGAAGGGACCTCTGCTGGATCAGAGACTTTCGGAGGGTTCTGACTGCATACATGTGGGGCCATCTCCGGCGGAGAAGACAAAACAAGAAAAACGTCAGAATCCCAATAGCAAGTGAGAGAACAAGCTGGGTCTGGAAAACACGCAGCTGGCTCGGGCCGTATATTTTGTTCTCGTCGTCAAACATGATGACGGTTTGATGCACTACTCTGTTTGGGTCGCGCGTGTGAAGTAGCTACAATCTGGTTCGATGCAGGATTGACATCTAACGAAGTTCAGCTGCCCCTCCACGCAAAAAAAAATGGTGATAGCTCCGGAAATTCCCTGGCCTCAGCCCATTAAGATATGTGTCTGAAAGTGCTCAGCTAAAAAATCGCATCCTTATGTTTTTTCGCAAGACAGCTAGACTTGGTACGTGGTGCTACACCAGAATAGCGATTGGAATGCGCGACTGTATTTGCAGGGGAAAAATTGTACTGGCGAGCATTCATACTCCTTCCACACTCTACAGCGACGAGATCTCCCTTGACCAGAATGGCCGAAGTGTATGTAGTGGTTCATATTGCTACTACATTTGATGAAATCCCCGCGAATGTACCGCGTGACGGAGGGGAGCTCATATCTCTCTCCTGGTGCACTGTGAACTCCACAACCTTAGAGATTCTGGCGCGTGAGTCGCTAATCGTCAAACCTGCAACCACATCGGTCATTAGCAGCTGCTCAAAGCGGTATAATCTATCAACAGACGAAATCAATAAAGGACTCTCGTTCAAGAATGCTATTGCGCAGTTTGATGTAAAGCTTGTGGAGGAACTCGGCGGTAGAGACTTTTCGTTTGTGACTGTTGACATACATTCATTGAGGGTTTTGCTTCCTCGAGAGGCCAGAGACAAGGGCGTGTTTTTGCCTGTTTACTTGCAACATCCTCGAGTGTTTGATCTTTACAATGAGTACCTGAAGTGGCAAAAAACCCACCCTGAAGCCATGAGTTACCCCAGCTCAAACTTGAATAATCTAATTGTGGCACTTGGAGCTGACACGGCCTCACTTGGTTCAGAGGATCTGCCTCAACCAGCAGACTCGATAGTGGAAGTGTACGCCCAAATTTTGAAGCTGTTAATACGAAAATCAGTTCCTGTGGACTTACATCCATCTGTTTTGACGAAGCCTTACGACACTGCATTGGACGCCAAACACTTTTTGGAAGAGCGCTCAAAAATTTTGTATCTCTCGAATTTGCCTCCAGATACGACCCATCCCGAGCTCGAATCATGGTTCGGCCACTTTGGGTGCCGACCTGTAGCCTTATGGGCTTTAAGAAGTGTGGAAACCGATCTAAAATCGAACCTATACAACGCAAAGTCCCGCAGTATATCTGGTTTTGCTATATTCGCAAATCACGAAGAGGCAGCTGAAGCTTTGATTTTAAATGGCCGTTCGTATATGGATCGAGTCGTGGAAGTACAGGCTTCTTCCATCAAGGTTTTTGACCGCGCAGCAGATTTGCTTAATACATTCCCTCCTCTGAAGAACAGGCCGAGACCAGGGGACTGGACTTGTCCTTCATGTGGATTCTCCAACTTTCAGAGAAGAATCGCTTGTTTTCGTTGTTCATTCCCAGCCGCATCTGCAGTGGCTATTCAAGAACAGATGTACACGGGTCCTTCTGTCGGTCAAGACGGGAAAATCAGAAGGTCCAAGCCAGACGATAAGCAGTTACTCAACAATTACAGAGGCTACCAGGATCAGTATCCTGGCAATCATCATACGGTTAAACATGGAGGAAATTATAATCCAGGATATAACCACGGCTACAACAATCATAATTATAGTTCTGGGGGACAAAGAAATCATCATGGGAACTCAGTCCCTTTTCGTGCCGGCGACTGGAAGTGTACCAATGAGTCTTGTCAATATCACAACTTTGCTAAAAATTTGAGTTGCTTGAAATGTGGAGCTTCCAAACCTTCTCAGCTACCAGGGCAACACTCGAATGCTGGAAACTCCAATAGAGCTGATGCCGGAAGCAACAAGTTACCATCCGCATCCATTCACTCAGTGAATTCAACTGCCGCAGCGATAGCCGCAGCTACTGCCAGTGGCCAGCCTTTGAATTTGAATCGAAATTACTTTGGAATGTATCAGCCTCAGGCAAATCACAACGGAAACGGAAATGGAAACGGGACATTCTCCTCAAATGCTGCATCGGCCCACAATGCCAGTCTTTATGCGAACCTCTCAAATTTGCAGCAACTTCAAATGCAGCAAGCCAATCATCAAGGTAGCCTTTACTTGCCACAGCACTTGACTTCGTTACAAGGGCACAACCAGGCACAGTGTGCAAGGCATAAAAGCTCGCAAGTGTCGGAAGGCCCCGCGGGCTATTATGGACATCAATCAGGAACGCATTATAGAGGGTTACTTAGCACTTCAGCTAGTGCAAATGAATCGGGAATTGACTTGCTCAACAGCCAAATCGAAAATATGGCCTTAAACAAGGCCCAGGAAAAATAAATAACGGAAGCATTGGGACGGAAGCAGAGGGTTAATCTATCATTAGGAAAGGGTAAGCTCATGGTTGGCATTATGGTCTGTACAAAAGTCGGATAATTTTCTAATAGAAGAAGTGAGTGGCGACTCACTTCAAGGTCAATTTTGGCTGTAGATTTTCTTGACCACATCAAGGATGGCTAGTTGTGTTGAAACCTTGATTCGTAGAGTCGCCGTGGTCACGTGACTCTTAAGCCGGCCCTAAGCGAAGCACGCCAACGTAACACCTGCGCACTCCCGCCCAGAATTCGTATCAAGGTTCGAACCCACTCTTTAACCAACTACACGTAATATGAGCGACAAGTACTCCATCATCTTGCCTACATACAATGAGAGGAAGAACTTGCCTATTCTCATCTACTTGTTGGACAAGACTTTCAAGCAAGCCCAATTAGATTGGGAGGTGATCATAGTGGATGACAACTCCCCAGATGGCACACAAGACGTGGCCAAAAGGTTAATTGCCATTTTTGGTGCTAATCACGTTCAATTGAGAGCAAGAGCAGGCAAACTTGGTTTGGGTACGGCTTACGTGCATGGCTTGCAATATGTTACGGGAAACTTTGTGATTATCATGGATGCAGACTTCTCCCACCATCCCGAAGCCATTCCCCAATTCATCAGAAAGCAGAAAGAGGGCAACTTTGACATTGTCACTGGAACTCGTTACGCTGGAGATGGAGGCGTGTTTGGATGGGACTTGAAGAGAAAGTTGGTGTCCAGAGGAGCCAACTTCTTGGCAGCAACAGTTTTGAGGCCCCACGTATCGGACTTAACCGGGTCCTTCCGTTTATACAAGAAGGATGTCTTAAGCAAGGTCATCAGCGAGACCAAGTCTAAAGGATACGTCTTTCAGATGGAAATGATGGTAAGAGCCAAGGCCTTGGGCTTTACAGTCGGTGAGGTCCCCATCAATTTTGTTGATAGATTGTACGGCGAATCCAAATTGGGAGGTGACGAGATCGTTCAGTACTTGAAGGGCGTGTGGAATTTGTTCACCAGCGTTTGAGCACACGCAGAAGCCATCGCTCGCGATAACCAGCTAGATGAGCAGTTCTATACAGCTCAAGTTTCAGCTCGGTTTTCATATGGGTCGGAGTGGACATATAGACTTAGAAGCTATTCAAGGACTCAGTATATATTGTTACTTTCATGCCAGTGTAGCTATGGATCTGCACCGGCGCATTGGTGGAAAACCCGGACACCAAGCTTTTGCTGTCGGAATCTCACTCTACTATATTTCACTTATCGCAAATCAAATGCCCAAGGACACGTACTTGAAGAAAGTGCTTGGGGATAAGCGCCTCAAAGACATTCATGCGAGCAAAGTGCTTATGGTGGGCGCAGGAGGAATCGGCTGTGAGCTCTTGAAGAATTTGGTTTTGTCGGGATTCGGAGAGGTTCACATTGTGGACCTAGACACCATCACGCTCTCCAATTTGAACAGACAGTTCCTCTTTCGACAAAAAGACATTGGCCAACTGAAATCACTCACAGTCTGCACATCCGTGGAAAAATTCAACTATTTTGGTGCTAAATTGCAACCACACCATGGGAACGTCATGGACGTATCGCTTTTCCCCATAGAATGGTGGGCCCAATTCGATTACATTTTCAACGCTTTGGATAATTTGGAAGCTAGAAGGTACGTGAATTCGATGTGCCTATTCCTTCGCAAACCTTTGATGGAATCGGGGACCACCGGCTTCGATGGCCAAATCCAACCGATTTATCCCTATGCCACCGAGTGCTTCGAATGCCAACCTAAAGCCACTCCCACAGTTTATCCCGTTTGTACTATCAGGTCCACTCCATCTCAACCCGTCCACTGTATAGTGTGGGCCAAAGAATTTTTGTTCAACCACATCTTCAATTCGTCCATAGAAAATGAGATTAGCCCCGCAGATCTTAGCAAGGAGACGAGCGACCCAAAGGAAGTGCAGCGGATTTTACTGGAGGCTAACGAGTTGCTGTCCTTGAAAAAAATGATAAATCATGAAGATTTTCCAATCAAGTTTGCAGATAAACTATTTAACGAGGATATCATGAAAGCATTGCAGCTCGAGAGCCTTTGGAAGACAAGAGAAAAGCCTCAACCTCTTGATGTGTATGATCTTTATAGAGAGGTGGAGAAGTTGCTTCAGGAAAGGGAGAATGAATCTATCCTAAAGCTCGAGACCCAATGCTGGTCTTTGCAGGAAAACTTGTACGTGTTTTGCAGCTCCGTCAAGGCCATTCAACAAAGACTTCAAACTGAAACAGATATCGAGTTTGACAAGGACGATGAAGACACTTTGAATTTTGTGGCGGCGGCCTCAAACCTAAGGTCCCACAATTTCCACATTGAGCCCAAGACAAAATTCGACATCAAACAAATAGCAGGGAACATCATTCCTGCGATTGCAACAACAAACGCGATTATAAGTGGGCTCTCCGATGTGGCCTCCCTCAATTACTGGCTCAAAGATTTCTCTCCAATGAAGTCAAAATCCTCATTTCTCAGCAATAAAGAAAACAGAAGAGCAATATCGGTTCTTCCAGAAAGACCAAGACCAACGTGTGCTAGCTGTGGGATGGGTAGCAAGGGAATCATGTCGTTATCGCCTAAAGACTTAGAAATGACTCTTGAGAATTTGCTACAAGCCGTCAGAGACACTTACTCCTTCAAGCAAGTATCCGTCATATTGGGAAAGAATAAACTCATTCATGATTTGGATTTTGATGATAATGTCGCAAAGAAGCTTAAGGACATTCCGGGTTTCCTGAGCAACCAAACACTACTTTTTCAAGATGAGGACGACGAGTTGGAAAACTTGGAGCTTTTAATGACAATTGGAGAAAACCTCGAGTTCAAACTACCCTCAATCAAAGTTGGACCGAAAAAACTTGAGACGAATCACGAAAATATCAAAGCAGATACCACAATGATCGAGAATGTGGATACCGAGGAACCTATTGTTATCGAAGATGACGGAGAACCCCCAACCAAAAAGCGAAGGAAAACCCAAAAAGCGGCACTCTGAGAATGCGGTATGCGCCGCCGCCAATTCATAACCGACGACTGTGAGTTGCCGATCAAATGTGTGAAGGGTTTGATGGGTAAGTAACTATATAATTGTGTATATCCAGAGTTCAGTTATAGATGTATTACTGTAAATTAAAAATCCTTTGGTGGCCACACACACATGGCCCGATTCTTGCGTAGGCTTCGAGATTTCCATATTTAAGAAAGGGGGAGATTCAGACGGAGGACGCACGGCCTGCATATGTGGCACCTGTACACCGCGGACAATGGATACATAAGCGGAGGAACAAACTCCACGAGAGAATAACTTCTCATCACACCACATCATGTCTTGGAACGCATACACTGACAGTCTTATCTCCACCGGCAAGATTGATAAAGCCGCCATCTACTCAGCCGCCGGTGACTCACTTTGGGCCGAGTCCGGAGGTTTCCAGATCGCCCAACAGGAAATTACCAACGTTGCGCAAGGATACGCCGATCCATCCAATTTGCAAGCACACGGTTTGCATATTGAAGGCAAAAAGTACTTCTTGTTGAAAGCAGATGAAAGATCCATTTATGGTAAGCAAGATGACCATGGCGTGATTGCTGTCAAGACCAAGCAAGCAGTACTCGTTGCCCACTATCCATCAGGTGTTCAGGCCCAAGAAGCCACCGCAGTCGTTGAAAAATTAGCAGACTACTTGATTACTCTGGGCTATTGAGTTGTCTTTATTATATGGAAAATGCAAGCGTTTCTAGAGACTGAGCTTTAATACTTAATTCAGGTATACCACTCACAAAGTGTAGTAGAAAAAGTAGCTACAATGAGAAGTACGATTGGCAAAAAGGGTTGCAACTTGTTAGTGTCTGCATTGGGAGGACTTGAGCGCTTGCATTGGGACAACAGAGGGCATTGCCCGAATACTTTGTTGCCACATAATCGTGACTGCCGAGCTAGCGGCCGCAAGGCGACTGCAAAACTGTAATTATCCTCCAGTAATTTGAGTGTCAATGACCTTGAAATCTTCGCGGTAGCACACTCAATTCAGTACTCGGGCATCCGCCCACAATCGTCAACTCACCAAAACTCATCGAAAGACCTGATTTTCACGTACCTCAAAGTTCCGGCCTGAAACCCGGGGTACGGGTGTCCCTGGCTCTAAACGATTAAACCCGGGAGTCGTGCGAAACGCAGAACCATAATGCGCACGTGATGCTCATTTGCTATTTGATAACTTTTATTGGTCAGAATCGCGGTCCTCGCGCACCACAAGCATTCGGAGACTTCTGTTGTTACCTCTTTAACACCCTAGCTGAAACATGTACAGAGTCACCGGTCGTTCTGCTAGCGCAGTATCTAAGAGATTCTACGCTGCAGGCAATTCCCAAAGCACACCGGCTCCTATCCAGAGCGAGATTGATGTCACTAAAGTTTTTGGCCTTGCGCTACTTGCGGGTGTTTCGTTGTATTTTTACAGAAGCAAGCAGGAGCCCGTCATAAAAACAGCAGTCTACAACCATGAGAGCGAACGTTCTCAAATAAGAAATGAGGCATACCTCAAGAAGTATAAGACGTCATTCATCAAGTCCTTCATTGCCGACAAGGGCGGAATTGGGCAAAAGCAATTCAGAAGACAGGCAATGGGTTCAGTTCCACAAAACTTGATACCCACCCATTCCCCATGGGGTAACCAATTTGGTGCTGGAATCAAAACCGACAAGTTAGGACCAAGAAGGGAGAGGATCAGATATTTTGCCCCATTGGAGAACTAAGTATGGGGGATACATGCTTCATCAGCCGATAACAAGTCCGTGGAAGAGCGACAATATAACAAGCAGCGACCGGCGCTGCCAAAGAGGAATTTTTTTCATCATGCACGAGTGACCGTCCGGGTACCCTCTCACGCCTTAAGGGTGTGCATTTGCATTCATCATACAAATACTCGGCCGTGTACTTTGTTACATACACCCAAGTTCAGGAAATAACGCTAATATTAATGTAGGCCTTTATCTGCAGCAGCTCTGTACATCTGCTTTAAAATTTCACGCAAGGCTTTTCTGAATTATACAACCTGAGGTTATGGGGAAGGCAGTTCGGGTGCATTGGATAACCTCGGCTGGGTTGATGTCGCATTCGCGCCAATTCTCTTTCACTACAAAGCACACAATGGGGAAAATTGAATGGAACGTCATTGTCTTTGACAGACCCGGAACAGACCGCACTGAAGTGCGTCCCAAGCATGTGGCTGCAATCCCTGAGTCGGTCAACTCCGGGATCGTCACATCGGTCGGTGCTCTTTTCAAGGACGAGTCCAAGACCTCGTTTGCCGGTACCGCTCTTCAAATCATGGCCGAGTCCAAAGAGGAGATATTGGACTTTTTGAAACGGGATGTTTACTACACTAGCGGAATCTGGGATCTCGACAGTGTAATTGTTCACCCCGTTGGGGTAGCTGCACGACTCGGAAAGACCATGCCAGGGGTCACCAAAATCTAGGTATGCGACTAGCCATGAGACTAGACATAAGACTAGATATGAGACTAGATATGAGACTATGAATGGAAGATAGAAGAAGCTGGTGTCAGCCATTTGGCGCTCTATGATGCTGGAAATTGTTCAGTACCAATGACTAGAATCAGTGCCAAGTGTTAAGTGTCAAATCCAAGCACAAATGCCTAGAGATGTGGATGGTGAACGGATGACCCTGATGACGAAAGGCTTGCAACCCACAAATTCTATATCACATTCCTGATGCTTTGGCGTGGAAATATACTGTAATTGTTGCTTTGAATCTCCAAAACAGTTCGTAGCTTTTTACACTAGTCCCTCCCAGAGCCAGTCTAAAGCCAATGAATATTAGTCACGACTGTAGATCTCGTTCGTTGTTGTACTGATACCAGCGCAACTTTGACCATGGCGCATGTAAGTGCTAACTATTAGCCTTATTTCATGTAGTGCTCCTTTTGCCCCGTTGACCAGCTGCAAAGACACGAACTGAATCTTCATTCCGATACTCTCTCGAATTGTACGGGTGTTGACCAAATTCCATGTCGCCATGTGGAACCCGATCGTTTATGGACATCTTCTTGCCATTTGATTACGGTTAAAAGGACAGGAGGCATGCTACATCTGACGGCTTGGCGTCCCTGGTCAGCTGCTCGTCTCATCGGAAAAACATCACCGGAAATCTTTTTCTGATTTTCACACATGTAGCAGCTAATTACTCGAAGAAGCGCATGAGATTTATGCAACCATGTCGATATAGTTCTAGTGTGACTCGCAGTCGGGTTAGTTTCGTTGAGTCCAATACTGAGGCCATAAACAGGATTAGGCTCTTTGAGCCTTTCTCAAAATTTACACATTCACATCTCTGGAAATCGATAGAATCATGAGTCAAATTGGAGCTCCAGAATATATTGTTTCACAACTTCTTGCGAATGCGTAAATATGAGGGTCACCAAAGAAAGACTGCAAACCTCGAACATTGTCGGGAAGGAGCTTTAGATTCCGCGGAACTCCGGAGTTTAGGTGTAAAAACTAGGGCAGTTATACTACTCCCTTGGACTTGCTGCTTAGCGTCTCGTGCAGGTTACCGAAAAATGATCCGGAATTACATGTTATCTCCGATGTTGTTAAACCCACCACAGGTAGTAAGCAACCCACGAGTACAATAAAGATGTGAAGCTCAAGGCGGAGTCGCCCAAAACCCCGAACGAGGCAGGGTCTCCTCCACTTTCGAAGACCTATATTCGATGTGCCTATAGGATAAACCTGGCCATAGCCTATTGGGTATCCTCGAGGCCGCCTAAGATACATCAACGTAAAGTTAGCCCCATTTTGGACCTTAACTCGCAACAAAGTGGCAAAACACCTCGCCGCAATCTTTCCGTGTTTCCTACATAACCCTGAATGATTTCCCTTGCCATAGAAATCATGAACGGATACATCTTCTGTTAACGCTAGACGTTGCCAACAAATCTTACTGATGTAGTATAACTAATAATATGCGTTGGTAATACTGATACTTGTTGCATGGTGTTCGCATCACATTCACCTAAACTTAGCTGTATAAGTCGTCTTCTTCGGCTTCATTAGCGAACGCAGCACCGCCGCTTCCTCCCTCTGAAGTGGAGGCCTCAGAAAATCTGAAATTCGTGAATTGACCTCTAGAGGCTTGTAGTTGTTGAGCGTAAGCTTCGTAGCGACGCAAGTCAGAGTCAGAAACTGAGCGTTTTGCTGTCTTCATGGCTTCCTCAAAGTGAGATCTGGTGATGTAGGGCACTGGATCTTCCTCCTCCTCCTCTTCGGACTTAGATTTGTCGGTCATTTCAATGTCGCCTTCTTGCTTGACTGCATCCGAAACTTCCCTCTTCTTTGATACCTTGATTTGAGCTTCAATCGAATCTTTAATAGCAAATTTGGCTGCTCTTTGCACAATGTATGACAAATCTGCACCAGTGAAACCCGAAGTGATTTTGGCAATTTCACCCAAATCCATGTCAGGCTCCAATGGAGTGTTCCTCAATTGAGCTTCCAAGATAGACATTCTCGCAACCTCATCCGGCAATGGAACATATATCAACTGATCCAATCTTCCTGGCCTCAATAAGGCCGGATCGATTTGGTCAGGCCTATTGGTTGCACCAATGACAAAGACATTCTTTTTGGCATTCATACCGTCCATTTCAGTCAACAACTGGTTGACAACTCGGTCGGAGGCACCTCCAGCGTCACCATTAGAACCACCTCTAGCCTTGGCAATTGAGTCCAACTCATCCAAGAAAACCACAGTTGGGGCTGCAGCCCTAGCCTTGTCGAAAATGTCACGAATATTTGATTCTGACTCACCGTACCACATGCTCAATAGTTCAGGCCCCTTGACAGAAATAAAGTTAGCAGAGACTTCGGTGGCAACAGCTTTGGCCAATAAGGTTTTACCAGTTCCAGGAGGACCGTAGAACAAAACACCTTTGGATGCAGCCAAGCCGAATTTTTGATATTGGTCTGGGTGCAACACAGGGTATTCAACAGTCTCCTTCAACTCATTCTTGATACCATCCAATCCACCAATATCGTCCCAAGTGACATTGACGTTCTCAACAACTGTCTCACGCAATGCAGATGGGTTCGAGTTACCCAAGGCAAACCTGAAATTCTCCATGGTAACACCCAAAGAGTCCAATACTTCGGCGTCGATAGTCTCCTCTTCCAAATCGATAAGATCCATCTTTTCACGAATTTGTTGCATGGCGGCTTCTGAACACAAAGAGGCGACATCGGCGCCAACAAAACCATGAGTTTCCGATGCAATGGCCTCTAAATCAACATCCTCACTCAACTTCATGTTCTTGGTGTGAATCTTTAAGATTTCCAACCGACCTGCAGCATCCGGAACACCAATATCAACCTCCCTGTCGAACCTACCGAATCTTCTTAAAGCAGGATCGATAGAGTTTGGTCTGTTAGTAGCAGCAATAACCACAACGTTGGATCTTGCCTTCATACCGTCCATTAGAGTTAATAACTGAGAGACAACTCTTCTTTCGACTTCACCATTTGTCTTATCTCTCTTAGGAGCAATGGAATCGATTTCATCGATGAAGATAATGGATGGCGAATTCTTCTCTGCTTCTTCAAAAGCCTTTCGCAAGTTGGATTCAGATTCTCCTGCCATTTTAGACATGATCTCTGGACCATTGATTAAGAAGAAGAAGGCACCAGTCTCGTTTGCCACCGCTCTGGCCATTATTGTTTTACCAGTACCAGGAGGGCCGTACATCAAAATTCCCTTTGGGGGCTTGATTCCGATCGATTTAAACAATTGAGGATGTCTCAAAGGCAACTCGACCAATTCCCTGATTTGTGCCATTTGCTTTTTGCATCCGCCGATGTCATCGTAACCAACCTCATTCAAATTATTCTCCTCATCCTCACGGTTGATCGGCTCACCTTCACAGTGAATAATGGTATCTTGAGCAACAATAGCAAACTCCTCGGGCTCAACATCCACAACTTTGAATTCAACTTGTCTCATACCACCTCTGACAGTGAAAAGATCACCCTTACGAACAGGTCTGTAAGTTTCAACAAAGTAGGGCTTCAAGTAAACATCGAACAAAGAGCCGGTGATACCTTCAACAGTGTCGGAAATAGGCAAAACCGAAATTCTGCTTGCGTACTTGATATCTGGGCATGGGTGAATGGTTATGATATCACTCAACCTGACTCTCAAGTTGTTACGCACGCATCTGTTGACACGAGCAACGCCATCCTCCATTTCGTCGTCGGCCAACACAATTAAAACAGTGTCTTTCCTCTTCTTACCCTTTACCAACACAGTATCACCACGGAACAACTCCAAAAGTTCCATCGTGCCTGAGGACATGGTTATGACTGAGTTGTCGTCGTTGGTGGCGTCGTCCACAATCAAAGCATTATCTTTCTTCTTTCTTCTCAAAATAGCAGTGGCAGTTTTATCTTCCTTGTTCTCGCTGCCAGAGGCATCCAATAAAGGCTTCTTGTGATCAGGCATGATGTATGAAAAACAATTGCCGGTACTGAGTGAGAAAGAATTGCCACTATCTCAAGTTAGTGTCCGCGCGGTGTACAGGTGCGACACGTAGAAGTGAGTGGAACGTATGAGAATTCGTTTGTTTCGCAATCGCACAGGTATGAGTTGCGGATCTGGGCAAGTGATGCCTGGCTTTCGCGCACCCCGAGCCGCGGCTTCTAACCGCCTCCGCACGTTCTCGTCATTCTTGCCCCACCAACTTCTCCGAAGCTATACACCCCCGTTGAGGAGTTACACAGTACTTATCCTTTGATGTCCAGCCACGCATCTTGCATTTTCTGCAAAATTATCAAGGGGGAGATTCCCTCCTTTAAATTACTTGAGACCCAGCACTCGTACTCCTTTTTGGACATCCAACCCACTGCGGAAGCCCACTGCCTCGTTATTCCTAAACATCACGGCGCAAAACTACACAACATACCAGATGAATACCTTGCCGATTTGTTGCCAACAGTGAAGAAATTGACCCGGGTGTTGAATCTTGATGTGAATGATTCTCCCGAGGGCGAAGGCTACAATGTTTTGCAAAATAATGGAAGAATTGCCCATCAGTTGGTGGATCATGTGCACTTCCACTTGATCCCCAAAAGAGACGCCGAGTCAGGTCTCGGAGTTGGCTGGCCGGCCCAAGAGACCGATTTCGAGAAGTTGGGCAAGCTTCACGAATCTTTAAAGGCGGCCTTGGAGAAATTGTAGGTGCCCACGTGGGACAAACTTCAAGAGGACTACGATACATTTTATTGCCAAACAATTGAAGCCCAATTTAGGCTACATTTCAAAACCCGCCCGCATACAAGTATATCAAGTACATTGTAGGTGTCGAGGAAGCGCTAGAAGTCTTCTCCTGCATGCACCCATGCCATGATCAAGTCTCACGCAAGCGCAAGTTCATCTTCATAAAATGTCCCAGGCAGAAACCGACTTTCGAGCGCAATTTGGGAGCTGGACTTCCAGATTCAACAACCAAAATCTCCCGGCTACCGCCGCCTTTCTGGATTGGTCTGATTACGTTCGCTCAGGTGCAAATAATTTGTACGACTCCTTACCTTCATACAACACTAGCACTTCTGCGGCTCAAGAGCCGTCCTGGTTTCAATTGAGCAGATTTGAGAGAATAGTAGGATTTGGAGTATGTCTCGGAGCGTCAATCCTATGCTTCTTGTTGGGCGTGTTCATGTTCCCCGTTCTTGCTTTGAAACCGACCAAATTTGCATTTTTGTGGCTGATGGGTTCGCTTTTATTTGTCGTGTCGTTCGGCATTCTCCAAGGCCCTAATGCTTACATCAAGCACATCACCGGGCCCGGCAGAATTTTGTTTTCCACCGTTTTTTTCGGCTCCATTTTAACTACCATGTACTGTGCTGCCATCCTCAAGTCCACGATTCTCACCATCATTTCCAGCATCATTGAAATATTTGCCATTTTGTATTACGCTTTTAGTTATTTCCCTTTTGGAACCGCTACAGTCACGTGGTTCACTAGTTATGTCGTGGGTTATATTGGTGGAATCTTCTCGGCCCTCTTCTAATATACCCTTTCTCACGCCTAATAGACACCAATCTTCAATTAATGTAGACTTGTATTTCAAAGTCTTCCTCGAGCTCTGTATCTCCTACCACGGAGTCTAGTTCGAGCTCTTCGTCATCGAATAAAAGTTTGCAGTTTTCAAGTTGAGCGTCCTTGATGCCTTTCACCTGTAAGTAGTATTTGAGCAAACTTCGAATTTTTGTGCTTTGCCCCACCTCCGCTTCTACCCTTTTATTGTCCTTTCCTTTGAGGCCTATGACGAAGTATTCACGTTTTGGAGCTTCCTGAGCATTCTCTTCTTCAGATTCAGAACCCAGTAGACTGTAAACGGTATGCTGGTCGTCGTCCGCGGCTATGTCAATATTGGCTTCATCATTAGTATCAATGAACTCCTTGTAAAGTTTGTCAAAAACAGGAAGGTGATTGCGAGGAATGTATAAACACGTTATCCGGGAAACTTCTCCTCTCTTTGGCGGTATTCGAAGCGTGCTTGGCTTGAATATAGGTTTTAGCTCCGATTTGCCTTCGACCCAGACCAATGCACCCTTTTCAAAATAGTTTGTCAAAGCAAACTCCCGTAGCGCCTCACCCAGCACAACTTCGATAAGCTCCTTAAAAGTGGTATTACCACTTATTCGTTTTTTAAATACAAGTGGCAGTGCTCCCTTGCACGTAATTTCTATGTCGTAAAGGCGGTTTGCTTCATCAATTGTTTCTTCACGAGATGCGGTTACGTTCCTGAAAAAAGACCGTAGGTCAGAGTCCTCTTCCTCGTCCCCGTCATCCTGAATAGTTTCGGCTTCTGATTTCAGTGCACTCTCATTGAATACTTTAGCATTGTCTTGCTTGATTTCGACGAGTTCAATGCCCTTTTCATCGGAAATGTCTCGCTCGATAGTGTCCATCAGTGTCAAAGAGAAGGGGGCGGAATCTGAAAAGGTCTCCGAAGCGGAGTAAAAAGGGGAATTTCTCTCCTCCGAACTGCTTCTTTGGGACCCTGGCATTGCTCGCCCATTCGCCTTTGGCGTAACGTTCTCACTCTCTGCATTCGGCGGTGTTGTTCGTGATGACTCAAATGCAATCGCTGTTTGCTCTGATGCGACCACACCAGCTTCCGGCGCAGGCTTTGGCTTTGACTTCTTGGGCTTTTTCATCACAAAGAAATCGTCGTCGTCCAAAAAAGACGATTTCTTTTTCTTTGCCTTCACAGGCAGTTCCGAATCTTGCATCGTTGGTGGGGACGAAGAAACCGGTTGGTAGAATCCTGCCTATACAAACATGGGTGCGCGATCGAAGCTTGAGGTGCAAACGCTGGAGCAAATTGTACGGGTACTAAATGGGCCACCATGTCAGAAAATACCAAACTCACGCTACAGGCAACATTGCCTCGAACTCGGGACTTGAGTTTTGTGGGACGGTTCCATCATAATTATGGTTTTGAAGACAATCTCTTCGAGTTTCTTTTGCAACAGAAGGAGATGTGGGGAGAGCGGCTTTTTTACATGAACGAGAAACAATTTGCCAATTGGGTAGACTCTGGCAAGCAGCCAATTCGAGAAATTCCTATCATAAATCAAGACGCTGCTTTCCCTCAAGTTCAAGGCGACTCTATACTGCTGAGCGACTTTAAGAGTGCTTTCGGTTCAGGCGACCCAATAGAGTTAAATGTCTCCAAAGGCGGCAAAAGTTTCCACAAGTCTATAAAGGAGGGAGAGTCCTTCTCGTTGAAGGATATTACTCACCGAAACGGGCTCGCGATTAATGTTGGTGGATGTATCACCTCCATGAAATGGCTACATTACTCATCAACCTCATACCTCGCTATTTCAATCATTGGCCACGGTGAAAGCCTCTCGGAACTTGTAGCGAACAAGGAGTTGAGTGTATTTGCGGCTTTATCAGGACTGAAATGTGAGTTAAAAAGCGCTATACAGCTATGGCGCTATGATGTGGACAATACCAGCCTTGTTCTCTCTCAGGTGCTAGACACTACTAAGTTTGGAGCAACCTCCCGTATTAGTTGGCTACCGGCCAAGTTTTCAAATGGCATTTTGGGGGTATTACTGGGTGTTTTTACCGACGGGAAGCTACATTTTTTTCAGATTGGTGCCACTGATAGCACGGAATGTACATTTCTCCGCGTGAACGAGTCCTCATTTTCAATTCATGTGATGGATGAAAGATCGGATGGCAATACGACCCTACCGATCACTGCATACGACTATATCGACCATGATCGTGTCATTGTTGGAACAGTTGATGGCTCGGTGGCCGAATATCCACTTCCGTCCCAATGCCAACGCAATGGCGAGGACTTGTCCATACCCTCTTTCATCTTCCGTATTGCAGATTCCATGGTAACCACTGTGTGCGTTGCCAATGTGGGAGCAGCGAAAGTCATTCTTATAAACACAGCAACCACGCAGTCGTTCGCCCTTCAATACGATCAGCTAAGGCATAGTCGAGTTGAAACTAATTACAGTATTTCAACAATTAACCCTCTATACCATCGCGGTTTCAAAATATTTATTTATCCCGAAAGCGCAGAGAGCATTGGTTATACTTTTGTGCGGCACCCCAACCAGAAGCACAGCCTACTTTTGAAAACAGAGGTAATTTCAACTTTCCATATAAGCGAGTACTTGAATCACCCTTTTGCCGTGATGGGAAACGCATGTGGTGATGTGTTTGTTTTGAACGTGGGGCGTAAAATATTCGGTGTTCCAAAAGCTCACAACAAACTCGTGGTGCCATTGAAGATATGGTCTTTACACAAGAATCATGAATCTGGCTTCACGCTTTTCGGAGACTACGTGCCAGTAGCCCCAGACAGAAATGACGTCATGTACACATTCACGCCGCCTGAAGTGGTCATATCTGCGTCTGCATGGAACGAGAATCTTCATGGGTGTTCCACCTTTGCTTTTGGAACTTACACAGGTTTGCTTGTTTTGGAGAGACTAGATCCCGGACTCACATGAAATTACATCTAGTGAAACCTCAAGGCTTAATAAATTGGCATGGTGGGATCGATTTCAGTGGCCCATTTGTTGATTCCTCCGATGACATCATGGACATTTTTGAAACCTAGGCGTTCAAGCTTACGGACTGCGAATCTGGAGTCATTGCCATAGCGGCACATGACTATGAGCTCTTTCTTCTCCTTATCGAGCCCGCTGGGTAAGTAGTGGTCGATTGATTCGCACTTTGCGAGCCGCGCCCAATCTATATTGATCGAGCCCGGGAGCAGTGTTATTTTGTATTGGTCCTCATGACGAACATCCAAGACAATGGGGGCCACTCCATCAAGTAGTTTCTGCTTTAATTCTTCAACCGAGATTCGGGAGGACGCAGGAATGGTATCGTAGTGAATGGCACCGCAAAAGGCAGAGTAGTTCACGTCATGCGATTCGATCAGCTGCCTGGATATGGTTCGATTTTCACTGCAAACACTGCAATCGGGTTGTTTGTTTCTCATTTTAAACCTTCGCATGGTTTGGTCGGGAAATGCACAGTACATGGAAAGAAATGGAGTAAACTGCTTGTAGTAGCCGATTAATACCTTGATTGTCTCGGTTGCCAACGCAACCCCGGTGATCCCAATGGCAGGGCCCAAGACGCCAGCATCGCCGCATGTCGAGACGGATTCAGGCTTTGGTGCTTGTGGATAAAAGCAGCGGTAGCAAGGACCTTTGTTGGCGAAGTTGAGAATGGCAAATTGACCATCGGACTTCACGCCAGAGCCACTAACAATGGTCTTTCCCAAGAGTACACAAACGTCATTGATAAGATACCTGGTGGCAGGAGTGTCAGTGCAGTCGACGACCAAGTCATATGGAGCAATCACATCAAAAGCATTTTCGTTCCCTAAGCGAATAGGGTGTGTGAAGATGTTCACGTTGGGGTTGAGTCTCGATAGGAACTCTTTGGCCGAGTCGCATTTGAGTCTTCCCACAAATTCCGTTGTATGGAGCACTTGGCGATGAAGATTGCCAAGATCCACCACATCGTTATCAAGGATGCCTATCTTGCCCACGCCCGCACCACACAAGTATAGTAGAGCAGGGCATCCCAAACCGCCGGCGCCTATGACGAGGATTTTAGAGTTCTTAAGTTTGATTTGCGACAGCAACGACCCAAAGCCTGGAACTATCATTTGCCGCCCGTATCTCGTGAACTCCTGTAGCGACAAGTGATTTTGCGATGGCATCTTCTCTAGGTCAACATCTGTTATGCATTCGACAGAAGAGGCGGGGTTGGAGGGACTGGTCTCATTCTTCAACTTTTCATTTTCTGATTTGAGTGCTATGTTTTCCAATTGGAGCTGCTTTATTTGCTGTTGAAGTGCCTTCACATCGGTCATGTTAGATGATAACAATAGCCTTGCGCTGTTTACACTACGCGCGTCCCATCAGCTTGTGATAACTAACTTTTGATTGACAAGTGCTTAAGACTCAGTGTTTTGATGAAGTATTGCTAGTATTCATTGAAATTGTTCTTGATATTGCTCATTACTCAGAATGTCTGACAGTTTAACCGCTAGCTCAGTGGAGGGCCAGGCTGGGGCACATATTAAGCACTTTGTCACGCGAGAGTCACATGACAGCTGGAAACATTTGTAGTTGGCTTAACACAATCTTCAGCTTCCCTAGCCCAAGAAACACTTGCGCCCGGTGGGGCCTACCCAATAGATTTGGCCTACCTGTAATCACTACTGAGCAAGGACTCGGAACATAATCGGAACATAATCGCCGAACCGGCGAAAACTTCATTTCGACTAGCTCATGAAAAACGCAGTCACCACTATCACGGCCACAGCTATAGCCCATTTCTTTGCATCGAGCTGGCAAAATCTTTCTTCTGGATCGAATTCAAAACATAGATGCTTGATCTCCTCGAGCGCCTCGTTAGGGACCCTAACAAGGTTCGTCCATAGGAAGAGCGCCACTGCACAAGCTATTAGAATCGAAAGAATAGCTCTAGTTTTAATCATTCCGGTCACAGCGGACGGATAAAGTCTTTGTGATCGAGTGTCAGTTGAAAAGAGCGAGATTAGTTTTTGGTGCATGGGCTCGGGTCATGTGGAATCAAGTCGCGTTTCGCAGGTAGCCCCCGAAACCCGGGGTACTTCGTACTCGGATCATTAGCGACTGAGAGCTTCGCAAAGCTCTTCATATCCCACCAGCATGAATAGAGACCCGAAACCTACTTCTCTCATTAGTCTACCGTGGGAGATTTTGGAGACCATATTCGAGCACTTGACCAAGGAGGATGTGATTCAGCTTTCCTCAACAAGCCATAAGTTCCGTGAGCGGCTAGTATCCTTCATTATGAAGGAAATTCAGGCATCTTGGGATCAAATCATTGTGGTGCACAAGCCCAATCTCCCAAAGGAGTTCAGCCACGAACATGAAGTCCTCCAGTTGCGGATCACAGACTCGAACTCATACAATGAATACCAGATGAACACGTTTCTGCAGCTTCTTTCCCCACATACATTTCCTGCCTTGCTGAGAGTGCTGGTCAACTCGTGTAACCTGTCCTATTGGCTCAAATATAACGAATCCACTTGCATAACCCATCTCACGTTGTACTCAGAGGAGGCCCTAAAAGGTGTCAAAACCTTCAATCTTTCTCATGTGAACAACTTCCCAAACCTTCGGCTGTTATCGCTTCAAAAGTATCACTTCAACTGGACGGAAGAAATGGAGCTCAAGGTTCCGTCGGCGCCCATAACCGAGCTATATTTATATGATTGCACCTGGGAGTATCCGTTTAATCTCGCGAGCTTCAATCGGCTAAATTTATTGCAAAGCCTCACCATCTACTATACCCAGAACAACCCATTCACGCTTCTGGAACGCTTCGAGAGCTTCTTGAAAAATCCCTTACCCTTGCATCTGGATTCGCTTAGAGAATTGTCTGTTGGCTATAGAGACTACACTCAAAACATTCGATACTTGAGCCCACGGATCTTGGCGCAGTTCATGTTGCTATTTCCCAATATTCAGCACTTTGCATTCAAGGGCTGGGCCGCTGACTCGGGGTCGCTCAAAAGCTTTTTGGCTTCTGTTGCAAGAGATAGCCCTTTTACTTTACATTTGCAACTTTATAACATGCACGAGCGCGACCGGGATCTCCTTCGTCAACTCCAGGTACCACAGGTCCGGATTAAATGGTGCTAAAAGCTAAGGTCGCCATGGCGAGAATCAAGTATCTCCTCTTTTCAGATCCGTTCGTCTTGTATCTTTTTTTCCCTGCCGACTTTCTATAGATTCTCCTCAAATTGATTCTTGCTTTAATTGAGTCAACTGTCGCATCACAAGTATGGAGATTTGTCCCTTTATTTTTTTGTAGTTTGGAGCTGTTTGATGGTTCATGCTTGGGTACATCATTATAGCGCGGCATGTCCAAAATATCGTAAAGGCCACTTCAGGCACCATTCCTACTCCTCATGCAACACATTTTTTTGGCTCTAGCCCTTATAGGCAGAATCTTGGCAAATACAGAAGTTCACTTGATCAAGGTCCCCAACTACTACAACGTGCCGGTGTCAGTTGACGATAGACTAGAGTCATCGGTGATGCGTTTGAACGACTCATCGCTCTTGCTTCTACATCACCCCATTGTCTCGATTGAATCCTCAAGCAGTGCCGATAACAAGGTTGTGGTTCCATATGACTTTCTTCTCAAGCCAAGACAGCGCTTGTACGTCAAAATCAACAACTACGAAAACTCCACTTACAACGCCAACGACTTGTTGCACGTCAAGTTCTGCTGGCCTGCTACAACACCAATTAGCTTCAACATCGATCATACGTTTTTGAAGAATAGAGAGGTGTACCCAGACACTCCACCTCTGCTAATTTCGCTGCCCAACCAGCTTGAAATATACCTCGTCATAGACATGGAACCTGACTTCTACGCTGTTAGCACGATTACAGACAAGCACTTCAGCGCAGTGCTTTCAATAGCAAAGCTCCCGAACTCGACTATACCCATCCCCCTAGAGCTTTATGATTTCATTCTCTACAGCATGGACCTTATGATATTGGTGATCGTGGCGTTGCCACATCTACTCCACTTGTTTCAAAAATTAGTTGACTCGGAATAGAAGACCAGTTCCACTAATTTTATCCTTTTCCGTTTGCGGCGGGGAAGTTACAAGGGGTATGTTTACCCGAATACGGGGCACGGTGATCACTGCGCACTGTTGTTCTCCAAGCCCGCCTTGCCTGCATAGCGCTACTCCACAGGGATATAGGATTGGTGTTTCTCACCGCCCCAGCCAGCCACTTATATCCCTCAAGACACAATAGCCACACCCAAGAAATGTCGTCCGACGAAGATCCCTTATGCCCTCCCAAAAATGAGCAAGGCTTAGACTTGTCGAAATTAGGGCCCCAGGAATTGAAAATTTACAAGATGTACGGCAAGTTGCCTTCCACCAATCAAATCTTAGCTTCCAAGTTCCAGGACAAGAAGTACTTTGACAGCGGGGACTACGCGATGCAGAAGCAATTAGGTGGTCCTAAGTCTGGCGTGAGTGGTGTCTCCATGAAGCACCCCAATGCAGAGAAGGTGAAGGAGATGTACAATAGGAACTCAATCAGCGCAGGAAATTCCGGCATCCTATTCAATGGAAAGCTGAATTTGTTGAGCGAGTCGAATCCCGAGAAACCGGAGGCTAAAAGGGGTACATGAAGATACTTGAGCTCGCCGCTTCCGTTGTAACTCCCAGCAGTTCTTCCGCGTGATGTGACCTCTTGTTGGACAGCTTTAGACTTAACAATTACATGACGAAAAAAGAAAAAAAAAAATTCAGAAAAAGAGGTTCTGGGGGCAGCATTGTGGCCGAATGTAATGTAGTTGCAGTGGCAAAGTGCAAGGCTAGTGCTTGTCTTGACCCCGGTGCATCGGTTGCTCCACTGCCACTTCGCACGATTTCTTCCGTGGGGCTTCGTAATCCTAAATGCAAACGAAATAATCGTGGGATACATACCAATATTAATGAACCCCGCAACATTTTCCCAGGCCCTTGAGGTGCTTTACTCTTCTTTAAATACTTTAGATTCGGATAGCCTATGCAATATAAGAAACTGTTACATCAACAACAGGGGCTTATCACGGTACATCCACATGACAATTGAGAAGGACAACACAAGTATGGATTTGGTAGTTTCGTACGACCAATTCTACAAGGTCCCCGTTCTCCACTTTCGAGTAAATGGCAAAGTCGAATGCACCTTTGAATACGCACAGCTTGACATACACCCCATCCTCCATAGCCCGTATGCAATGCTACATCCATGCGAGACAGACGCCTTCATGAAATCCACACACCTTCAAGGGTTGGCATATTTGGTTTTCTGGTTCAACTACCAGATGAGGTTGCTACAGACAGGTGTTCAGCTCCGCATGTGACTCAACATTTGTGGAGGATCAGATCCTAATATATTTAAATTAATGCATTCTTGGCAGCGGGATGTCTCCTACTGAGTTGGTTTCTCGTCCGTAAATGTACGGCAGGGGTAGTCGTCGGTGTACATACCGTGCTGAGGTTCTTTTAAAATCTTCCATTTGAACTTGTGCATGGAAGGCGCAACGATGGGCTCGCCCAGCTGACCCAAGACTTCACCTCTCACTACGCTCTGGTCAATTCTGTTCAAGGTTGATGATAAGCTAACAGCGTTCCCTGTACTGTAAGTGGCCAACTCCTTGGTACCCTTGTCTCCGATTGACAATCTTGGCTTCTCGGCCGAACCTAAAGATAACAAACCGGAGATTTTGGTCTGGTCGAACGCCTGCAATCTTGGATAATTTCTTCTGTAGTCACGCTTGTAGTATGGGTTGCCCTTGATGTCACCGGCGGGGATAGTCACGGGGTCTTTGTAGTTCTTTGCGTCTTGAATTCTGGCTCCGGGGGGTATGGCTCTGAAGTATTGCACCAAGGGGTTACCAGAGGATCTCTCAGGCACAAGAACCAACAACTGCCGGACCTTTTCCCAAATACCTATGGGCCTGGAAGTGTACTTTTTCCACACTGGAACTGGGCCTCCGCTCATGGTGTCTTGTTTCTATGGTGAATTGTTTCTATGGTGTCTCGTTGTAGTTGGAATTTTCGCATACGTAGGGTCTCGAGCGCGCTAATAGAATTTGACCAACATTTCATTGGTTGTGCTGTATGCAGAATGTGAATCGTCGGTGAGAACATCGCCTTCGGAATAGGGCCGGCGCCAGACTCGGCGTTAGACTGCTACATGTAGTCTCAAACTCTAGCTTCTTGGTTTGGTTATATAACACTTCATATTATAGCCTGTTCAATTGCTAGTTTTGCTTATAGAAGGCAAGCGCGGCGCTGAGGTAATGAGAGCTAAAGAGATGTCCCAAAGAGATGCAGTTTCAAGTGCCAACACACGATTGCAAAATGATCTATTTTTTACCAAACAAAATGCGGCCCAACTTGCCGAAGATAATCACGGCACAGAAGAAGAAGCTCGCAACGAAAAGGAAGATTGAAAGAAGACTTTCCCCGTCGCCCTCGAACAGTGCTCCTGATTGCGCATAAATTAAGGCCGAACCACAGATTGCAACGATAAGAGAAGACAAGAATCCATTGATTGTTCCGTCTAATATCAACCAAAGTCCCGGGTTGATGAGTGACCAGGTCAATGACATTTGAAGAGGCGAACTCCACTCCATGTTTCTAATGGCATAAGAAATCCCCAAAAAAGCCATCAGGGCTCTGATGACGTCGTTGGGAAGATTGGAGCGGCGATTCGGTTCGGGGTTGGAGGACAACACCCTAGTGGTACATCCCGCGGGCATGTTGTTGTCTAAAATGGGGAGGATCAGACTCAAGACAAGGCCTTCCGTCGTTAGCGAAAGAATGTATTCGGCCTGCGTCAATTGGTCCCTGCCGAAAATTTTTTTGCCTAAGCTAAAGCTTTGGACAAAGTGGCTGAAGAACGAGTTGATCAAGGCTCCATGACCTTCGGCATGGGTTGTGTGTATATTCTTGACCACCTCGTTGTAAACGAACGCTGCAACAGAAACAGTTATCAATTTGGCGACGCCTTTCCAGATTTGGACTGGGACGGAGTCCGGGGCGGGGGGCCTAGAGGGTGCCTTGCCCCCCGTCTCATGGCTCTCCTTGGATTTGATGTGCAACTTAGAACCATCGAAGTATTCATCAACCTCTTCGTTTTCTTGGTTAAGGTTGGTAGAGGAAGAATTATAGATGCCGTATAGCGAAGACTTGGTTAGGTTTAGGATAGATTCTGTTTTCTGCATAGCCGGTGGTGAAGCTGATGCGCAGTGTCTCTGTCGTGTGTTGAATTGGATAAACCGGTGAGGCTGTCTGTGTGCAGAACGTGATCGCTCCGGGAGTCTATCTACAGAACAGTCTGCATCTCTATTTTGGGCACCCCCTTGAAGTCCCGGTGACCTCAACTCCCTGAGGGCTGACACAACATTTAACTTAGTCGGCACTTACTTTGGACACTTTCAAATGTGTTCAGTCTTTAGTTGACTTTGGTTCTACGTCTAGTATTTGTAAATGATTTCTCATCTGCCAATGATTCCTCAAGGGGATCCGAGAAACTGAATTTTGGCAAGATGGGGGTATTCGCAGACTGCCAGACAAAATATTACCCCCTAAAAGATTTTGCTCTACATATCATTTACTCTTTGCATATTGTAGGCATCGAACTATGTGAAACTCGGTTTCAGCTCGCACTTTCACATGCCTATCGTGCATCCGATTTCGCAAGCCTGGTGTCATAACTGATCGCATAAGTGCTGCACAACTGGTTTCGCATGTCTAGCCTATTACAAGTGTAGCCTGCAACGGAGAATTCCGCACGCAAAACCTCTGCTAGCCGGGAAAGCAGTTCCCTCCTAGAGATCTCTAACTGTTGGTTGATTGGATGCCCAGAGCCTAAATATGGCCGCATTATTGGCCCGCCGTATCATTTAAACCATTACTAGAACCGAGTGTGCTTCCAACTCCAGGAGCTCCATATCACATCGATGATGATCTCTTGAGGAGGCATTCTGGAGACTAGTCACCGAAA
Source organism: Metschnikowia sp. UFMG-CM-y6306 (assembly GCA_009756535.1). Lineage (NCBI taxonomy): Eukaryota > Fungi > Ascomycota > Pichiomycetes > Serinales > Metschnikowiaceae > Metschnikowia > Metschnikowia sp. UFMG-CM-y6306. The sequence goes on along the minus strand of WFIW01000011.1, from coordinate 286,683 downwards.
ATCCTACAGCGTCCAAAACGGTCATGGCGACACTCGTAAGACGGATCTAGTGGAAAAGACATGCAACTCCTGACGTTTGCCCCGGGCTTAGTGGTTAAGCACGGGCGCCACGTGGACATGAACCCAGAAATTTGCGGGATGACTAGGTACTTACCTGACTCCTTTCGAGAAGGGGGCTATCTGCCAAGGTCTAGGGCACTCACGCCTCTAGTGGTCAGTCAAGGGTTCATGGGCGCGGACAGTACAGAGTAAATTCAAGATCTTTTACCGATCGGAAACTCGGCTCATGGATCAATGGTGATGATCTCCACTTGGTCGTCATCGATTTCATCCGTGGTCAAGTCTACAACATGCGCAAGCTTCAGTTCATCACCTGCCGAAGATCCCACGGAATGTAGTTCTTCAACGCCTGGTGCACCAGCAACATCGCCGGAAGCAGCATCGGCACACCATTTTGAATCCTCAAGTCTCCGCTCTGCGGCTTGCCACATGAGCCTCTTCACATCCTTGAGCGGCGGCGCTTTGCCACCCAAGCGCCTGCTCTCAGCCTTGTACGTGCCGCGCGATAGAGCCTGCAAACGCTTTTGCCTCATGCTCTGACAACCTGCCCACGGGGCCACCGGTTTTCTCCCGAGCCGATTTTCCTCGCAAACATAATCCGAAGTCAGGTATGCGCGAGTCTCCAAAGTGGTCTTCAATTCATCCAAAAGAGCGTAGAATTTGGCGTCATGTGGGCCATGCACATTGTGCACTAACTCGTGAAGAAGAGTGCCGATAAGGTCATTGATAGGAAGAAAGCAGCGGTCGTTGTGAGGGGCACGTAGGCGAACCAAGATCTTCTGGCCTCTGTTCACGTTCAATCCAAGGAGTTGGGGGTTCTTTGGAAACATCTCACATAGCGTGGCTACCTGGAACTTGTATTTGTGAAGAATGGGAGCCACCGCCCGGGTAATTTGGTGGAGGAGGTCTAAGGCGTAGTCTCTGTCCGCGTACTTCTTGAGTGAGGCCAACTTGCCCACGTTGGGCGTGGGCGAGGGTCGGCACGTGTCTTTGACCGGCGCAGCCAGTTTACCTTCGATGACCATAGCTAGGTAGAAATAAACATTTGCTTCGTATAAGACACTTTACGTTGGAAACTGGTTGAGGGGCGGGACTGCTCATTATGGCGCGCGCCAGCTGTGGGCTCAACTGTACGGCCATGGCAGATGCGCCGAATGCACGGATGTGTGCTCCCACCAAGCGTACCCGGTGGCAGAATGTTTCTCAAGTCATGGTACTTGACGATTGCATATTTGTCCAAAAATTCTCTCCCCATCAGTGATCCACGGATAGCGCCGCTAAGGCATCCAAAAAGTGCGGGATAAACGTCCCAGGACCGCTGCTCTGGTGCGCTGCTGTGGCGCCGGCCTCATTATACAAGCGAAGCGCTCGCTCCACACTCTTGACGAGATCGTACTTGCGATAGTTGGACACGGCAATATATGCTGCAATGACGCTTCCCAACGAGCAGCCGGACCCAGTGACTGCGCCCATTAACTCGTGGCCGCCGCTCACTTTGGTCACGGAGGCAGGCTGCACGGTTCCGTCAATAACATAGTTGGTTTTGCCGGTAATGACCACGATGTTCTGGAGATCAGTGGCAAGACTGGAGCCCATGGCCGTGATCTGCAGCTCCGTAAGTTCCGCGATAGAATCCACGCCTTGCATGGAGGGCTCCAGAGTCTGAAGCGCATGTAGCTTCGCACCAGTTAAACTGTACACCGCCATGATTTCCCCCACATTACCTTTTATCACCGTGAAGTGGCCTGCGTTGAGAAGCTTTCGGCATGCATCCAATCTGGCCTGCAGTGCGCCGGCCGCCACGGGGTCAAAGAGAACGGGCTTGTTGTTGGCATTGTATGTGCGAAGCCCGGCAATATAGGTATCGAGCAATTCGGCCGTAGGTGTCCCCAAGTTGACCACCAAACTTCTGGGAAGTGGCAAACTTGCAAATTCCGCGTACTCCTCGGGAAGCTCAGACATGATAGGCGAACCACCTACCGCAAGTGTGACGTTGGCGCTGAAGTTCTTGACCACATTGTTAGTAATGTGGTGCACCAATGGCTTTTTGGAAAAGTCCATCCGCCTGGGCACGTCAGTAAAATCACGCTTGCACCATGCGGGAACGAGGTTCCAAGAGTCGGCCAACTTGGCTACGGCCGTCTCGGGATTTTTCGCAGCCATGATGCACGACACCACAGCCACGCCATCAATGCCCTTGTGAGGAGTCAGGCAAAAATAGCGAACCGCCCCGGCGTTTCCCTCATTGATTCCTCCTATAGCAACACTCTTGATCGCGGGACCGTTCGTGCTTAAAACCCGCAACATGGACCTAACGCCAAGCGGTCCGCAGACATTCTTCACGTCCTTTGTCATGGTGGGGTACACACTTCCCAAGCCTACATAGTCTGCGACTTTCTCTTCACAAACTTGCAAGACTTCCGCAGCATGCGAGCACGATACTCCCAAGATCTTGTTTGGGCCGATGAGCTTTCTGACTAGCGTAGCAGGCATATCATCTTGGCCAACGTGCACTCCATCCGCATCAACCGCCAAGGCCACGTCAACCCTGTCGTTAATAATGAGAGGCACATTACATGGTCTCGTCAACTCGAGAATTTGTTTTGCTCTGCTGATGAACTCCAGCGTCGAAAGATGTTTTTCCCGGAGCTGCACCATCGTAATTCCATTGTCGATAGCTTTCTTCACCTGCTCGAGAAACGTCGTACCTGCTGGTATCATTGAAGAGTCTGTGACCAAGTAGAGCGAGTAATTGGGAGTGGAATCCATTTGTGCTGGTAGTAGTTGTTGTAGCACTTCACTTTCTTCGCCTACGTGTTGAATGCGTACACTCCACCATTAATGTCGCAAAGATTGCCCAGCTAAGCGCATATGCGTTTGCATGGTCGTTGGAATTAACACATGGGCCTTTTATCCATAGGCGAAATTGGCTACACACAACAGGCGTGAAACGTACGTTGGTAACTGTATTGTTTCGTTCTATTCACAAGGTATACAGAATCCTGAGAAAATGTGTTCATCAATCAGTCTTTTGGACCGATCATCTTCTCTGGTCTAACCCATTGGTCAAATTCCTCGGAAGATAAGACACCCAACTCCAATGTGGATTCCTTCAAGGTCAAGCCCTTCTTGTGCGCATTCTTAGCAACCTTGGAAGCGGCATCATAACCAATCTTGGGGTTCAATGCCGTGACCAACATCAAAGATTCGTGCAACACCTTCTCGATCTTGTCGGTATTAGCCTTGATGCCTTCCACACAGTGCACCCTGAAGGACCTGCATCCATCAGCAATTAATCTTATCGAGCTCAACAAGTTGGCAATCATGACGGGCTTGAAAACATTAAGTTCAAATTGTCCTGAAGCGCCTGCGAAAGTGATGGCGGAGTTGTTACCCATTACTTGACACGCCAACATGGTCAAGGCTTCATTTTGGGTAGGATTAACCTTGCCCGGCATGATGGAAGAGCCTGGTTCATTTTCGGGCAATGCTAATTCACCGTAACCACATCTGGGGCCAGAACCCAAGTATCTGATGTCGTTAGCGATCTTGTATAAAGACACAGCGACGGTGTTCAAAGCTCCAGATGCCTCAACAATGGCGTCGTGTGCAGCTAAAGCTTCAAACTTGTTCGGAGCGGTCTTAAATGGCAAGCCGGTCAAATTGGAGACTTCCTCAGCAATCTTGGAGTCCCATCCCTTCTTGGTGTTCAATCCGGTGCCGACAGCTGTACCGCCTTGAGCTAAGTAAGACAAGTTTGGAAGAACAGCCTTAACTCTAGCTATACCGTTAGTGAGCTGTTGAGCATATCCAGAGAACTCTTGACCTAAGGTTAATGGAGTGGCGTCTTGCAAGTGGGTTCTTCCGATCTTGATGATGTCAGAAAACTCTTCAGACTTGGCTTGCACTGCATCTCGCAAAGCAGTCAACTCTGGGACCAAAGTATTAGAGATCTCTGTGACGGCGGCAATGTGCATGACAGTAGGGAAAGTGTCATTTGATGATTGCGACATATTGCAGTGATCATTGGGGTGAACCGGGGTCTTGGAACCCAACTTTCCACCCAAGATTTCAATGGCCCTGTTGGAAATAACCTCGTTGGCATTCATGTTGGATTGAGTTCCAGAACCGGTTTGGAATACAACCAATGGGAAGTGGTCGTCCAACTTTCCTTCAGCAACCTCTGTGGCTGCCTGCTTGATAGCACCAGCAACCTTTGCGTCGAGAGCACCGTAGCCCTCATTGACAATGGCAGCAGATTTCTTCAAAATTCCAAAAGCTCTAACAACTGGAATGGGCATCCTTGCTGCTTGACCCCCAATATCAAAGTTCATTTTGGACCTGGCGGTTTGGGCGCCGTAGTACTTGGAGGAGTCAACTTCGATTTCGCCAAAGGCGTCTGTTTCAATTCTCGTGGATCCAGACATGACTGCTGAAGTAGAGGAAAAGCTCCGAGCCAAAGAAGATGCCACGTTTGTTCTGGTGAGTCTCAACATTATGTGCAAGGTGGGCTGAATGGGCGAAAAACACTTTAGTCTGGGGTCTCACGGCTTCTATATAGGATTTGAGCGTGCGCCCGTGTTCCCATTGGTCCGAGGTCCCATATCCTGTGTGCAGAGGCGCGAGGGATCGGCTCCGAGCGCGGGGAGAAAGTGGCGGAAACGCCGGCTGCAGCGATGCAAAATGTGGTTTGGTGTTGAGGATGTTTTGGGGACCATATCAGTGCATCAAATCTCCTCACTCCCGGGCCATGGCCATGCTAAAAGAGAAGCATTGGTCTTGCCTGTTGCATGGGCGTGCTTAATATGCCTTTCGACGAACTGCCGAGGAAGGCCTTGGAGTAATAAAACTAGGGTGCTTTTCTTGGGCTGAAATTGTAGCTCCTCCCACCATCGTATGATTTCTGCCAACTCAGGTATATAGTCTGCTTGAATGAGGCACTTGATGTAGCTTCTCCAAAGTTTATCACTGGGGACTATAAGACCAGGCACAGATTTCAAGCTGGCCATGCTCTCCGCCACGTTGAGCTTAAATTCGTGGACTGCGATTTGAGATGCAAACAAGTCTCCCCATATAAGAGGCTTTCCCGATGGTCGTTTAAGACTAGCTCTCAATAATGCATTGAGAATTGCTTCGTTTGGGGCAGCAAGTTTCGACTCTTGGAGATAGAGCTCAAAAATTTTTTCTGGCTGATGATTCACCTCGCCATTCAACATGATGCCAACTGTGGTTGACGACTTCCACTGGATTTGCCGGTAAAGGGTTCTAGCGCCATTTAAATTCGTCTCTCCAGGAGACAACTGGTTTAAGAAGGGCTTGGAAATGCTAGGCTGGTCGCTGTACTTATAGAGAAGCAGCATGTACTTAGTAAGAATGGTGTTTCGAAAAGGTAGAAACAATTGGGCTCGCGAGAGCGTTTTGATGAAAAGCTCTATTCCATGGATGGTGTTCACCAGCAGAAGCAAATCAAGAATGATTTCTTTGGAAATGACGAGACGCTCGGAGTAGTTGAGAAGATCCATAAGGAGCTTTTGGGATCTTGTCTCGGTGAGAAGCTCGAAATATATCAACTTCTTGATAAGCACCAACCACGCATTACTACAATGCGGAAACCGGTTGATCTCGTGGTTAAAATGATGCATTAGTTCTTCCACTGTAGACGAAAGGTATATTTTTGTAATTGCACAATGCGATGTATACGAAGGGAAATGAGCGAGAGCCGTTTCAAAAAGCTTATTCGCCTTTTCTGTAGATTCGTGACTAATGGCTAAGACGATTCCTAGATATCCTTTTTGAGAGAGCTTCTTGTTTGTAAGGTATTTCACCAAAATGGCCTGGGTTTTGATGATTGGGGCTATGGAGCGGTTGGAAAGCCCATTTTTGATCGATGCAAAAGCAACTAGAAAGATGAAGTCGTTGTAGAAGTTAACATGGAAGATGTTGAATTTATACCCCGACAGAGTACTGGTGAAATAGGCAATGGCATTCTCCACGAGCTGTGGCAAGGCCGAGCAGTTCCAGTTGATAGCTTGAACAGCAAGATTTTGGAGGATAGATGGAACAGGCGATGCGAGGGTTTTGGAGTGGTAAGTTATTGCAATGTCGCCCTTAAAAATGTTCCACAACTCAAGCTGGAGGTGGAATTCGTTAGGCTCCATGGGAGTCCGGTGAAGAATATCAGACGTCACGAAAGCTGGGATATCAGAAAGCTCAGAGAGCTCGGCACATGCTCGCAGGATGGTAGGTGCGCTGAGAGAGCGGAGCCACGGTAGAAGCTTCTGAGCACCCAGTACACTGGGGCAGGCCAACGCGATACACTGCATGGTTTGGGAAAGGATGCTCATTTGGATGACTGAAAAGTCGGAATTGTTGGAGCCTAAATCTTCAGCCACTGACCTGAAGTTGCTAACGAATGATTCGAGGTCTTTGCGGGTGACGACAAAAGACGGTTTACCCGTCCAGTACTTTAGCTTCTTGGACTCGGGGAAAGCGCCGGAAAAAAGGCCTTGAAGAAACGATAAGTGTTCTTGTTGCTTGTGCAACCAGGTAACGTCTTCGGGAGCAGAATGTAAGCACGTCAAGATATGGAACAGGAGCGTTTCCAACACATTGGATTCCCTGTAAAAAGTCGGGAGGCCATCCTTCGGGAGGGTAACGGCCGCAAGTTCTCCCTTCTGCTTTTGATGAAGCCACACAAGAAAATGGCTTATAGTTGGGCGGAGCTCGAGCACGTTCTTGTTGGTGCGGCGGCGCGATGCTTCCTTCTCTAGACTGGCGTATAAACTGCGGTGGGATTTGTCCACTAAGCGGCGGTACACCAGAATATCTGAGTACATTCTTACCCCAATCACCGGTCGTAGTCGACTAGCTTTCCATGCATGCAAGATCATTGTGGATTCAATGTGGAGACTAGCGGAGGAAGTGATGAGTGCTATTTGAGGGACTGGTGCGACTCAGGAAGCAGGGAAAAATGTCCCAAGGCCAAGGGCTCCATGGCGGGTCGAAACCTGTAGCGCTGGGTGACTTGATTCTTAAAGTAGCTAAAGGTCTCAAGCAGCTCTGCATTTGCCCTTCATTTCCGTCATGGCGGGCCCAGAATGGATGTTCTGTATATCGGGGTATGTGTGCCATGTATTAGGAGGCCTCACTGAATGCACCTGATGCTCATTGAATGTCTTGATAGTAGGCTAACGCGGTAGCAAGCGCGTGCGTACCTCCAGGCTACCTACCCATCAAGCCGCCTCCCCTCCACTCAATGTCGGTGTCACTGAAACACACGGCCATGCTAAGGAAGACTTTGAAGGAAAGTTCGGCCAACGAACGGCCGTTGAAACGGCGCCGAAAGGCATTTCCTCAGGCTGAGGTGATTACTATAAGTTCCAGCTCCAGCTCCGAGCTGGATCTCGAAGATGTTGATTTAGGCGTGGCCCAGTCACAGTGTCCGACGTCTAAGCTGACACATAGGGATCTGGAGGCAAGGGATGTCTCCATTGATGCAGGCTCTGCTGCCAACTCTGATGGACCCAATGCCAACTCGGATAGACTTGATGCCGAATCTGATAACTTTGCTTCCGACTCTGATGACTTTGATGATTTGGAAGATGTGGATCTCGACAAGGTGTTTGGGCTGGATCAAGAGCCCAATAGCGAAACGCTCACATTTAAAATCAACCAAGCGAGGGAGGAGCCAAAAAAACAAAAGAAGGCAAAGCGATCTTACTTACCCATAGCAAAGGAAGAACGTGCCCAGAGACTCACAGTGCATAAGCTCATGGTGCTTTCCATGCTATGCCACGGCGCTATCCGAAACAAGTGGTGCAGTGACCCGATGCTACTAAAGTCTCTCAATAAAGCTGTTCCACAAGAAGTGAAAAATCTCCTAGATCAAGACGATGCAGATGTGCTAGACTACGTCAAGTCCAAGCGCTTGATCGAGGCGCTCCGCAAGCTTTTGCTGGTGTACTCCAAAAAGTTCCGGTGTACGGTTCCTGGCCTCTCACGGTATGATTGGGGCGAGGCAGGATCGCAGTCGTGTCTGAAGGCCGTGACATTGGAAGCATTTTCTAGGGCTGTCAAATCGTTTCAGGGCTCTAAAGATACGGGCGCTCAGGGCTTTGTTGCACTTCTACGATCGGTAGGCGTCGATGCACGTTTGGTTTTTTCCATTCAAGTACCCGATTATAGGTCGCTTAAACCAGCGAAGGCTCATGATGAACCAATAGTGGTGGAAGATGAGCCCCAAGTATCCCCGCAGTCCGAATTTGACCCGGTTTTCATTCCAGATTCTCGCCAGGACCTACTTAAGCGGGTGCGGAGGAAAAAGGAAACTGTTTCGGCCTCAGTTCCAAAGAAGCCCGCATTCAACTTCCCGGTATTCTGGATAGAGGTGTGGAACAAGTATTCCAAGAAGATGATTTCCATCGATCCAATTGTATTCAAGATCGTGGAGGTTGTGCCTATGCGGCGCAAGTGCAAGTTCGAGGCACCAGGCTCTGAACTCTCTCATCAATCGTGGTATATCATTGCATTCAACCCAGACGGCTCGTTGAGAGACGTAACCAGGCGGTACACGCAGTTTTTCAATGCCAAAACTGCCAAAAAAAGGATTGCTTCCCATTCCGATGAGGACGAGCACTGGTATGGTAGAGTACTACGTGCGGTCGGAAAGAAGCGGAGCCATATCACCAATGCCGACGCCATGGAATTGAAGGAGCTTTACGACAGGCACATCTGCGAGGGCACTCCCAACAATATGGCGGACTTCAAGAACCATCCGGTGTATGCCCTTGAGTCGCAACTTCGCCAAGATGAAGTGATCTATCCTAACAACGAGTCTAGTAAATGCGGGACTTTCCGGTCCATGAACAAAAAGAGTGTGACCACGATTTACAGGCGATCCCATGTTTGTCGCCTCCGAACACCCAAGGCATGGCACATGCAAGGCCGAGTATTGAAAGTAGGAGTCCAACCTTTGAAGGTGCGCAAGATCAACGTCAATTCAATGACTGAACAAGACGAGGAAGAAGACGGGGAAATAAGAATGTATGCGGAATTTCAAACGGAGCTCTTCATACCCCCGCCCATTGTGGATGGCAAGATTGTCAAAAACGCATACGGCAATGTGGAAGTGTTTACTCCCACAATGATACCTGAAAACGGCTACTTGGCCAAAATCTCAAAAGACACTCCTTTAAAACTACTAGAACAAGCTGCAAAAACTCTCAACATCGACTATGCAAAGGCGGTTGTTGCCTTTGATTTTGGGGCCGGGTCCAAACCCAATAGGCGTTCGGTGACGGCCAAGGAGGGTGGTATATTAATAGGATCCGAATACAAGGAGGCGCTTATGGCAGTGGCGGAAGGACTCCGGGACGAAGAAGAAGAAAAAAAGCGAGAGAGGATTGAAATGAATGCTTTAAGGAGCTGGAAATTTTTCTTGACCAAACTCCGAATAATTAAGCGTTTGGATTCCCAGCATGGCAAAGTGAGCGAGGACCCACAAGAAGAATCGCGCCACGCTCGTGGAGTGGACCCAAGCGAAGATGAAGAAGGCTACTACAGTGTAGGTAGCGAGGAGGAGGGGTCTGAGAACGAGGGGTCTGAGAACGAGGGGTCTGAGAACGAGGGTTACGTGCCCCGCAAAACAAGACTGCGCAGGAGGTTGGGCCCGGAAGAAAGTCTGGGTGGGTTCTCATTGCAGGACGCAATTCCTGATCATGAAGATCTCGAGGGAGGCTTCATGGCGGCGGATATGGATGGAGCGACCCAAGCGCATCATGTAGCACCCGAAGAGAACATACACGATGACGCCATGGAGGGCGGGGGTTTTTTTACAGACGAGACTGAAAGCTTTGGTGCTCAAGGAGAGCAAACTTTCACTGGGGCGAAGTTGCCAGCGGCTTCTATGGCAGACTTTGGCACAGGCGAGCATGCCTCGCAACCGGATGAGGCGTACAATGAGGAATTTGGTGACGTGCAGATCGAGGAAAGGCGCCTCGGAATTGAGTATAGTGATTCCGAGTGATGGACGGAGCAAGTCCACATGTGCAGAGATTAGCGACGAGAGGATAATTCCGAATCAGCCTCCGAGCATGGGAATTGCCAGATTCAATGCGGATAAATGACTACAAATTGTTAATATAATGAATCCATTAAGATTGGCTAAAAGGTTGAGTGGGTCTGGCGATCGGAGCAAACGTGTTGGCGTCCCTCGCGGGTTTGTTTTGATTACTCTCATGTAGCGAACAATGCGCCTTCAATGTGGGGGAGTGGACCTTCACCCGTAAAACTTCAAAAATGTGTCGCCGCGCGGTGCGTGGCCTTCAAAAAATTGCGCTCCGGCATAAAGGGCGCACAACGGGTCTTTTCAAGATAGCGCCTGTCTCCCAGAGCGCAAATTTAACCTCAAGACAGTACTCGCATTGCGCCGCATGGCCCGAATTGCGCTTTGACAAGCACAGGGAACAAAGGACTCATTTGATCGGCACTACATAAAACACGCAATTTAGTCAGCGCTTCCGAGACATCCCAAATTTGCAGGCTGCTTCGACGTCGTCTTCTCATGATTCATAACACCACCGCTGAAAACGTTCTTGCCACCATTGGCACGATCCTTTGGTGTGTTCAGCTAGTACCTCAGATTATTCGCAACTTCAAGGTCAAGGAATGCACAGGGTTGCCGCCATCGATGATGTTTCTCTGGGCTCTCAGCGGGGTGCCGTTCTCCATCTACTTTTATGGAACCGATGGTTCGATACCCCTCCGGATCCAGCCGGTGCTATTCACGCTCTTTTGCACCATATCGTGGGGCCAAACACTCTTCTATCCTCCTGTCAGCATGCCTGTTCGCAAGTTGTGCATGCTTGTTGCCTCGTTCTGCATCACTTCTGCTGCAGTCATGGTGGGCCTCATTCTCTGGCTTCGTCCGCTCTACCGAAGAGGCATCGAGTGGCCTATGCTAGTGATTGGTATTATTGCGTCAGTGTTACTTGCTTTGGGCTTGGTGCCTCCATATTTCGAGCTCTCCAAGAGACGTGGGCGCGTGGTGGGGATCAATTTTGTCTTCTTGAGCATGGACTCCTTGGGAGCTCTTTTTTCCCTTTTGAGTATTATCGTTGGTGAGTTGGACATCATGAGCATGGTTTTGTATGCGATTGTGTTGGCGATGGAGCTTGGAATATTTACCAGCAGCTTCATCTGGTACATCAGCGGTGGCAAGCAAATCCTCAAGCAAGAGAAACGGGAGGAAGCGTGGGAAGAAAAAGTCGAGGACGAGTGCACTTGCACTTCCTTGGAGATGGCAAGACTGAGCACCACGGGCTAGCAGTAAGCAGTCACTGCACCTAAGACACTTCGAACGCAGCTATCATTTGGTCAATCATGACTTTACGGAATGAAGCCCGGGCGTGTGTCCAGACTTCGGTCCGGCAGGGACCTGGCAGAGCAAGCAGAGGAGTGTCAATTGGGGTTTATGGAGGATGAGGAAGCGCGAGGTGATTTCCTGGCCCAGAGCTTACTTAGTGCGAATGGACCTCGAATAGACTAGTCAGACTATACAGTCTAGAGTGAGGCAGGTGAACAATATAGATTGTTAGCTCATGCATCCCGTAGAGAGTGCTGGCTTTCCCCTGCTGTGATGGCATCATCGATGCCGAGAGTAGAACTATTAAGACTGCCATATCCGGAAGCAGGGTCCCACCGCGCCTCCTACAGACTTTACAGTAGATGGGTGCGCGGGCTACGCACTCGACCGCGCAAAGTGAAACTCAGACTCATGCCAAACTAGCGGCAGTAATGGTATGTGGCCCGTTAACCCCCGAAACCTATTGCTTACTAACACCAGTCCGTTTTTTCACCGTTGAACCTCATCGAAGGTGCTTCTAAGAAAGACTTGGAGGAGGAACATACGCGAGAAACAGAGTATCAGAATGCATTCAAACTATTCCAGGAGGCAATGAAGCTCAAGCAGGCGGGCAAACTCTCGGCATCATACATCAAGTTCCATGAGTTGGCTCAGCTCAATGTGATCATGAACCATTTTCTGGAGGAAGAAAGATTACTCAAGGGCCTACAGAATGGGCTTGATGCCACTGCTCAACCAGACGCGGTCAGTCACTTGCATCAGAACGTCAAAAATATAAGGTACTTGTATTTCCGGAACAGAGGCTTTCTATACTTTGCTATCTTGAAGGCTAACGCCGACGTCCAAGAGTTGATTGAGTTTGAGAACGCCAGGGAAGAAGTTGTGTATACAGAGGACTCCTTTAAAAAGGAATTGTTTTACGACATGCTCGATGGGTTTTCCATTTGCCCGGTGTATCAAGAACCTGACGAATCGCTCTTGCGGATTCTCGATGACCTATATGCTTTCTTGGGCACGACTCGTTTGCGACGCTTCAACCTCGAGTACGCTGTTTCCTTCCGTGACGAAAGTGATGACATCGCTAGCATTTTACCTGTCAATGAGTGGGCGGTCTCTCGTCTCTCGAAACTTCGGAGGGACATGCATGGCTCGATCTCTTCTTCCTTAGCGGAAAAACTAGCCTTCATAGCTCCTTATAAGGAAGATTTAAAACAACAGGGTGAAGATATATTCCGTCGCAAGGTCCTTAATATAGAAGTGGTTGGAGAGGTGACGTGGCCCGGAGTTATACATTCAGTGAATCTTGCCGTGAAGCAGCACCAATACAAGGAGAAAGGGTCCGACTCTCTCAAGCAAAATGGTGGCTATTCAAACCCATATCGGCCCCTTACTATAACGCAGGACTCGGTGCAGTTTGTTTTTCGGTCAGACCAGAAATTGTTGGGGAAAGATCATCAGAATGCTCTGGCCCTGGACACTGCGCCTCATAGTGCAGTGGAAAGTGTCGACCCGGAAGTGGTAGACAGCCTCCACGATAATCGTTCCGAGGACGACGTAACTGAAATCGTGAGGGAACCTCAGCGACCAGATGTGCAAGCGGGACTTGAGAAATCATCGATGCGGCTCTCAAAAAGACTCAATCGGGAAGACTATCAACCCATGGAGGTTGACGGTATACTTTTGACGCGGCGGTACTTTGCTGAAACAGAAGCTTTCGTTCACAATTTGAATGTGCATTTCAAAGCAATCTTTGGTGTGGACAACCTTGTCAATGATATTATAGGACGCATTGTCTCAACTGAAGACCAGAAGTCAGAGCCCCGATACATGATGATTTTTCTACAAATCTTGAATGAGTGGAAACCTAGGCTTTTCAATCCGGTGCTATTGTCGAAGACAAACGGTCAAGACGAAAAGGAAAACCTCAAGGATAGTGACAAAAAGAGACTTATGGAGATCCTCACAAAGTTTGGAAACCATGTTTCAGACGTTGAAGTGATCGACGAGGATCACGACCTAAAGGAGGACTCTTCACAGGTGGAAAAGTTTTTGCAGCAAATAAATCTTTCAAAAAAGCATGTGAATGATAGCAAAATCGAAATTTTACGTTATTTGTCTGGCACTATTGCCGACAAATCCTGGGAGTTGGACCTTTTTGACACGGTTTTTGAGTGGTATATCAGTCTTGAAGCACAAATATTACAGCAATATTCAGCTTTGAGTGTCATACCTGAAAATACTCACGACCTTGTATTTCTTTTGAGCATTTACGAGGTTCTTATCAACTATTATATCAATTGCAAGGGCTCTTTCGAACGCTCTTTAGAGTCCGTTAGTGTCGGTCGTTTCAAATCTTTGAAAGGGTACTATAGTTTGGGCTCAATAGAGGTATTGAGAGTGCATTACCGGATCGTAAAGTGGAGGTCATTTCTAGAGGGGGCGTTGCTTGATCCGGTAACTACGAGCTACTTGAAGGCTAATAATTTTTCAATTCTTGTCAGATTCTTTTGGGCAACCAACTACTTTATTGCCGCCGATAGCTACCTGTGGGAGGAAAAGCGATACGTTGTTTCTCATCTTAACGAACTCCATTCTCTCACCACTAGCCATGATGCCTCACAGTTGAAAATTTTGTTTCCCAATTACGTCAACATAGCGGAATTTTCCACCACAAGTCTTTGCAGGAGACTCTCGACTGCTTCGATCCTTTCTATTTTTTCCAAAATTTTGGACCAAAGTGGCTCCGGGGGGAATAACGATACCATTTTCTTGCTTGAATCAATTTTATTGGAAAACAATGATCCAAATGACGAAACTTGTGAATCTGCACCAGAGTTTTCATTGGTGGATTCAATTTTGAACGGACATGCGTTTTTGGATAAAAAATCTCTTTCAAGTGTCAAAATTTTTTTTGATGAATGTCCGTTGGATTTGAAACTTAGTCTATGGAGCATGTTATTTCTGTACTATAGAAGTCATTCTCATGAAAAATACCAGACAGGCTTCGAGCAATTTTTGGCATTTATTATTGATTTTTTGAAGAGTTCTGATTTTGTCACTGAAAACGCAAGCGACCCCCTTTTGTTTGTACGTTTGATAAGCTCTTACACAGAGTACCTTGATACGTTCCTCCAGAACTTAAGCAAAGATAACTGGGTTTTGAAAGGTCCCTGTCCTAACCTGCAGGTGATCGCTAATTTGACTCGTGTTTTTGAACTAAGCTACTCTTTCAGCTTGCATGAAGAGTCTGCATTGATAACGGGAAGTAAAGTGTCCCTCGAATCAAAATCTAAAGAAGCCTTTAACTTCTTCAAGAACTTATGTGTTAAAAGCATCACTACTTTGTTGGTTTATTGTGTTAACCAAGTCAAAATGTGCGATCTGGTGACCCAAAAGGACCAGCGCATTTCTGACTTGATTTCTTTGGTTCATTATCAGCTTGGCATACGCCGACTTTGTGATGCCTCCGATGGCTTGTTTTTAACATTTGCCGAAGCCAATTTAATGAAGCTCAAGAATTTCCCCACCACCGAAATTACGCAGTTGATGTCATGCAGATTACACTACAAAATCAAAGTCGATGGCAAATCTCCTCATGACCATTACACAACAAAAACTGCCACTTTAGACAGATCGAACGCGTTGGAGCTAGCTGCTTTCGTGCTTCCGCTTTGTTACAAAGACAACCTTCTCACTCAAAACTTCCGCAATGACTTGAAGCAGGTGGTTGAGGATATTTATGAAATTTTTGGCTACCCCGAAATCGAAAATGACAGAGCAATTTCTGAAAATTGGTCAGTTCTTGAGGACTTTTTGGATCTGGTGGTTTTGGGTCCACGGTTCATAAAGGAAGTCTTTCACGGATTGAATCCTATAGAGCCCCTCCCCCCAACAAAAGAAAATCCTGTTGCAATAGGCGGCCTTTACTACTTGCAAGCCGTTTTGATGTTCAATTCGTACAAGATCCGCAAAAAGTCAGCTCAAAGCAGGACTGTGGAATTAGAACGAATCATCGCTCTCCTCAAGTGTGATCTTGTTTATGGGAGCAAGCGGGCGGAAAGTTGGATCTTACTTGGACAGGCATATGGCTTCATTGTCGAAGATGACACGATCTGGACGTCAGATAAACTCAATATCCCTGAAAGAAAGGCTCTCACTGCAATTTCGCAAAAGAAAGCATTGACGTGTTACATGATGGGTATTGGGGCGGTTGCCAGAAAGGATTTCAAGGATGTGTTACGACACAAGGCCGTGATTGCAGTTTTGATGAGCTGTTTTGCCAAGGAGATGTACAGTGCATCCCGAGCGCCCATGGACATGATAGCCTTCAAAGTATTCAAGAACCCTAGATTCATTCAAAAAGATGGTCATAAGCTGTACAGCCAGCTATCCGAGACCCCTGCCGTTTCTGCTAAATTCTGTCTTAGATTGATGCAGCGGTGTCTTGACATTGCCCTGAGATCTGACCCTCTGGACTGGACAACATTTTATTACTTGGGTAAAGTGCGCTCCAAATTGGGCGCCAAGCCCGAAGATGTTTTGGGGACTATTGCTAGAGCTGGTGTTCTTGCGAAGTATGCGCTGAGTCCCAATGATCCCATCTTGGAACCGGCCTACAAGTACTACAGTCTCTTATACAAGTTTGTGAAGCGAGATGCTGTTTCTGTTGAACGCGGTTTACATTTGCTCGGCGAAGAGCCATTCTTGAAAATGACTTTCGATGTTGGCACATCGGGGAAGAAGCACTTTTACTTACAAGTTGCCGCTTGCTTGACCAAGCTATCAAGTATGGATAAGAAGCAGTGGTACCATAAACCGTCGTACAGACTAGCCGCGATTTCGTTTGATGATTTGAATGACACGGCATGGGCTCGACGGGTCATATCTCGGTTCTTCACCTTGAAGCCTCATAACAAAACATTCTTGCAAATGTGGAAGCCGGAGAACGAGAGACCTGGGAAACATTTCGTCTACATGTACCAGTATACGCAATTTTTTCTCCGGATCTTGGAGCGTGACAAGGACTTGACTACAATGGTTTTGCTATTCCCCAAATTACGGAGAGCAAATTCCTCTATGGTACAATTGTATCCTGCGTGGGAAAAGTTATGCTCAATATTGTGCCAACTTATACGGGAAGTTGCCAGATTTGACAGTGCCTTGGTGGAACGTTTTTTGTTTTTGACGTCATATGGTACGTTCATTAAACAGGCCAAGGCCATTGCCGAAAAATTACACAATGAGCCAGTGTCTCCAGAGGCCCAGATGTACCTTGCATTTCTCTATGAGTTGATGGAAGTGAGAAAATTGAATAATGGTTACGGGCCCACCTCGCTCATTGACGACACGTTTTCAGGCCTTTTCATCAAAATTTATAACGATTGCACACACATGTTTGGCATCAACGAGGCCGATCTGCAGCCCAAATCGCCCAATGGCAAGAGCAAAAGGCTCGCTAAAAAGGACTTGTTCCCATTTGCGGTGGAAATTGGTGCAAAGCAAAAAAGGGCCGTGGAAGCTCGTTTAAAGAACCTCCCAAATTTCTTCAACGACTACGTTTCACAGTTCGTAATCGAGGAAGTTGCTCGCTCGGAGAGAAGTGTGATGCAGTCGCAGCGTTTGTGGGCCGCTTCCTTCACTAGCAAGCAGCTCAAAGAATCAACCAGGAGGATGATTCTAAGCACGGTTCCAGGTGCCCACGCCCCAGACTTTTTTCTCTCCAAACCGCCATATGTGCCTGCAATTGCGTCATCTGTTCCATCACAGGCCACAACCAGGTCTGAAGGCATCGCTGCAAGCCATTATGGGCAATACTATGGATCGCCATGGCAACAACCCACTGGACTCACACGTGCGCTTCCGGTGCAAAATCCGCAGGCCTCCATACTTCAGCTTGAGCATGGTCAGAGTTCGTACATCACTGGTCAGCCTCCGCATGCTCTAGGGCCCCATCAGATGATTGAAAGGAGCAATTCGCCAATGGCTTCTCAAGTGGCCTCAAAAACGCCAGCAAGAGTACCTGCGGGAAATCCAGCTCGACCCTCTGCGCCGGTCTCCTCGCAAGCTGCTGTCAATTCTACAATGTGGACTACTCCAGTTCCTGCAGCGGCCGCAGTTGCTATGGATAACTATCCGGTTTCTAGCATAGCCCTGCAACTGCCGTCTCGAAATGCATCACTGGTGAATATTCCTGGTACATGTGAAATTTGCGAACGCAACTATGCCTTGAAACACAATCTTCCATACTTCAAGTCCGATCCGAAAAGAGTTCCCACATCCAATGCTGCAAGCACGGCAATGATGGGTATGCACTACCTGCACGGCTCTTTAAATAACAATGCTGTGCGTTTTTCACCAGTTGAGGATATTTTTTACGATCAATCTCTCCAAAACTGGAATACATCCAGCGATGGGAAACCGGGCCAGTCAAGTCAGAACCAGAAAAATATGACCCAGTCAAATCAGATCCAGGCAGACCAATCTCAATCGGTTCCCATCCAGTCGGTTCAAAATCAGTCGGTTCAAGATCAGTCAGTTCAAAATCAGTCGGTTCAAAATCAGTCAGTTCAAAATCAGTCAGTTCAAAATCAGTCAGTTCAAAATGATTCAGCTCAAAATGATTCAGTTCAAAATCAGCCAGCTCAAAATGACTCGGTTCAAAGTCAGCCGGCTCAAAATCAGTCGAGTTCAGTGCAGCCAGAATCAGCGCAGCAATTATTGCAGCAAGATAGAGTCCAGGCAGATATGCAGACAGATGAAATCGCGACAAAACGAACACAGGCAAACCCAGTACATCCGATCACAAATGAGACGCCATCGGTCAAGACTTATTCGGTTCCAAGCCTGAGCCCAGAGGTGGAAGAACCCACCGAAGAGTCACGTGCGGGAAATCCAACTGAGGTGGTTTCGCCCCCGAGAAAAGGGAGGAAGCCACTGAGAAAACGCAAGTCCGACGTTTCTCAGCAGTCACTCGCTCAGAGCGGTTCTTCGGCTAACGAGATTATCATTATTAGCGGCGACAGCGATACAAGCGATCGAAATGACTCGCAGCCTCCAGCGAGAAAGAAACGCAGAAGTCGTTCCGGGCAGGATAGTTGAATGTGAATAGATCCAAATCTCTCCCACCGCCTACTGACAGTGTAAGATGTGAGCCATGTGTAGCGATAGTGGTTTGCGAGGCTACCGTCAGGAACAGATTGCTTCACGGTGTTTTCGACCAGGCGAGACTTAATGGCTAACTACATTGACGCTTTGCCAACCGCGCTGATAAGCAATGAGAGAATTTGTGAGCAAACGAATCCTTATCAGGAGACTTAGATGTAGGCATGATTTGTCTGATACCTGCATGTTTTATGCATGTGTCTCGTGTTAGTGCAGGACTACATACACTGTATGTGTAAAGAGGATTTCCTCCATCTTAAGCCAAAGAGTTCCTCGCCTATTCCAGTTTAAATGCATACCATGATAAGTTCCAGGACGCAAGGCATACGTCCACACTAGAAAGCCGGCCTGATTGCCCTGCCTTTTCTTGCAAACTGTATATTGTATTTAATGTGATATTATTCATCATGCACACAATATTGGCTACCAAGAGTTCCATGAAGGTGACCTTATGGCATAAAGGTTTAAAGCCCGCATCCAAATAAGAAACTAAACCGGGCAAAAAGATTTGCGAATAAAAGATATGCGAATAAAAGATTGCGGGTAGAAGACAAGGTGTGCGGGTTGCCCTCCACCGATGAGGTATGATAAGCACACATGAATCTGGTTGACGCTTGAAAGAGGGGTACCAGAAACGTATAAAGCCATAGCGGAATCCGCCAATTGAAAGAAAAAGCTTCCCCTCGCTAATTAAATTTATGCTATTGTATTTTAAATAGCTACCACACATTGAAGTACGCTGGACAATCATTATGTGTAATACCTGAATGTGCGAGTTCCTACCTGAAGTAGCCGTCAGAACATACCGAATACGTTGCTCATACTTGGAGTTAATGTTTCTGAAAACGATCCATAATCGTTGACAAATCGTTAGAGGCTTAAAAACTTGCGAATACAGGCTCAACTCCTAGGTCGCTTAAAAAAAAACACAGCAAGTTGGTCTTGAGCACACAAAACATGAACTGAGTTAAGAGGCCTCATTTGCATGGTTCTTTTCATCCTTAAATAGAAAGGAAATCACATTGCCTACATTTTGACGTTTTTCGGGGCGTAGTAAAGCGCTCGCTTCGTCTATAAGTTGTTAGTCTTGGTTGGTTTCCACGCACACGTGCTAACCGAGATATGGACCTGCCTACCGGATAATGGCTTGGGTGGCTTGCTCAAGTTCTCCAGTCAACTCCAAAGTGTCAAACTGTCTGAGTATCTTTGTCTCTTCGGAGCATTTGGTAGTTGCCATAATGGGCACCAATTTCCCACCATCAAAAACTAGAAGATCCTTTGTTCTTAGCACTTCGTCAACTGGGTAGTGGGACTCAAAAAGCACAGCCAAAATATTATCCGGCAGCATCGAGTCTCCAAACGTGGCAGAGAATTCTTTTATCGCAAGCAATTGGACGAGACGGACGATTTTATCAATCGCACCCACAAATAACGCCTTCCCCGGGGACATGTTTTTGTCAATGCGGCTCAAGACATGGGATATTTCTCCATCTGCGGAATTGATTTGCGACTGATCGGACTGACGTAGCAGAGCAAAATCAAACGTATTAACGATCTGCTTTATGGAGCCACTGGTCATATCCTCACCTATGAGATTGATAAAGTCAACCACCAATCGAACCTTCTCCTTATAGCTTCCCTGATAAAGTATGGAGCCAAGAGTACGATTCGTTGTGTTGGAGGGCGGAGCGTGCAATGGTTCCGTAAACTTGGTCATGGAAACCACACTACCAGCCCTGGAGCTGGAAGAAGAAGCCGATATGTCCAACTCGGTAGCCACCCTTTTGTTGAAAGATGTGAGGAAGTACTGTCTTTCGGAAGTGAAATGCTTCTCAGGGTCAACCAAATCCGCAAATGACACAAGTCTCAAAAGATAGCACATGATGAAAAAGAATGACATCTCCCCACGCTCAGCTGCGGACACGTACCTTGACGGGTTGATTGCAGAGCCCAAGTGGGTAATGTAATTATCCACATGGAGACTCGGGATTTGCAAGAGCACTTTCAAAAATTGGTCAGCTTGGTTCAACCACCTATCATTGATTCGTTCGTGTTCGACCACGGAAGTGATGAGGGAGTAAGCGTAATACCGATAGTAATCAACAATTTCATTGAGCGGTACCTGTTTTCTAGACAATAAAAACGGCACTAACTTTTCCGTTACTAAAGGTGCATCCTGATCAGGGCACACAAGAGGCAAAGTCAGCTTGCAGTTTCCTGATAGGTACGCTAATTTAGCGAACTTCGCTAGTATAGGAAACAAATCGGATTCCACGCAACGGTCAGAGTCACTCATCTGGTCTACATTCCCAGATACGCGTGCATACCGCCGCATCGCCGAGGCCATGGAGTCCACAAGACTGCTTATGGTGTAGATAGACACTGGGTCGAGTAGGCAGATGTCAACAGATGTAGTGAGGAACTGCAAGAATAACTCATTTGCATGGGAATTCAAAACAAGCCAATCTAGGTCGATCTCCATAAAGAGCCGGCTCAGGAATCTCAGGACTTGGCTAAAGCTCTGCGCATAAGCAGCGCGGGCATTCAAGAAGGCCGGGTCCACCGCCCGGATTTTGGTGTGTTGAATCTTTTGCTCCAAAAGAAGAATCCGATAGGCACAAGTGCACATCCCATTTAAAAATATCAACCAGAGCCATTTGTGGGAAGTGCATGGCTGGTTGGATAGAACACAGTAGAACTCGGTGAAAGAATCGGGAATTAAATGGGAGTTCTGGATGTAGTCAGCCTTGCTTTCAACTGTGTCGTATTGCAGAAGCTGTCCACGCAATTGCTCCACTATATTTCCCACAAGAACCAGCGGGTCAAGTGCCTCATGGTCGGCCGTGGCGTAAGGTGACGACATGGATCGGTAGTATGTGGGGAGCACATGAAATATGGTGCGCACAGGCCCTACCCAACATGCGGCCATATTACCGATATCCTTATACATGTCTGGGAGCTCCAGGTCACTCGTCCGAGCGATAAACGCGGTTTTCCGAAGCTGGGATAGCTCGATCCCATGGGACACGAGCCCGAGTCCTGCCATCAAAGAGCTCTACACCACCATATACGCTTTCAATGAGCGCCACAATACCTCCTCCACCATCAACACAAACATCAACGAGATTCTTCGAAACGCTCATACCGATTACATCACCAACTCTCCGGAACTTTCCAAGGAGACGTTTTTCGTGGAGCTACTTTCGAGACTACTGCCTACGCTATCAGCTTCGGATGTGGAGCTCTGGCTCAAAACCTACCTACGCCCAGCCTTAGATAGTGCCGGATTCGACCTTTTGTACATTTCCAAGACTCGGCGCTTTCTTGAATCCTTGACAGTGGACACGTTCCATACGGATGATGCGAGTCTACGACAACGAAGAGAGCGGATTGCCCAAATGACCATGGGGCATGTTATGCAAGTGTACATTGGCAAAGACCAGAAAGCATATGATTTGATTCAGCTATCGGCAACTGAAGCCGATATGACCATGCATGTTTTTGCCGAGAGACGCCGTTTCATCGAGCGTAATGCCACAGGCCTCCTCACTAATTGGGGCTTGCAGTACCCAAAGAGTTTTTTTCTTCTCTTGAACCCTCACTTCAGCGAACCCAAGTCTCGCCTAAAGTCTTTGGCCCTTGCTTCTGTATTGGCTTCGAAAAACGTTTCAGCAACGCAAACTGTCGTGGAGACGCCCTTCTATGTGAATCTATTGCGGTGTCTATGCTTGGATTCAAGTGAACCTATTCTCAGAAGTGCACTTACTGTTTTGATGATGTTTTTCGGTAAGATTTGTGATAAGATAGCCCTTCACTTGCCAGATTTGCTTGTAATACTCTCGCGGCTTGCGGGTTGGAACTGTGGCACTTCAAGAACGCTCTTTGATATAGGCACAGAAGCTGATTGGGTTGTAGCTGGCTTCGAAGAAGAGCCTTCTGTGTTCAAGTTACAAGTTCATCCAGTTAGGAAGTTTGATTTGCAATATTTGATCACGTTGATTTATGGTCTATTCCCAAAAAGCCTCATTTCGTTTGCCAATGAGCCAAAGTACTACTTGCTGCAGAACCCTCCAACTTGTTTGAAAAACTTTTTTCCTGACAATTTCAAAAAGGAGTTGGCCTTATGCGTTTCAAAAGAAATCTTGAAGTGCTTAGAAAGGTGTATGATTCACCCGAACTTTCTCCAAGGTGATTCGGATAAACATGAAAAAAATCCAATTGAATGGATTCTCAAGAAAAATATCAATACTGAAATAGGGGAGGCGGAGGTTTTATTTGAATGTTTATCCTTGAATCCGGAGATTCTAATCACAATCCCAGATGAGTTCACTTTTTCTGACAAGTTGCTCAGCAAGTTTCGCTCATCAGACCACCTACATAGCATTCTTTCGTCGCAGAAAGCTTCTACACAGTCAAATGGCCCCTTGTGTGAACAAAAAACTGGAATTAGAGGTGCGTCCTCGCCGTCAATACTCGATCATGCTTTGACTGCAGAAAAGAAATGCTCCCCGTGTCAAAACATTTCCTTGGATGATTTTAGCGGAACTCCCGAACGCATAGACTTTAAGCCATTTGCCTTCGATGGTAACACCTTGACTAATCAAAACGCCTCAAGCAACAGGGACAAACCCTTATCTATGAAAGATGATCTCTCCGCATTGTTCATAGAGCATGAGAAATCATACACTTCTTCGGCTCCTGTGCCGGCAAGCTGTCTTGATCAGGGTGAAAAGGAATCTTCAAATGGAACCATGTCTGGAAGAGCCCCCGAAAAAAATGAAGACTCGTTCAAGAGTATTTCAGGCACGGGTGGGAATATTCTCGAATTCTATCAAAGGGAGCTACTCTTGATAAGAAATGAGTTAGAGTTCACTATGTACATGAAGTCCCTTTACCGCTTAAGGTATGTGAAACTCAAGCTTAGATTGAACAGCATGTCTGAAAGTATAAACAAGCAGCCAAAACAGCCTGTTCATGATGAGGATACAAAGAGAAAAGACGTGACCGATGTCTCAAGATCTTTGCTCGAGGAGAAGGAAATTAAATTCAGGCTAAAAGCTGATGAAAATGAATGCTTGGTTAAAAAAATAGCACAAATGCACTCCAAGCTGCAAGAGCTAGAAACACTACTCCAGGAGGCTCAAGCTGAAGTCTCTGAGAAGTCAGAGAGTTTAAAAAAGAATCGCGAAAGCCTCCAGGAAAAGGAGGAAGAAATCATTGACTTGAAGAATCACAACAAATTTTTGCAGGACCAAAGCAAAGTCGTTTCAAAGCAAGCTGAAAAACCCATGCCGGCGGAAACCTCATATGCTGTCACATGCAACGAAGGGGATATTTTGCATTTGAGAACGGAAATCAAAATGCTCCAGAACCAGAAGGTGAAGGGGGAGGCTGATTTAGAGCATCTAAGAAGAGCCTTTGAGTTCCACGAGAAGGACGTCGAGAGTCAATTATCGAAGACAAAGTTAGAAATGCGCGAGGCTTTTACGGAACAGTCTAAACAGTACGAGAAAAAGATCAAAGACTTGAACGGTGTTTTGCTTAGGTATGAAACTGCTTTGCAGGAGGAGAGGGCAAGAGCGACACAATTGTCAAAGGCCATTCCAATTAGAGCCTCGGAGCAACAACTGGCGCTGAGTCAAAGTATTCACCATGGAAGCTCCAACTGGCCTTCGGGCTACAATGCTGCCGCGAATGAAGTCACCGGTGATAACCCCGGAACGGGATATGGAGACCGCACTGCGAAGCGCGGCTCCCATGCATCGGTAGAAAGTCTGTCTCTGTCGTCAATACCATCCACCAGCAATACGCCGAGCTACCCCTCCAAGCAAAACAGCTTCATTCTTCCTCGCCAAGCTTCTTCCGCGAGTATGCCGATAATTAAAGGACGTGGAGGGTACCAAAAGCGATCCAAGAAGTTTATGTGAGGGAAAGCAGTGTGTGATGTGAGGCTTGCACCGTCGCGCGTGGAACCCCCACGTGACTGAATAGTTGACGTGACACTTTGTCGAAAATCATCTCGCGTTGGAATTTTCAGATTTGCACCAGCATCAACATGTCTCAGACTCTTAAGAAGAGAGGAAAGAAGCCAGCAAATGTCGTGCCTACGGATGATGTGGATTCATTGGAGGAGAAATTCGCCGCACCTGCTAGAGATCCTGACTCCCACTATTGGATTGCCTTGGCTGTTGTCACGCTTCTTGGCGCGTTTCTCAGATTCAGAATCTTGAGCGTGCCTGATAAGGTCGTGTTTGATGAAGTTCACTTCGGAAAGTTCGCCTCTTATTATTTGGAGGGCACCTACTTCTTTGACTTGCACCCTCCTTTCGCTAAATTACTCATTGCCTTTGCCGGCTGGTTAGTTGGTTATGATGGTAAGTTCAAGTTTGAGAGTATTGGAGACAATTACATCACAAACAAAGTACCATATGTGGCATACCGCATGTTGCTGGCCATCCAGGGAACTGCGGTTGTTCCTGTAGTGTTCTTGACCATGAAGACACTCAGGTTTTCCGTGGCCGCTTGTGTCATTTCCTCCGTGCTCATTGCCTTTGATAATGCCCAGGTGATTGATTCCAGATTGATTTTGTTGGACGCAACTCTTCTCTTGAGTGTGGCGTTTACAATCTACGCATACTGCAAATTTAGCACTTACCGCCGCGAGCCGTTTACTAAACTGTGGTGGACTTGGTTACTCCTTACTGGAGTCGGTTTATCTTGTGTGATTTCAACCAAATACATTGGTGTGTTCACATACTTGAATATTGGCATTGCGGTGATTCACGAGCTTTGGATCTTGTTAGATATCAAGAAAGGCCTTACCCTTGAAAGATTTGCCCAGCACTTCATGGCTAGGTTCTTCGCCTTGATTGTTTTTCCTTTCTGTATCTACCTTTACTGGTTTTACTTGCACTTTCTGATTTTGACGAGATCCGGTCCGGGAGATGCATTCATGTCCGCCGATTTTCAGGAGACGTTGGAAGAGTCGTCATTGGCCAAAACAGCTAGACAGGTGAACTATTACGATATCATTACTCTCAAGCATTCCGACACCGAAGCGTTTTTGCATTCCCACGACTTGAAGTACCCGTTACGGTACGAAAATGGCAGAATCTCCTCAAACTTGCAACAGGTGACAGGTATTCAGAGCCAAAATGGAGAAGAGCTAGAGGATTTGAACTCTCAGTGGCAAATTGTGCCTTCGAACGGAGCCAAGGCTGGTGAAGCAGTTTTCACCAATGATGCCATTCGCTTAAAGCATGTTCAAACTGGTGGATTTTTGTTAACTCACGATGTCGCTTCCCCATTGAAGGCCACGAACGAAGAGTTTGTGGTTGTCCATGGTGAAACACCTAACACTAGGTACAATGAGACCTTGTTTCGCTTGCGTCTTTCGGAGGCTGGAAAGACCACCACCAAAAGAAAACTCGTCAAGAGCAAGGCCACACCATTGAGGCTCGTTCATGTGGACACCGTTGTTGCGATGTGGACACACAACGACGAGCTCTTACCGGACTGGGCACTCGAGCACCAGGAAATCAGTGGTAACAAGAAGGTGCAAGACCTGGACAATATCTGGACTATCGATAACATTGTCAGTTTGACTGAGAACGACCCAAGAAACAACTATGTGCCAAAACTGGTCAAGAAAATGTCTTTCTTCAAGAAGTGGTACGAGCTTCAGGGATTGATGTTCTTACATAACAACCAGTTGACCTCGGAACACCCATTTGCATCGCAGCCCGACTCTTGGCCCCTTGCCATGTCAGGTGTTTCTTTCTGGAATGACAATGATGAGCGTAAGCAAATCTTTTTCATTGGTAACATTGTGGGATTCTGGATTGAGGTTGGGTTCTTGGCTATCTACGCCGGCTTTGTCCTTGCAGATGTCCTCACCACCCGCCGAGACTACCACATGTTGAGCAATGCTGCAAGGTCTAGATTATACAACACTCTCGGGTTCCTCTTCATCGGCTGGGCAGCGCATTACTTCCCATTCTTTTTGATGAATAGACAAAAGTTCTTGCACCACTATTTGCCTGCACACTTGGTCGCTGCCATGTTCACCGGAGGCTTCATCGAATTTCTCTGCCTCAACCGGACCAACTCGGTGAAGAGAGGATTAAGCCCCCAGAGCATTAGCAAGGCCAAGATGGCCTTCTTTGCTCTCTCTGTGTGTGCAGGTGTGATTTGGTTCTTCTGGTACTTCAGAGCCATCACTTACGGAAACTTTTCTTTGACTCCGGAGCAGATCCGCAAGAGACAGTGGTTAGACATCAGCTTGCACTACGCAAAGTAAATAGAAGGTTTGAATCGAGCCTTGGATGGCCCTCGAGATGTTAATACAAGCCTAGTGTTCAGCTTCTCTAATGCGTAGATTTTTCCGTACTGAAGTGGCGCGCCATTTGCATGCTTTTCTACTGATGAGCACGTCACCATTATGACACTTCGAGGCATCTTGGATGGCATAAAGCAACAGCTGAAGACGTCTGTCGCCTTCCGATTCGTCACGGGCAACCAATCGGCGGATATGGACTCTGTGGTGAGCGCCATTGCTTATGCATACTTCTACCACATCAAGAACCCACACAAGGAGCCCTTCTTTCCCATGGTGAATATCACTAGAGAAGAATTGAAACTCAGAAAGGATATCGTGATGCTTTTGAACCGCCACTCCATAACAAGCAGCACTCTTTTTTTCTTGGACGATGTGCAAGAGTTAGTCGGTTCTTCGGGTGACAAGGTGGAGCTTGCACTCGTTGATCACTGCAACATCCAGGGCGAGTTCTTATGGGGTCTTTATCACCAAAAGAGGCTTGAAGTTACCGCAATCATCGACCATCATTCGGATGAGAATGCTTTCGAGAATGCCAGTCCGCGGGTTATCCGCAGCAATGGCTCGTGCTCTGCTTTGGTGTTCAACTACTGGAGAAGTCAAATCGCAGGCCATATGGATGCAGAGATCGTGGAGTTGCTCTTGGGCCCTCTTTTGATCGATACCTCCAACATGACCCAGAAGGTCGAAGATGGTGATCTTGAGGCGTTTGCTCAGTATAAGCAAATCCTCTCCGAGGCCCAATTACCCGATATGTTTGTGCTGCCCTCCGGTCTCGAAGGTTTTTACAGCTCCTTGAAGATCGCCAAGAAGGACTTGGCGGGGTTTTCCGTGTTTGATATCTTACGCAAAGATTACAAGCAGTTCCAGTTCGAGAAAAAGTCCGGCGGCAGCGTTAGCGTTGGCTTCAGCTCCATCCTGAAGCCCATTTCGTGGGTCTTGACGAAATTCTCTTCTGACGACGTGCTCGAAGCTTTTCAACAAATGAGCCGTTGTTTTAGCTTGGACGCTTTGATCATAACCCTGTCCTACACCAGGAAAGACAACAAGGTTTACTCCAGGGAGTTCTGCTACACGACTGAGGATTCCAGCCTCGAGCATTTGGCCGATTATGCATCGTCTGAGTTGAAGCTAGATGATGATGTATACAATCTCCATGCCGCCTCAAGCGGGATTGGTGCTGTCAAGGCGAAGAAGCCTTTCCGCGTCTATAACCAACGCAACACCCAGGCTTCGAGAAAACAGGTTGTCCCTGTGGTGAAGAGTATAATCGCGACCCTATGAGTCGGCCAACCCGCCTGGTTGTGAGAATAGGTATGCCGTCTTGTACGCGACCTTCTGCTCGGCTTCGACCATGTGAACCTCTCGCTGCAATTCCGGCAACATGGCGTTTGTTTTAGACAAGAGCGCTTCAAATGCGCCCCACACCTCCGCAGGAAGGGGAAGTACATCCTCGGCTCCCGCTCCATCTTTCCGGTAAAGTATTTTTAGACAATCTGAAAGGGTGTGTCCGCCAAGCGACACGTCTATACCAACACTCGTGACCCACACCGCCAAGTGCTCCGACGACTCTGGCGTGGCTAACCCAAACTTTCGCGTGCCGCATGAATTGATCTTGTCCAAGAGAGCAAAGTACACGAAGAGATATGGTGGGTAGCTCTCGATTTTCCCATCATACGCGAGCCTTAGTCGCCACTTGTATATCTGGACTATGTTTCCATTAACTTCCCCTAGTGAGCTTTTGCAGTTTGTGCAGTGAGAATCAAGCCCCGCCACCTGTAAATAGGAGGCCCCAATATTGACAAAGCCAGGCCGCGGCTCAATCTTTCCATCGTAGTTTTTCTGGTTATCATTATGATGTTCCTCATGGGGCTTATGGCAATGCCAAAAGTCCATCATTTCATGCCAGAACTCCAGTGGCATGTCCACAAATTTGTACGACCGGGATGCCAAGAGGGTCCAGCCACATTTTGCACATAGAAACAGGAATTCATTGACACCCTCCTTGTTTCGTGGGGTTTTGTCCAAAAGATCCCTGACTGACCACATGTTCTTTGAGTGGGAGAAGTTCATGAAGTTGGACGCCTTGTGCAAAGGCTGGTCGCCATCACATGCAACATCTATCAGTAGAGCCCCTTTTCGAGGGACTATGTTTTCGATTCGGGCTTGTTCTGGTGCTAGTCGACCGGGATATGGTAGAGGGACAGAGATACGCTCCACTGCTGGCGGGGGGTTGCTGGTATGAAGTGGCTGCACGCCAAAAGTTAGAACAAGACTAGTTTCAGTCAAGGATATATTTTTGAGTTTATCGAATTTCCGATCTAGTTCAAGATGCACAGAGATCTTCTGCAATCTCGGTAGGTATTCACAGAGATATAATGGCGGCATCAGTGTATTGGTGAAGGTGAAGGTCTAAAAACACGATCCTCGGCGAAAATAACATGGCTGCACGCGCAAGTCCATCGCAGGCCTCTTTACGAATACAAAATTGTTGACCGAGCACACGCATGGCCAGCGCTTTAACTTTAGTTTATGTTGTTTGATGCAAAAATAAATATGATTTGGCTTCATCCGCTTCCCGACCGTAAGGGATAAGGTGGCTCAAGACGCTCACCAGCTGCCGTTTGGCGAGGCGAAGTCTTTTTGCGGCCCGCCTCCATCTGGCCTAGGGAACGCACCTTCGGAAGTGCCTGAGATTGGCCATTTTCTAGTATTTCGCCTTTCGTATGGTTTCTCAGGGAAATGTAGTTCATGGCTGTGTACGTCGAAGGATCCAAAAGACCTGCCTTAGAAGCCAGTAAGGGGTCCTTGGGAGTTGCATTTCGAGACGAAAGCAGACGAGGGGTATAAATGACATCGTCAAAGGAATCGCACACTATCGGGTCACTTGCAACCGATTCATTTGAGGACGGCGTTTCAAGATAGCTGCTGGTCCTCTGGGCACTTGCAGAGGCGGCCCTCAGTACGCTAGAACTCAAGTCTCGTATTAGCTTCTCGGACTTTAAATAACGCGAGTGAAGTTGTGTTGGCAGATCCATGTAGCAAAAATATTCTACGCTGAAGGCCAAGAAGCTCAATCTCCGTTGCTTGGAGGAGAAGTGCTTGCACAATTCTCTGTTGAAGTGCATCAAGTCGTCAATAGGAGGGAATTTGGTGGACACTAGATGGAAGAAGCTCTGCACGAAGGCGTTTCGAACCACAAAGGTAGATACAAGCGGGTCCATGAATTTGTAGTCTAAGGTATCAATTACCGAACGGTTTTCCGTTTGCTTGAGGAGCTTCGGGAGGTAATAGTATGCTAGGACAAGGCAGCCATGTGAGTAGAACAACCACAACTCGATCAAGTCTCCCAATACCAAAACAAAACTCTTCAACGGGACGATGTTGAATTCGATGAGATAGTATTGTACGTTGGATATAGCAACATAAGAAATCCAGTACAACAAAAGAAACTGGATATTCTTGTTCGGCTTCAGGATAGCCTTGGCCGATAGTATTAGGGGAAACCAAAAGGATAAGAGAGATAATATGGGATGTATAGCAAGCATTTTTCGATAGTAGCTAATGGTAGCTATTGAAGTAAGAACTCAGCTAATCACTTTCTTTCTCGCAACACGATAAATAGTGGGGTCACGATGGAGTAGGAGAAGAAACAAATATCGGGACAGTAAGAAGCAATTGTACAGAAAAGAAATGGTGCAATCTGTTAAAAACTAAACTTCAGCACAAGATTCGGGGGAAATATGGCAGGAATTGTAATTGTGTCAGGATGGAATATACAATGGGGTAGGGATAATCCGCACCTAACAATGGATGCCGCAGGGTGCAATGAGCCTGTGCGCGGCAATTCTTGCAGTCCGAATGACTTACTGTATCGGGTGTAATTCGCCTTATTGCGGAACCGCGCGCAACCGAACTGTCGCATTCATCTGAGCCTATGCAGAGGCGCTGCATCGCTTACAATTCGGGTTCCCTGCTACTTCCAGACAAGGGAGCCCATGATTGATATTCTGCCGACTACAGGGGGTCCCCATCTCTGATTTTTAATTGTTGTTGAAGAATTTCAGCCCTTTTTTTATTTTTAGTCCTTGTGCATTTGCATTTGCATTTGTGTGAAGCATGGACAGTCCTATTCATTATGAAGGACCTCATGTAGTCTCTTGATTATGAAACAAGGTCACTTTCGCACACTTCTCTGACCACCACGCATGCTGTGCCTTTAAGCCTGTATTCGCATAAGAATTCTAACAATAACTCTTTACTGTCCAATGGCACAGTTGGTCAATGATCACTTTTCTCTTTTCGTCCAGAGAATTTACACTGCTCAACGCCTCGCCGGGCTAGGCCCGTCAGGTTGCCTGTTCGGGAAGTTCGGCCAGCGTCCATAAACGACGGCAACTGTGCCAAATACAGTTCACTTGAGCAAGTGTATGCCACCTGTTGCTCAAGTCCATCTGGACTATACTGGTACATGTCTCCTTGTAATCCTTATGGAAGACCCGCCCACGTGACTTCGTGGGTCACGTCTTGGGGCAAAGGGCGAAGCGCGAAGCGCGTACATCTTATCAGGCGCTGCTAGGAGATGCTGGAGGAAACCGACTCATTGGGTTTGGACAAGCCGATTAAGCTTGGGCGGCCGCTAAGGATCCCGAAGTTGACCGATGAAGTTTTGCTCGAAAACAACAGAGGTCTCCCGCAGATCACGCAGAATTATCGCAAACTTCTGAAGGCTTTTAAGGTAAACGACAGACGATATACAGAAAAAAGCAAGAGCTTGTCCAAGAGTGCGGCGCAGCAGCTCAAGGTTGCAACGGAGACCGAAAATCTCAAGAAGGTACTTCTGTTCTACCAGCTATGGTGTCATGGTCTATTTCCAAGAGCAAACTTCGAGGATTGTTTGCGCATTCTAAGAAACCACAAGTCTTCTGTCGTGAGAAATTACCGAAGATCTCTTCTAGATGCTGAAATCAGGCGCTTAAAGATCAAAAAGGGCATCATAGTGGAGCATGAAGACTCTGACGATGGTCTCGATCCACAGATCCAGCTGCTTGCTTCGTCAGATACCGCTACTGGTGGCCAGGGCAATACTGAATACGACCAGGGTGTTGGTGAGAGCGACGAAGACGACTGGGGTTTCCTATCTGTGAATCGACGGTCCACAAATGGTCTCTTCCTCGGGGATGAAGATGATGCGGAGGAAAATGAGCCATCCGCCACTACGGGGCGTGCTCAACTGGAGGATGAGGATGTTGATTTCGACGACTTCGATGAAAATGATTTTCCCCTGGCAGCAGGTCATAATGACTTACGTGAGGATGAGCATCAGGCTGAATTAGACATCATGAATGAGATGGGCATGTGATGCTACCGCTTAACACAAGCCTTCAAGTACATCTGAGCATGGTCATAAATACGTGATATCTTCAGCGGGCTGAAAACGCCTTCTGACTTGCTGAAGGCTCCCAAGACAACCGTACTGGCGCGTGCTGGTCTGACGCTTTCGGTGCCCGTTTCCGTGGAGGAAGAGATTCGCACATCGGGGCCAGATACGGATAGCGTCACTCCACACGTAAAAACGCTTGTGTCATCAGCTGCCTTCATGATATACCCATACTCGCTTGCCGTCGTTTTTTGCCAAATCTCTATATCGGTCTTTGCGATGTTGAAGTTTTCATTCGATTGTGCAAGCACCTGAAATCTCATTTTTCCAGATTCCAATAGCGGGCGTGCTTTCATCTTCGAGAGAGTGAGGCTAATATCGGTCCGCTTGGCACTTTCCATCACCTCAAATGCAACCTTAATTCCAATGATGCATACAAGGTCTAGTTTCTCATATCTAGCAATGGAGTTAGCCAAGCACTTCAAAATATCCTTCTCGTCATTCAAAAGATTGATTTTTTGAGTTAATTCATTTGCTAGAGAGTCGGGTAAGAAAAACCTGTCCCTGTTCAGAGCAAAATTAGAGTTCAACTTGAAGATTCTATTCCCAGAGTATGCGCTACCGGATCCGTCCCTCTCGAAGATCGTCAGGTGACCACCAGTGCTTGTTGCTCTGCCCAATTTCGCCGAAAGCTCAATCAACTCTAGATCGTTTTTGCTGTATTGGTTGAGCAATCTCTTGTTGCGCTCAAGCTCAAGTACTTCATAAGGTGTCTCTAGATACTCCATGAATCGAGCGGCATATTTTGACAAGACTTCTAACCTGTTGGGCTCAATTCTCCGCGGAGTACTAGTGAAGACAGCGAGAACGCCAATTGGTACACCTGAAGACGACACAAGCCTCACCCCATAGTAAGACTTGATGTGCGGTGGCCCCGTGACGAACGGATTGGTCCGGGTTCTCCAGTCCTTAGAAGTGTCACTCAAATAAAACCAATCTCTCGATAACAACGTGTGTGCGTCCAACAGAACAGATCTGGGAGTCTCGGTGTACGGAAATCCCGACTCGTACTGAACGAAGACTGAGTCCTCGTGAACAATTGATATAGTCACATTTAGGTCCCCAAAGGACTTGCGGATATTACGCACCATGTGCCTAAAGATCTTTCGGTTCTCCCAATGCTTTAGGGACAAAAATGACTTTATGCTTTCGCTGTGAGAGGCCTCGGTGTTTAGGCGGGGCGGCTCAAAAAACTCGATATTTTTCAAGCAGTTTGGTTGGTAGACCTCGGATAGATTCTGCTTGGCCTAGTCTTAGTATTTAGTGGGGCGATGAGGTATTGGACTACGTACAGTTGAGTATCGTTGATCAAACTGCGAACGGCACAATTCCGTCAGAGTGTACCACTGCTTCGAGAAGTCAGGAATAAGCGGCAACGTTTTGGTTGGGGCCTTGGAGGACATGTCAAGTAGACAAAAAAGTAAGCACTATGGATAGAAAATTTTTGTGGGTCTTTTGGCAGACCACAAAGAGATGGATGGATATGCGTTACAAAAGTTGGTAAAGACGCAGCCGCTTATTCGCATCGACGGAAATGCATGGAGCTGAATTAACTGCACGAGACAAATTAGACACCGAGACCGGCCCAAGAAATCCATATCAGCTCGTCCTTTCCGTGTCCTCCCTCTTTCCTTCGTCTTCTTCTTCTATCTTGGCCAAGTCGCCCTCTTTTGCCTCAGCTGCCTCTCTTTCCTGCCTGCTTCTCTCCTCCTCTAGAGATAACCTCAATGCCAATGCTAAATCTGGGTCCATGTTTGCATCAACTCCACCGGCACCAAAGAAGTCGGCCGACTCGCTGACTTCAAAGCCATCTTCTACCAATATTGGCGACGTGGAAATGACCTCGTACAACAATCTGGGACCAGGCGGGATGGTCACCAAGTGGGAGTTGTCGTGATTGTTGATGGCCTGATGGAACTTCTCCAATTTAGTGGTATTAACACTCTCCTCGCCAAAATTGATCACGTCCACAGCGACATTATTTTTCTTCATTTTCTTGGCCAACTTCTCCAATTCCCTTTCCGTTTCAGTAATTGGACTGCCCACGAATGCAATGATTCGCTGGCTCTGTACCTTATTCTGACGGTGTTTCAAGGCTAGCGCCGCAACTTGGATTCCGCTCGAAAAGTGGTTCTCGCCGCTAATCTTGGTGCCATGCGCTCCCGACAAGATCTTTCCAAAGTCAGTCGTTAATGTAGACAAAACCTGCGGGTCCTTGCCGCCATACGATAATAGACCCACGGTGTTCTCTGGGTTAGAGTTGAGCTTGTTTTGGAAAATAAACTCCATAGCGGTTATTTGCGCATCGTATCTGGTGGTGGGATAGTCTCCGTTCCGCATGTACTCGGAGTTGTCAATTGCGATCATAGTTGCCTCGAGAACCATCTTGGAAATCGTGTTCTTGAATAATGCACGGTGAGTAGACGTTACTGAGGTTGTGGAGGCCGAAGGCGATTTGCGAGGTCGTGCGAACAACGATCCGGCCATTGGGCTCGCTTCTGGGCGCCAGTGCTGGAACGCTCTGCAAGTCCCATGGCCATCCAAGTCACCCAAGCGGAAAAGGAACGGCTATTGGCAGAACTAAATGCTCTAAAGAAATTCCAAAGCCAGCTCTTGAGGGATACTGCGGCGAAGGTTGCCAAGAAATCGGAGCGGAAGATTCTTCGGAGGTTGAACAAGGTTAGCATGACGATTCGGGAAGTTCCAATCCAAGAAGTGCTAAGTCTAGAAAGAGCTGGACCGCCTACGATTGCGGGCATTCGTCGGCTAAAGCAAGACCTTTGAAGCTATCAAGGTACATCGCTCGTAACGTAAAGATTTTCTGTATAATAAATGGCTTTTATGTAATAAATGGCTTCTGTGTGTATATTGCTGCTTATGCGTCCTCGGGGATTCCCTCGTGGAAAAACTTGCCTTCCGTAGTCTCGTTGATAACGCCGACTCTGATGCAGAAGTCTCCAAAGGGCTCACCTTCTTGTCTCTCCAAACTCCATCTCTTGAACAAGGGCTTGAGAATTGACAAGATCTCATCCTCCTTGATTGAGTACCTGTAAATTTTGTTTAGTCTTTGGCCATGATGGCCTCCTCCCAACAATAAATTGTAGGCACCCATTGCTTTGCCGACCAATGCGACCTCGGCAAGCCAGGGTCTGGCACATCCGTTAGGGCAACCGGTCATACGCATCACGACAGAATCATGTCTCAATCCGTAATCCTCTAAAGCGGTCTCCAATTTGGTGATCAATTCGGGCAAATACCGCTCCGACTCAGCCATGGCCAACCCACAGGTGGGAAGTGCCACGCACGAAGAGGATGCCAATCTCAAAGCACTGAAGTTGGTGTTGTCCAATTTGTATTGCGCGAGCAAGTCCTTGACGGCCGGAACATCCTTATCTTCGATGTTGGAGATGACCAAGTGCTGGTTTCCGGTAAGCCTGAATTCTCCTGACAAGTTCTCGTTGATGAGGAACTCCGAGAGTTTCTTCAAACCAGTCTTATGGGGCAACTCTGGGGTATCCTCAATACGACCGTTTTCAATGAAAGTCGTGAAATGGTTGTAATTCAACTCATCCTTCACCCAGCCAAAGTAATCGATGTTGCTCTTGATTTCAAATGGCTTAGGCTCTTCGAACTTGTCACCCCAGTACTCTTCAACAGTCTTTTTGAAAGTTTCAACTCCCATGTCGTCAATAGTGTACTTCAATCTTGCGTGCTTTCTATTGGTTCGGTCACCATTGTCTCTTTGGACAAGCATGATATTCTCGCATGCCAAGTGAACCTTCTCCCTAGCAACGAAACCAAACATAGACCCCGTTCTTGGGTAGGTCTTGGTGTTGTTGTGAGTAGATCCCATACCGCCTCCAGCGACAAGATTGAACCCGATCACTTCATTGTTTTCCACAATAGCAATCAATCCAATGTCATGTGCGTAGACGTCCACGTCGTTGTAAGGAGGAACAGTAATCACCACTTTGAATTTTCTTGGAAGATATGTTGGACCATACCGTGGCTCAAAGTCAACCAATGCATCTCCTGCAACCATGGTCTTCTTCTTCTTTGGCCCATCTTTACGGTTCTCCCATGCCTCTGTGTACCCTGGCTGATCATTTTTGTCGGCGCCTTCCAACCAAATCTCGTGGTATGCAGTTGTTTCCGGCAACAAGTACTCGGAAATCAACGTTCCTGTTTCAGCGACCTGACTGTGGATCTTGGCGTTTCCAGGCAAAGCGGAAACCATAACATTTCTGTTAACATCACCACAAGCAGCTAAAGTGTCCAACAAGACCGAGTTCATACCCCTAATAGCTGCCTTCATGTTGTGCTTCACGATTCCATGAAGTTGAAACGTAGCACGTGTGGTAATTTTCAAGGTTCCGTTACCTCTAACATCCGCAAGTTCATCGAGCTTTAGATATTGTTTCGGGGTGGCGTTACCTCCAGGTAACCTGAGACGCACCATGAAAGAATAGGCTGGTTCAAGACCCTGAGCTTTGCGCTCATCTCTAATATCACGGTCATCTTGCATGTAGATACCGTGGAACTTAGTCAATTGTTGATCGACAGCACAAATAGCTCCAGTCGACTCATCTTTCAAACCCTCAGCGATGGTCCCTCTCAAAAAATCTGAACCGATCTTCATGTCTTCATTGGTGAGAGGTTTAGGCTCTTCAACACCCTCAACATTGTCAACGCCTAGAGCTTTCCATATTTGGGAGATCCATGCCTCGAAACCCGTGCTGTATCCATCTGGATCTTGGTCATCACCCAAACCAAGCTCGGCCAACTCTGCAGCGCCATAAAGCTTCAATTTTCCGTAAAGGTCTTGGCCGGGCTTGTTGTAATAGTGCTTGTCTTCCTTTCTTGGCCAGTACTTAGAGTCACCTAAACCAAAAACGGAGAACTTTACACTTGACAAGTCCAAGTCCTGAGACTGCTTCAAGGCATCCCAGAAAGCCTTACCATTGTTTGGGAATTCACCCTGACCAGCTGTCGAAGAAACAAGAATAAGGTTAGTCTCCAACGGCAAGTCCTCCACGGAAATATCGTCCATTGATAAAACAACTGATTTCAAGCCCCGACCCAAGGCTTGTCTATTGATCTTCTTCGCAACAGCCTCAGCAGTACCACCATCAGAAGCGAAACCCACAGTCAACGGAGGTCCGGATAGTCCCTGTAACAATTGTTTGTAGGAATTATCCTCGAGCTCCTTTTGTTGTTTGATAATTTCGCTATTAGCGGAGGCGGTGAGGTTTCTCAGAAGCTCAGGATCCTTTTGAGCTAACAAAGTTAATTTGTTCTCCCGATCCAAGAATGACTTCAATTGAGCTCTCAAAGATGAAGAGTCTAGCTTGAACCTGCTGTCTTCTTTCAACGAGGGGTCGTATCTGTACAATGGCCAGTAACCAATATCGACAGCAGACTTAGTCTCCTTCAAGATACTTAAAACATCAGAGTTTTCCGTTTTATAAGGCAAGTAGGCCAAAACGATCGAAGGACCGTTAAATTTCTCTGCCTCGATGAAAGCTTGCAACACTTGGGTGTATGAGGAGTAAATGGCGATGGAAGCAACGTAACAGTTGCCGTAATTCATGGCGTACAACCCTACATCCTTTTTCCTGATTGCGCCGTCCTTTTTGGAAGAAAGAGGCTCGGAATCAATGATCAACATGTTGAGGTTTTCCCCAGATGCAATAACATTGTGAACGCCGGAAGATCCCAAGTCGTAGGACCAAGCATCGGAACCGACCAACCAATTCGATCTGATCTCAAAAAGTTCCTTTTGGCGGAAAATCTCCTTGGCAGCGTCACTGTTGTCGGACTCCAAGATCTGGAGAATCTCTTCGACCTTAGGGTAAGCTTTATGCTCGCCATAATTGAGCAACCATTGGGACAAGAGATCAATTAAGGTTTCGTTATTCAACGAGCTGAATTCTCTACCTTGAATGGCGCTAGACACCAATGTGACAAAGTTTTCTTGATCGATCTTGGAGGATAAAAACGATCCATAACCGTACTCAGGATTGGAGGTTCCGCCAACAGTCTTCTCATCCAAATCATTCAACACGAATGCGTTGTTGCTGACTTGAGATAAAACCTTCAAGTATGCCTCCTCCAACTGGTGAACTTTCTTTTGACCAACAGCCTTTTGGGCTGCCTTGTCTTGATAAGATTTTGTGGTCAACTCGACGATCTTTCCAAAAGAAACGTTTTGAACTGGGGTGTCGGATCTAGTGTTTGCCAACAAGCGTTTCACGGCGTTTCGAACGTTGTCTGTAGTGACATAACCCAACTTAGCACCAACGACTTTGCTGAAATTCTTCAAGTGTTGATGGGAAGGATAATTCTTGAAGAATTCCAAAAGAAGCGGAGAGAAGGAAGAGTTTTTAACAGACTGTTCCACGAGGGTCAAAGTCACCACCGAAGAAGGAATGATGGTGAGCAACCTTTTCAAATCTAGAGGATGGAACACATTGACACTGTAGATCAATGCATCCTCGGCGGAAACGGCCTTTATGAGTTCTGGAGTCACCTGGCCCAAGAAGAGAATAGCATCCTTGGCGTTGCTCCGGGAATTTAGAGCCAGAAACAGCTTTATGCCGAACTCGTTAAGGGCCTCAGTAAAGCCATGAATCCCCTTGGGTATTTGAGCCTTTGGAACAACCGAGAGATCATTCACGTTGCTAGGAGCATAAAAGTGAAAGACTGTCTCATTCAAAGCCTTCGCGGTAGCGTACGCCGCTTGAGAGTGGAAGAACGCATCCTTGGGGGTTTGCGAGACGAAAATTGTGTACCTGGAGTCAGTCAAGGTAGTTACAATGCTGTAGTCAAAAGAAGCAATTTCAACGTGAATGACCACGGGATTCGATCTGTAGGCAGACAAGGTCAAAAAAGGTAAGTTTTTGAATAGAGTCGCGGAGTCGGTGCAGATAGTCACAGACAGCTTGTCGTCGGCTTCATCAATGAAAGCGGCAACCAAAGAAAAAGGCTCGTTGGAGTCGATCAAAGGAGTGTACTCTGGGGCATATTTCGCAAATGAGGAAGCAATGGCTTTGGTGGGCTGCGTAGCAAATAAGCGAGATTTGATGCTGTTGACCACCGCAGCAATGGCTTCGGTCTGCAAAATCGACATTGGGCGTATGGTTTCTCACTGGCGGACCTTTTCAGTTAATGGCGCAAATCTCTGGGAGTGACCAATCCTGTTGGACGGATAAAGGTCCAGCTTATAAGACAAGGAAGCAGGGCACAAATGGGGATTCTGCTCGAGCAGCGGCTCTCAAAACAGAGATGTGAATATTTCAAGATCAACACTCTCAAAAAAAGTGAAGAAGACGCGGTTAGTGTTAAAGAAACGCTCGGGATGAAGTAGTGGGGTTCCCCAGACCAAAAGTCTTCAATCCTGCGTACTGAGATGCTGCGAGCTTTTCCAGTATTGAGTGATCTCACGTGCCCAGTCATAATAATAGTGCGCCTGTCATTGGCTACAAGGTAAGCTCACGACTCTAGAATGCACAGGCTACTCCGAGAGGAGTGCCACGACCATAAGACCTGGAATACTGATCTTGGAGATATTTAATTATGTACCTGGCACCCAAGATCGCTCACGTGGTGGGCCATATCCGGAACAGTTTAGGTGTCATATCATGTGCAATTACACGTGCAATGACTGGCTTTCGCGGTATCTAATATATTCGCAATTTGAAGTCATCAGGCCAAGTCATCAGGTCAAGTCATATGACCGAGTCATTTGACACTTCGCACTCGGGGTATGCCGAGGATATCCAAGTTATCGGCTCTGGTTAGATAGTGAGCGCTTCAAACGCGCCTTTAAAGAAGAGCGCCAAAGCTGCTTCCTCATGCACAAAAAATTTTCAGGCGCTGGTCACATGATTTGGTGTTTTCTAAGGTTTTTTGGCACCGTCACTTTTCTTTACGCAGGGGGCTTGTACTATTGGTGTAGGATTTTGACTCTACAGGATGGTGGGCATGGATTTGGAGTAATTCTTTGTCTGTGTGTTTTTGCAACATTAGTTGTGCATGTAATATGTACTGATCACCGAGAGTTTCATCTTTTTACACGTTCGCCATTTATGGAAATTGCAATGTATGTAAAACACCATGCATGTCTTCGCCCGGTGTAGGTTCATGCTTTACCTTACCCTTCATTTTACCCTGTCATTATACCCTGCATTATACCCTGCATTATACCCTGCATTTCACTCTTTTTCTACCATTTATTCGACGTGTTTAATACCCTTTGTTTCTAAGTATTTACCCATTACTTCAACATGTGTTCTGAATGCATTCACCGTCCAATTCCTCAAGTGTAAATATTTATTGGAGTTTCGTAAACCTAGACTGGTTGTTTAATGAAACATTTCCCACATGCATCCGAACGTTCATGCAACCCTGAGTGAATGGCTGGCGAGTCAGCCCGCTAATTTATATGAAGTGCACCTGAAACGTTGAAAGTTCCGTCAAGATCACACGAGCCAACCAGATGTGCGCACGCGACAGGGTGCCTTACTGCATATCATTTATCTGTTAATGCATGCATATGTAGCACATGGAGTTGTTGCCCAATAGATCTAGGCGGTGCGCTCGATTCGACGGGCGCGTTTCGGCGATAATGGCGTAGAAACATTCGCCAGGAGTGTGTACAGGCATTGCTATAGCACATGTTGATTGGCTCGAAGTGCATTCATAATGGCACTTGGGCTGTGGGATTGTTATAAATGACCTCCGAATGCATTTCCTCCTCGTACTTTTCAGTCTTGCAGGGCATCAGGGCATCTCCTGCGGACCGAGGTGCTGCACCTGCACGAAAGCGACTTCACATATAGTGCGACTTCAAGAGATTTCGAGGGACCGCCGAACTTATTGGTCTCATGGACTCCGACGTCAAGCGATGTTCACCACACCAAAGGTGACCTACGTATAATTGATTGTCCTGTCAGATAAACATCGAACTCTCAAATATAGAAACGGGCAAGCACGGTCAAGTTCCTACCTCTTATGGTCAATACCGAGGCGCGGGGACCATCATAAGCCTTTTTTTCGTGTGCCCCCGACAATTCTGAAACCATGCATCAGCGATAACCTAGCAAGTCCTGCACATGCGGGAGCCGTATCCTTTTGAGAAGAACCCTGACACGCTGATGCATAAAGATATAAGCCCTAAAATTTCCCCAACCATTTTCGTTCGTCTGAAAGCCACTCTCAGTTTTCAACCCAAATTTTTGCCAGAATTTTTCCTTGATGAAATTTGGTAAGAATCTCGCTCATCTATCTATCCCTGAATGGAAGCTGTACAACTTGGACTATAATGATCTCAAGACCCACATCAGAGATGCCACCCAAAGTTCATCACCCGACTTAAAGGCTTTGTATCGTCTATTTCTCAAGGATTTCGACAACCTCAACCTATTCGTCGGCACAAAATCAGGCGAGTTGTCCAGGAAACTCGCTGATCATCGCAGCCACTTTAGGAAGCTAAGGACTGAAAGCACTTCAGTGGTGGCTCAACTCAACAGTCTAAACACCCTCCATTACAGCATCATTAACGATGATTCCATCGAGATTAAGAAATTGAACAAATTCATATTGGTGCAGAAGATTGCCGTTAAGAAGATATTGAAGAAGTTCTTGAAGCACTACCCAGATAAGGAGTTGGCTCAGCGTTTTGCTGACTCCTTGACATACAAGTTGCAGTCCAACCCCTCCTCCTTTGTAAGATTTGATTCCGCCGAACTTACGGATCGCTTGCTGTTCATCTTATCGGAGATAGACATCGCCATCAAAGACCTTCACGAGAGCCTACTAAGAAAAGGGACTACAACCTCAGGAAGACTTATAAAGTCGCAGTCCCTGGTGACTATCGAGAGCACCAAGAACTCCACTATTTCGGGCTACTCGCCTCCTGATGAATATCTCCCACAGCTAAACGTCAGTATAGATCAGTTTGCCAAGTTTGACTTAATTACGTTTTTAAAAAAGAACTTTGCAGTTCATTCTCTTATTCCAGACGATGTTGCTTCCATCAATGATTTTTATTTGAGCACCGATGTCTATCTCAATATCCCTAAAGTTGGCATATCTCGCCTGGTGTCGATTATTTACATGTCAAGCGAGCCTGTGAACCACGATTATTCCCTCATCGTCACATACAAGGGCCTTCCCAATTCATTGATTGTTGCTATCACTGGTGGCTTGCGGAAATATTCCTATTGCTGTGTGCCCATGGCTATCGCAGAATTGATCCTCGGCTACCTGACCTCCGACAATGAAATCAGCAAAGCTAGTTGCAAGAAAAAGATCGACCACTTTCTCAGTCATGACTCCACTCCTCTGGCTACGCGTATGAGCATAAAGTCTCTCATGAGCGACTCGATAAAACCTGTCTTCCGCAAGCAACTCGATAGAGCGCAGTATTTTCTTCACAAGGATGCTAGCTGTTTGGACGTGCCGTCACCAGCATCAAGTGACAACGATTCAGTGGTCGGCTTCTCAACAGAAAATAGAAACTCGCTGCTCGTGGACACTAGAGTGTATGAGGACAGCTACTATATGTCTCTCGACACAAACATTTACACATCGCACGATGTCACATCCAGAATCACATTCTCCACAGACAAAATGGATCCTTTCCCTTTTAATTCATTCAGTATTTATTCCAATGACTCCAAATTGCATGCTTTCGAAACTACATTGACTTCTGAAGTTCAAGACAATTTGCTCTGTACTAAGTTCAAGCAAGTCTCTTTAAAAAAATTGCCGCTGAAGATCCAAAACCTTCTCAAAGTCAGCTCTGTCCATCCTCTTAAAAACTTTTCAATTTATGACTACATGAGATCGTGCTACTACAATTACATTCCAGAAGAGGAGAACAATCATTACTCCAAGCTTTTAAACATCAATCTTCTCAAGTATTACGAAGACGTCCAGCATGTCCAAAATCAAAGCATGGCCGAAGGGTCCATCATTCAAGACAAGACGAGAACAATTTTAAAACGACAGATGTCGTACAAGTCTTTACGTGAGAGTGAGAATCAATTTTCACGGAACGGTGATTCTTTCTCGTACTTAGACTTGAATGAACGGAGCAATTTCGGGCTCCAGGATTATAACCCCTATGAGAACGCTTTCGAGCAACATTTGAAAAAGTTCACTGACTTGGAAAACTACAACGAGGAAGAAAATGAGGACACGTACATCATGTACATCACAAACAACGATTCTCTCCAGGACAATTTTCTCAATAGATTGGTGTTGGGATTCATCAAATTCAAGTATCGCATGAAAGATGTACTCAGGACCTCAGGAAGTTCCAATAGGGCATACTCAGAGGAACTCACGTACAAGCTGAATCTAGTCCGTGTCAACCAAGAACAAGTATACGACTCGATCAACGACGATCCCACATTCTTCAGCACTTCCAACGACTACCAAATTCAGCTCCAGGCTGATTACGACTACGTAGTGTCGTGGCTTTACTTTACGCTCTGTTTCAATTCCATCTTCATCTCGGGAGTGAACATCGGCATTGTGGTTTCTTTGTTACAACTCGAAAGTGAGGATACCAAGTTTGAAATTCTCGACAATCCAATGGTGGTTCTTCTTCTCTTTTTCGGGTTTCTCCTAGCATTACTTTTCAGCATGGCAAGCATCAGCTTGAACATCCACAGGTTCGAGGCCTCTTCTTTCCGTCATTCCGGAATCATCTGGTCTGGTTTCATTGTGGTGATTTTAACCGTTTTATGGTCTGCTGATGTACTAATGCCCATAAATATATATTAAGGAAAAGGTCAAATACAATTGGCTCGTCAATAATTAACATATCAATATGCATGTCTGCTCGTATTTCACCAAGACGCACATTTTCTCCATGTTTCCACCCTGAGTCAGTAGATGGATCAACTTACATGCAATCCGTTGATCGTGGCAACAACGAACTTCGCAACCAAGTCCCGTGGGATTGAGCGTGCGAACTTGAGCCGGTCAACACTCATGGCAACCAATGCACATCGGAATCCGCGTGTTTCGAGGTTCTCAAATTTCACAGTAGTTGTACGTTCAAGCCACTTAAGCACTCGTTCAATCGGCGTCAACGACTGGCCAGTGATAGCATTAATTTCTCGCATATCTTTCAGGGGTATCTCGATGATCATTTCTTTC
Source organism: Metschnikowia sp. UFMG-CM-y6306 (assembly GCA_009756535.1). Classification (NCBI taxonomy): domain Eukaryota; kingdom Fungi; phylum Ascomycota; class Pichiomycetes; order Serinales; family Metschnikowiaceae; genus Metschnikowia; species Metschnikowia sp. UFMG-CM-y6306. Next base: position 242,154 of record WFIW01000011.1, on the reverse strand, counting down.
AAAGAGTTGTCCTTCAAAGGTTTACTAGGACTGAACGTGAGCTCCACGTCCCCCAAAGAACTGGCATTCCCAGACACAGCCCGCACGAACTCATTAAAGCATTCCAATATAGACGCTGTCAGAACCTTGATAGGGGATAGAATCAACGGTACTTCGGAATCCAAAGATTCTAGCGCCTGGACCACAAATATCGGGGTAGATGACTTAACAAGCGCTAGATGTCGATTGCCATTTTCAATAAAAACCACTTCTTGACTAGCCAATGCATGCTTTAAAGTTAAACAGCTGAGCCCAACGCCGTCATGGTACTCTTTAGCGGAGTTGGCCACGACTTTGATGTCTTCAGCCTTGCGGTATTTCGGAGAAGGATCAGTTGTTGCTGACGAGTACTTGAGGAATAAATATTGGGCAACAAGAGACGAAAGATGTTTTCGTTGAGTTTCTGTGAATGAAGGCAATTGGTGACAGCGATACAATCGAAACTCGTGATCTAGGACATTCTCCATGGCGCCATGTTGTCTTTGGGGCAGGTGTAAGAATTAATGCGCAGTGCCAGCGTTGATCAGATAAATACAGTGCGCCCTCAGAATGCGCTTGCGCGCATGCGCAATAATATGCGCTTCTACAATAGTTGTAACATCAATGTACATTCTGATAAAATATCAAGACAACGTTGCATCCGCATACTTCTCAAAACATATTTCTGAGCGGTCGATGAAAATCCCGTGTTCGTGATCTTCACCTAGAGCTTGCCGGAAATTTAGTTCTTAGCAACGTGCTCCAACAAGTCGACGACTCTGGTGGAGTAACCGTACTCGTTGTCGTACCAGGAGATCAACTTCACGAAGGTTGGGGACAACAAGATACCGGCCTTTTGGTCGAAGATGGAAGAGTATGAAGAGCTCAAGAAGTCGGTAGAGACAACAGCGTCCTCAGTGTAAGCCAAGACACCCTTCAACTCACCCTCAGAGGCCTTCTTGATGGCCTGAGAGATCTCCTCGTAGGTGGTGGATTTCTTCAATCTGACGGTCAAGTCAACAACAGAGACATCGACAGTTGGGACTCTCAAGGACATACCGGTCAACTTGCCGTTCAATTCTGGGATAACCTTACCCACAGCCTTAGCAGCACCAGTGGAGGATGGGATGATGTTACCGGAAGCGGTTCTACCACCTCTCCAGTCCTTGTGGGATGGACCGTCAACGGTCTTCTGGGTAGCGGTGATGGAGTGGACGGTGGTCATCAAACCCTCCTCAATACCGAACTGGTCGTTGATGACCTTGGCCAATGGAGCCAAACAGTTGGTAGTACAAGAAGCGTTGGAAACAATGTTTTGACCAGCGTACTTGGTGTGGTTGACACCCACAACGAACATTGGGGCATCAGAAGATGGGGCAGTGATGATGACCTTCTTAGCGCCACCGTCAATGTGCTTTTGGGCACCCTCCAAGGTGGTGAAGACACCAGTGGACTCAATGACGTAGTCAACACCAGCCTTGCCCCATGGAATTTGAGCTGGGTCTCTCTCACCGTAGACAGTAATGTCGCTACCGTCAATGACCAACTTGTCGTCCTTGGAGGTGACCTCACCAGCGTATCTGCCGTGGGTGGAGTCGTACTTGAACATGTAGGCAGCGTAGTCTGCAGCAATGAATGGGTCATTGACAGCCACAACCTTGATGTCCTTTCTTTGAAGGGCAATTCTCAAGACGAGACGTCCGATTCTTCCGAAACCGTTGATACCGATAGTAATAGCCATTGTGAAGTAGTTGTATTAAATGTGTGTGACAAGTAATGAGGAAATGAAATGAAGCGGAAATGGCCGCGCCTTATATAAGCTTTGCGCCGGGGCAATCCGCTCCATGGAGCAGCCACAATATACAGTCATACGTACATGGAAGGTGGTCGACGCTCCGGGTTAGCGTGCCCGCGCGAAAGGTCTCACCCTGAAAAGGCAAACTGGATCGGCACGAGAAAAGTCACGTCATGCGTAAAAACCCCCATGCGCTTGCTTAAACGTGTATTCCCTTAGGCGGCCGGATCCTCGTAAGAGCATATTTCACTATGCGACCTCATACCAAGCAAATGCGCCCCACAACAAAATGGACTACCGCGATTGCTTTAATTTCCGGGTTGCATTTCTCGGCAATAAGGTTGTTCCACAATACTCGGGTGGCGTGTCCCACTTTTTCCGAGGTACCATCATGGGCCTAGACTGAAAAATACGCCCCTCGCTAGAAAACACCAATTCAAAACAATGTCTTGTCTTGGATCCTTTTCTTATAATTCTCTATACTCAAACTACATGCAATCCGGAACCCGTTGGTTTTTAAATCATCTTTAAATTAATATTTACTGAGCTTGGGGCCACGCTTTTGGTGAGTTAGGGGGGTATCTGAGTTGCTCAAAACAAATCAATGGACAATGCCCTAGATTGTGTGTTTCAGGAGTTATGCCGAAACACACTCCGTAGCAATTTTTCTGTGTGGCAGTGACGATGGCGGGCACTGAGCAACTCGCACCCACTGTAGTCTCCACAAGAAAAAGCAAACAACGCCCAATGTCGAATCCCCCAAATCCTCCAAACCCTGCTGTGCCAGCACAAGTCATTGGCTCTGCATGCGGCCAAGACAATTCGGCCGAAGAGGGAAGTTTGAGATATGCCGCCTATGCAAACAGGCTCAGAACCATTCTCCTTGCCTCCCACAGATATGTGGCCTACACGTCCGATATTGGTGAAAGTTTCAGGCCCGTGGCCCATCCGTACTTGGTCAAGCTTGGATATGGGATTTCCTGGGCGTACCTTATTGGGGATGCCTCTTACGCCTCCTGGAAGGTTAAGGTCAAGAGTGAGGGCAGATATACGCCCGGATTAAAGCCTTGGAACGAGCTTCCTCCAGCCAACAAAGAAGCGGCTGATTTGTACAATCAATCTGTTGCAGATAGTTTAGCCGAGACCGATTGGAGGGTGCAGCTTGTCAAAAGAGGAATTTTCCAGAGTTTGGCGTCCATGGCTTTCCCTGCATTCACCATCCATTCTGCAGTGCGCTACTCGTCCATTCTTTTTAAGAACAGTCCCAAAACCCTCAAGACTTACGGTCCCGTGGGTGTGGGTTTAGGCATTGTGCCATTGTTGCCGTACATCTTCGACGAACCTGTTGAACACGCCGTGGACTTTGTGTTCGACCGGGGCGAGGCACTACTTGGCCCTAAGAAATTGGAATAGGCATCACTTGCTCTCTCATACACTCATTATATTTATTTTAGTCAATCGGATCTATTTTAGTCAATCGCATTTACTTCAGCCAGAGTAGAGTAGCTCGGGAGGTTTACAACAAAGGGATTCACTTGGGATTTTTCATCATTAAAGAAGTGATTCCCTAAGTTACGGTAGTATCTAGTGCACCAGGCTTCTAAATGTTCTGCGGCTTGGAGTGGTTCAATTTGCCACAGTTACTGCATGTCCTAGCATCCATGTCGCCATCGAATTTGACTATAGCATCCTTCACCTGGGTGCCGAGATCTGAACAGTAGAACTCCACCTCATGTACAATCTCTCGGCACTGTGAGCAATACCAGCGGAGTTTGTCGTTTGTTCCATGAGGCCGATCCTGCTCCACCACCAATCCAACGGTATCACCGAACCTCACTGGATTGTGAGGGACATTTCCTGGCAACAAGAAGGAATCACCCTCGTGTATTATCACGTCTTTAAAATCTCCGTCGTCTACCACTTTCAAGCACATATGACCCTTCACCTGGTGAAAGTACTCGGGGGTCTGGTTGATGTGGTAATCAGTTCGTTCATTGGGACCCCCCACTATCATTACCGTGGCCCCACCCCTATGGAGACAAAAGTTGTTCACTGGGGGCTGGAGAAGGTGGGAATTTTCAGCAATCCATTTTTGGATGTTGATTGGCGGCGGAAGCATAAAATCCTATATGACGTGATTTTTTCAGTATTTAACTTGGGACGCACTGCAAGATAGAAATATTGCATAACAGGCGCACAATGCTGAAGAAGTGGAAACACTCCCCTGAAAACATGAGTCAAAAAGGGTTGTGGTCAAGACCGCATAAAAGGTTATATACCCCTATATATGTAAGAGGAGACTCTCTAGAATAGGCCGTTGTCTTACAATCTATTTTCGTTTTCCCGGCGTTCCCGACGGAGTATGTGAATGTTCCGTGCGCGTGCAACCCATGATAACTTCCGTGCCTCGTAAGTAACACCAACACCAATCCAGAATGAGGATAAACGCAATAATCCGTTTCACGGACACAGGAGCGGGCACAGGAGGGCACCCAGACTTGAGCCTCCCAATCTCAGTGAATCTAGACCGCGATGACGTTAATAAACTCGTGGACACCTCGTGGTTCAAAATGATGATCCGCAGAAATATCAAGGACACCGAAACCAGGCGAATACGCTTGATCCACAACGGCCGAGTATTGAATGATCAAACAAACTTTCGAAAAGAGGTGATTGAGCCGAAAATCAGGCAAATGAAAGTGGCCGGAGATGATAGCAACACGCTCGAAATCTACATTCATTGCTTGATAGGGGATGAGATGACTCCTTCCCAACTCGAACAAGAGCGGGAGTTGGACCAGAAGGCTAACGTCCGTCAAACAGATCCCCAACTGATTGGGTTCGACCGACTTCTTCTGCAAGGGGTTAGCATCCAGGAGGTAGACGACTTACGGAGACAGTTTCGACAAATCCATTTTCCCGACACTTCTGACCCCGGTGATCTGCAGGGTGTGACAGACGTAGAAGAGAACGAAAGGCAACAACGCCAAATCCGGGAATTGGAAGAAAGCTGGCTTGATTCCACCGGATATAGCGCCCCCGACGGAGGTGCGCAGGGTAGACCAACCCCTGCCAATGGTGGCGCTCCTGGTGGCCCGCAAGGTGAGCCCGAGGTGTCATTTAGCAATGAGAACGCTATAATTGGGTTGTTGATCGGTACGTTTTTGGGGTTTGTGGCCGTTGTGTTTCTTATGGTTGACGACAGCATGTTCACCCGGTCGCATAAAATGGGCATCTTTGCAGGTGTGCTGGCCAATATATGCATTGCCCTAATGAAGGTATGGACCGCATACGCATAGTATTACAGGTTTCTACAGTTACTAGAACGCATTACATGTTGGAGAATGTATGACCTACCAGCCCTCACAACCGTCCATGAAAACGCTGACCCAAGGCCAACGGTTCCGGTAGCAAAAGTTATGAAAGGGCGTTAAGATGGTCGCTATCCATCACTGGACGTTTTTCAGACCAGAACTTGACACTCGCCAACTCGTAGGAATAACGTGAACAGACAAGCAACACGGTATAAGTTCTGGCGCCGCACGAAGAAAGAAAATTCCTCACGATGGGCCGCGGCCTTTATAGTATCGCGAAATTGTTACCCGCCCCGCCGGTGCTGGAATTTTTCAAGGGCTTTGGTGACAAACAAAGAAAACCACCCCATACACGTTAAAGTGGTACAGCTACGAGTGTCCACCTCTGCCGCGGGTACGACGGATCTGCTACTACGAACACTCTTTTGGGCCTCGGCAGCATTATCACCAGATCGCGTACGTCCGGTTCCCCTCATGCAACGTGCAGGCCGAGCGGAATCGCTCCGATACGACTTCCCCTTTGGGCTTATCTCCAGAGAGCGTGACATAGTTGACAACGTAACTTCACTTTGCTCCAAAACCACTTGGTTAGAAAAAGCACTGATCCGCCATATTTGGAGCAGTTAGCTTCTCGTAACGAAATGTCGGCTTATATGAGCCAGGATTGTAACCAGGGCTGAACGAAGTTGGGTTCGAACCTAATTGTAGTGTTCGATTCCTGCGCGTTCACTGGGGTATTGCACAATGCACCCAGTCTTTTCGCTAATAATTTTTCTCATTCCCCAGCTTTTTTGATACTTGATTTCCAGACAGTTCTTCCGTCAGCAAAATTTCTCTTCATTGACAAGGCCTCGCTCTAATACACAAGCAACAAAAGTGTCTGCCATATTTCCCATTTTCTGAGCTTCCCAAATCCACCATGTCTGAGCCTAAGCCGTTGCCCTTTATTTATCAGTTTCTCTCGGGTGCCGTCGCCGGTGTCTCAGAGATAATGGTCATGTACCCGTTAGATGTTGTTAAGACCAGGCAGCAATTGGCCACCACGTCCGACTATAATGGTACCATTCGGTGCTTGAGAAAAATTGTGGCGGAGGAAGGTGTTTCAAGGTTGTACAAGGGTATTTCGGCCCCTATTTTGATGGAGGCGCCAAAGAGAGCCATTAAGTTTGCTGCCAATGACGAGTGGGGAAAAGTTTACAAAAACGCTTTCGATGTTGCACAAATGAATCAGCCCTTGGCCATCTTGACCGGTGCCACTGCGGGTGCTACGGAGTCTTTTGTAGTTGTTCCTTTCGAGTTGATTAAAATTAAGTTACAAGATAGAACATCTAAGTTCAACAGTATGGGTGAAGTTTTCAAACACATTGTTAAACTGGACGGTTTGCTCGGCATGTACAAGGGTTTGGAGTCTACCATGTGGAGACACGTCTCGTGGAATGCAGGTTACTTTGGCTTGATCTTTCAAGTGAGAAGCTTAATGCCAAAACCTAAATCGTCATCAGAAAAAACCCTTGTCGACTTGACATGTGGAACTATCGGAGGTACATTCGGTACCATGTTGAACACTCCTTTCGATGTGGTCAAGTCCAGAATTCAAGCAGGCTCTTCAAAATACATATGGACTATTCCTTCAGTTCTCACTGTCGCCAGGGAGGAGGGGTTTGCCGCTCTTTACAAGGGTTTCATCCCCAAAGTCTTAAGATTGGGCCCAGGCGGAGGAATTCTTTTGGTGGTCTTTACAACTTGTATGGACTTCTTTAGATCGATTCAATGATTTAAGGTATATATTCATAAATTTCATCAGAACATTGATTCATGTTAAAAACTGTTTATTGGTGTACTTCACGAGGCGTCCACTCGTTGGTGAGCAAAAGCTGCAGTACCACGCTGCTCTGCTGGATCTGCTCGCTATCTTCATCAAGAAATCGATCCAAGTATTTGAACGTTTCGGCATTGTTGAAATCCTCCAAGACAATGGACGTCAAGCAAGCTTCCTCATTGCTCAATATCGAAAGACCACTGATCATTTGCCCAACTTCATGCTCGCTCATCTCAGCAGACTTGATGGCCAGGAGTTTCTCTTCAAAGGTATCAAACGCCCTCTCCACTCGGGGAAAGTTCTCTGTTTGCATAATATACTTCGTGAACAACGAAGACAAGGCATCTCGTTGCTGAAGCATAATGTAGAGCAAATCATAATTCAATGACTTTATCAAATGACTGCCAAAGAGCTTATTGCCCGCAGTGTCCACAATAACTTTGTCAAAGATTGGTGATAGAAGCAAATCAAAAGTGGCGAATATCTCTTCAATGACAAACTTCACGCCTTCTTCATTATGGTTTTTTGCAATAAAGCGAAGCATACTAGTTAGAGAAACAAATAGCTCTTTCCAATGGTATGTTCTGAGATCATCAGTCGGATGTGCCTCGTAGAACGAGAGGATTTGATAGAGCACTGTCAAAGCAAGCTTAACATTTGTCAAGCTCAACTTTCTCGAGAGGTTAAATCTGAAAGTAACCTGAAGCACGTCTATCACGTAGAAAAGAATCGGTCTGTTTTCATTTTCCTTGTCAATAGGAATGATTGGTGATTTGTGATGGCAGAATTTCCATGAACTTTCGTTAATGGTGTAGCCGCGAGCGAGTTGCAAAAATGCAGAACCTGAAGAAGTCAATTTGAGCATTGTAAGCAAAAACATCCTGGTACCTTGCTTGTTGATCTCTGATTTGTATTGGTAATGATGGACATAAGACGAGACACATAGCCAAATATTCAAGAGCGGGATCCTCAGATCTCTCAGCATACACAAAAATTCAACGAAGGACGCATTATCGACATATAAAAGTAAAAGTGTTGAAATCATGAGGTATGAGGGGCACAGAAGGTCTGGGTTGAGATCTTCTCCTGACTGAAACATACGCAACTTTAACTTGTACTCGAAATATTCCACTTCATAGAGAAAAGGATCATGTGGATCTAGTAGCTGATTGTCAAAATCAGTCAAGTCCTCCACTGTGTGAGTGTACAAGTACAGACTAGAACTTAGTGCGTCGCCGGTTATCCACGTGAAGAAGGACGAATGCTTGCGTGAGTGCTGTAACAAGTCAGGGCTCATTTCGTAGAAGAAATTGAATTCAGCAGCTAGGTATGGAATTATGCGTGATTCAAACAGAGCAACCGTTTGGGAGTCTCCAAAGTTGGTAATTTTCATGGCGTGGTAGTACACATTGATATAGTTGTTGTTGATAGCTGTGATGTCCAGTGAGTCAGAGGTCGGTTTCTCCAAAAACAAATTCTTTGGACAGTTAGCAAGAGAAGCCACGCAAACAAGAATCTTGCTCAGGGTAACATAAGAGAGCCTGAGGGACTGATCTGCGGCCAATTTTTCGGATAACGCCTTGGCCTCTATTGTATCGTTGGCGAATAATAAGTTGCTAGTCGTTAATTCTAGCAAGGCCTCAAACTTAGCGGAGAAATCCACAATATAGAACCCGTGAAGCAATCTCTTCAAAATTAGCACTGAATCCGGAGTACCCTGTCTCGCCTCGAGTTCTATTGTTTTGAAGATAGCGGCCAAAATCTCATGTAGCATGTGTATGGACTCCTTTATGGATTGCGCAACACGGATATCGTTCAGTTTGATGGCACGATCCAAAAATATGTTGGTATTCCATAAGAGAGAGGACACATCTTCGCTGCTTAAGAAGTCTTCACTTTCATGATCGTGAAACATACCAAGAAAAAGATTATGTTTGTTTTCGGTTGACTCAAGCGAAAGGATACTAAACCATACCTTCAAGACTTTGAAAATATTCACTATAAGCTGACTGTTGAATTCAGGTGCTACTTCCAGATTCTTGCCTGATGTTTCTCCAGCTTCTGACACCAACGGCTTTGCCTGAACAAGTTTGGATTTGTAGATCGGCTCTTCAGACACGGGATGATTCGGGGAAATCGGCTCAGTCCTGTTTATATCAGTAATATCATCGCCGTCGTCGTGGGTAGAAGAGGCTAGCGCTGTTTCGGTTGAGTTTAACCTGGGCTTCGAAGGGGAAGTCTCCAACTCAGCATTGTGGAACTGGGATAAAGTGAGGTTCTCGGTGTCGAGAAGCTGATCATTGCTCTCGATTAGGACACCTCCGCTGTGATTGCTCTCATTTTGCTTCGATAGAATCGATACACAGCTTCTAAAGACGTGCTTGAGAGAAAGCTGTTGAGACTTTGGTTTCGAGGTGAATGATGCCGCGGCCGCCTTCAAAGCAGTACCCAAAGTGTCCTCATTCAACACCTCGGTAAGAGTTCTCTGCACCTCTGCAATTGGGGACTCCTCGCTGAAAAGGGACGCATATTTCATGATATCTCTGTCTCTAGTCGCAACTGTCATGTAGAGTCCGACGCGCGGCAATAATGGGCCACCTTTTGGCGACTGCAGGTGGATTAAAGGCTTCTGCACTCAGCGGAATGTATATCCTGATCCTTGCAGTGGCCACCAGAGATTGAGCTTGTAGGAGTTCTGGATATGTGATGCCCGGACCCCTTTTGCACTACATTAGACACTCCGTATTTGGCGGTCTGTCAGGTTCTTGATAAAGTGCGCCCTGGTATACCTTGAGTATTTGACTTGCACAAGACAGGCAAAATGAAGAAGTCTGTTCACACAGCTCATGTCGCAATTCCATCAGAAAAGAAATTGCCGTTATTCTGCCCTGCGCCATGAACGTGTCTTGTCTTTTAAAGCATGCACCTACCCACTTCCCCATGCATGTCCTCCACAGAAGGTACGGGTGCCTCGCGGCCTTGATGGTCTGGCGTTGGAGATGTGTCCTTTGAAGGACGAATGCGGGGAGAAAAGCAAAAATCACCCACAGGTCAAAATATCCATTGCAGTCTTCAAATTTTTCATAGCTTTGCTTAGAAATTGTCTGGTGCTTTTTTTGTCGTCTGTGGATCACTCTAGAACCGTTCCTATATCTTCCGAGTCTATCTACACCCGATCTCCGCGCCATCTCCAGCCGTATCGCCAAATACCAAGGTTTCTTCGTTTCCTTACAAGGCCATACAAATTGGGCCCCAGCTCTTCAAGTGAGCTTGCAGAAACTCCCGAATATGATTTTTAATAACCATCAATACCTGGAGGTCAGCCTGATACCTCTTGAGGACCTATCACACAATGCAGACAACTTAGATGTACTAGATCCAGATAGCATAGACCTGGCGCAAGAGGTGCAGAACATAGGAATGCTGGATCCGGAACCTGCAACATTTGCGCGGGGCTCTCGGGTCTCTGTTATCTTTGAGGAGCTCGACAGAATCAATCGGACGAAGCAGATTGAAGATGATTTCGAAAGTGATCCTGTGTTTAGGGCTGAGCTAGACAAGCTGAGAGGTAGTAAGGCCTTCACCCGGAAAAATTCAAGCATTTGTATCGCATTTGCAATAGCCGTATGGCTAGTATCTGTCATCTACTATTCCAGTGAAGATTCCAAAACACACGCCCTAAAGTTGTGGCACGGGCCCAAAACAAATATCGCATCCATAAATGGGGGAAACATTACTCTCAACAACTTCTCGCCAAACCACCAGAACTTGACGCTTGCAGAGTATAGGTCTGGCGCGTTCCACACTTTCCACGTGCCAGTTAGGTGGCTTCTGTCAGCACAGTTTCCTGAAACACACACCACGCCTGCAAGAGGATTTTACCTTACATCCGAGAATCAAAACTTCATGATTAAGCAGGTTGATACCGACTACAAACAGGTGTTGCTCGAAAGCACACAATTTCATTTTGGCGGGAAATTCTACTACGCCAAGGAGCTCATATTAAACCCCGGCGCCTCGGTGGATGATAGGCATGCCAAGCATATGATCCGAACAGATCTGGTACCTCAATGGAGGCACTCTATGTTCTCATTGTACTGGATCTGGAAACCGGACACACGTGATGTTGTGCCAATTATACCCCCACATACCACACATGGTCATTTGAGCAAGCTTCATTTTGCTGAGTTCTCTCCTTCGGGTAAGCATATCGCTTTCGGCTACAACCATAATTTATACATCTTAGGCGTTGATTCTATGGAGGTCATCAGCGTGACAGAGAATGGAAGCCCCGACATTTATAATGGCAAGCCAGATTGGATTTACGAAGAGGAGGTCTATCCGCGTGATCGAATGATTTGGTGGAGTCCGGACCTGATTCGAATCGCATACGCTTCTATTAATGATACCGAAGTCGGACTGTATGACTTAAATTATTATGTCAAAGGAAGCAAAGAGCTTTCCATGTCATATGCCGACATTGATAAAGACACTCCTGAAAACACCGGAGACTATCCACACAGAGCTTCTATTCGGTATCCTAGGCCCGGCACACCGAACCCAACAGTGAGGCTTTATTCCTACGACTTGAATTCTAGCAAAAACACTGAAATAACGGGGTTACATGAAGGTACCAGCTCACTCTCAAAAGAATTCATACTTTATGACGCAGTCTGGTTGAACTCCGATAGGCTTCTCATAAAACTTTCAGACCGACTTAGCTCTGTTTTGGTGAAGAAATTGTACGCACCATCAAAATCAACCAGTGCAATGCTTCTAAATCTGTACATGGCAGCCGAATACGACGGCTGGATAGAAAAGGCGGAGCCAATAACAACAGTCAAAAGCGAAACGTCGGAAAAGTATTTTGACCGGGTGGTTGTGGATAGCATAGTGAACTTGGCTGTGTATGATGATGCACGGTCAATGAATTACTCCTATCTTTTAGGCCCCATTAATACGGCATCTTCGGTGGCTTATGATTCGGAGGAGAATTCAGTGTTTGGCATATTCGGGACAAATTCAAATAATACGCTTTCCAAAATAGCAATCACTGAGATAGACGGTAAGACCCACTTACAGGAAAAGTCTTTCATGCGAAACCTTTCGGCCGAATTGATATTCAGTCCCGATAACCTATTTGTTGAGATTCGATATAAAGGCCCCTCTCAGCCATGGCAGAAGCTTGTGCGACTCGCAGACCTCGATGACTACCCTGACAGCCTTGTCCAAACAGAACCTTTGAACGACGTCAAACGCGTGAGTGATGCCTTGTCCAAGACCAACCTTCCCACCAGGATTCGAAGAATGGTGGTTGTAGGGCATGGCAACACACAAGTTCAGTTGAGCATGATTGAAATATTACCCCCGGGATTTGATCCCCAAAAGTGCTATCCACTTCTTGTTCACGCATATGGGGGACCGGGATCCACCACAGTTGATAATTCTTTTCTGGTTGATTTCCAAGACGTTGCTTGCAGCACTTTAAATGCTGTTGTTCTTGTCATAGATCCACGTGGTACTGGAAGCGATGACTGGAAATTGAAGTCATTTGCAAACAAAAATATCGGCTACTGGGGCCCCCGTGACTTGGAAGATATTGTCAGTGACTACATCAAGCAAAACCTGTTCATTGATTCCAGCAGAACAGCCTTGTGGGGCTGGTCATACGGAGCATTTCTCACATTGAAGACCCTCGAGAGCGACTGCGGAAAGACATTCAAGTATGGTGTAGCCGTTGCACCCGTCACAAACTGGATGTTCTATGATTCCATATACACCGAAAGATATATGGGGAGTGTTGAGGAGAACATGAACTACAAAACAGTGGCACAGATCAAGGAGACCAAGAATTTTAAAGATGTGCGGCGCTTTTACATCATGCATGGGACTGCCGACGACAACGTTCATATTCAGAACACACTTTGGCTTTTGGACAAGTTTGATCAAGATTCAGTTGAAAATTATGACACGCATTTTTTTCCCGATAGTGATCATTCCATCTCCTACCATAATGCCAATGATATCGTTTACGACAAGATCATTTGGTGGCTCCAAAGGGCCTTCCAAGGTTCTTTTGACTGAATGGAGAATAACGACGTTAAGAATCCACAAGATTTTAAAGGACCTGTAACATAAATTTACCAACAAAAGAACCCCTGCAAATAAGGGCCGTTCATTCCGTGTATGACTTGGGGTAACGCTTCGCGCCTGCACACCGGACAATATCAAGGATGCGCATCTCATCTCGGCCATTTTTTTACCCTCCTCGAAACCGTACTAAACCAAAATGGCTAAAACGTCAAAGGCCACCCGCAAGTTTCAGAACAAGCATTTAAAGCATACTATCGACCACCGTCGGGAGGTGCAGAAAGAAAACAAAAAGTATGCTTCCAGGAGAGGAAGCAAAAAGAGCGGTGAGCCGGCAGAAGCTAAAGAAAAGATCTCCACAAAGCCCATTTTTGATGACATGTCAGTTGACGCATTTTTTGAGGGTGGGTTCGAGGTCCCAAATGCCAAGAAAGGAGGTAAAAGGAAAGGAAGCGGAGATGAGTCCGAGGATGAGTCCGAAGATGAGTCCGAAGATCAGTCCGAAGATATGCACCAAGAAGGTCTGGAAGAGGAATCTGGGGGATCCGAACAATCCGAGGCTGTCTCGGAGGACGGACTGGTCAGCGAAAACGAAAGCGATGACCAAAGCTCTTCCGAGGAAGAAGACGAAGAACAGATGAAGCAAGATATGAAAGCTTTGGCCGAAAAAGACCCTGACTTTTACAAATACTTGCAAAAGAACGATAAAAACTTATTGGATTTCGAGACAGTAAATCCATTGGACGCCATCAGTGGATCAGATGAGTCGGAGGCAGAGGGGTCAACTGCATCAAAAAAGCAGATGAACATCACCAGCAGTATCGTGGATAAGTGGGATAGAAGCTTGAAAAAGAACCCTACTTTGAAGACTATTAAGCAGGTGATCGATGCCTTTAAGGCTGCGGTGGAAATAAATTACAGCGATGAAAATGATACACCTTACAAGGTGAATGACGAGACTGTATTCACTAGCTTGATGTTTGTGGGCTTGAAACGGGTGCCCGAGGCCATCCAGACTTTACTTGCATATCAGAAAAACAAGAAAGAGCAGCGAGTTGTTGATACTAATAAGCCAATTGCAGCAAAGATCGCTAGTCTAATGAGACATCAGGCCAGTGCCTACCTCACGATCTTGCATGATATCAACAATACTGAGACCGCTGCTTTGGTATTGTCTTCGGTCCTCGAGGTGTTGCCGTACTATGTCTCGCTGAGGAAGATTCTCAAGAAGATTGTGCAGGCTGTGGCAGATGTATGGGCCACCACCAAAAGTACTGAAACGCAAGTAGCTGCATATGCTTTTTTGAACAATGCTGCCAGAGAGTTTCCTAAAACGGCGTTGGAGGTTATTTTGAGGGTCTCGTACTCGCTGTTCTTGAAACATTGCAGCACCACCAACGTGTACACTTCAGACTCTATTAACTTTGCAAAGAACTCGGCAGCAGAGTTATTTGGTATCGATGAGCAATTGTCTTATACCGTTGGTTTTGACTTCGTTCGTCAGTTGGCCGTTCACTTGCGTAACACCATAACTTCAACGAGTTCGGCTAATGGAGGTAAAGATGCCCACAAAATCATCTACAACTGGCAGTTCTGCCACTCGTTGGACTTTTGGTCTAGGGTTTTGTTCCAACACTGCAATCCCGAAAAGGAGCTCATTACTCACAAAACGCACGAATCTCCTTTGAGGTCCTTGATCTACCCATTAGTTCAGGTCACCTTGGGAGTCATCAGGTTGATCCCAACACCTCAATTTTTTCCTTTAAGATTTTACTTGATCCGCTCCTTGATCAGATTATCACAGGGGACTGGTGTGTTCATCCCAATCTTCCCATTGCTCTCAGAAATTTTGACCTCCACGGCGTTCACAAAGGCACCGAAAAATAACCCCTTGCCAGCCTTGGAGTTCGAATATATTATCAAGGTGGGAGCGCAATACTTGGGCACCAGAGTGTACCAAGAAGGGTTACAAAGCCAATTCATCGAGCTAACAAGTGAGTACTTAGTGTTGTACTGCAAAAGTATAGCTTTTCCGGAACTCGTCACGCCGGTCGTATTAACTCTCAGGAGGTTTGCCAAAAACTCCAAGAACGGCAAGTTCAACAAACAAATTCTGCAGCTCGTGGAGAAATTGAATGCTAATGCGTCTTACATCACTTCCATGAGAAGAAATGTGGACTATGGTCCATCCAACAAAGCAGAAGTACAAGCATTCCTCAAGGACGAGAAATGGGAGGATACGCCTTTGGGCCATTACGTCTCTGTGCATAGAAAGGTAAGAGATGCTCAAGCGAAACTTTTGAAGCAAGCAATCGCTGATGAGCAAGAGGCCAAGGCAAAAAAGGAGTCCGCAGAATTCATGGACGCAATGGACACCAATGATAGCGACCAAGAGTAGTCATAAATATCATGAGACAAAAAGAGCAAACCCGTGTATCGCCTACACACTCGCATCGATAAGTAGCTCGTACTGTGTAATCTCACGGATCTATGGGAATGAAATTTCCAACAATGCAACTCGGAATATTGTATCTGTCTCTTCTGATTGTGAAACTGAGGCAGCAGCTTTTTCGTTTCAAGCCATCTTTAGTTCGCAAATTGCAACTGGTAAGCACAGCTTTCTGGCCCTTATCAAAAGCAATAGCTCCATATTTTTCCCAGAAATTGACTGCACTCTCCTCACTCATCAATTCGTAGATTGCAAGTTTTCCGTCCTTCAAATCGTCTGTGGTGGCCCCCACAAGCGAGGCAAATTCCTTATTTCCTCTGTATATCTCACCTGTCCGTCTCCATAAACAAGCCGGGATTGCCATCGATGTAAAAACCCGATCGTAGTCCAAAAGCATTCTTTCGAAACTCTCCTCAACAAGAACCAAGTCCACATCCTTAAGCGTCTTGGCAATAGCCCTGAATGCAGGCCTAAATATCAGGAGTGGCTTTAAGATTCGTTGTCTCGATGTCCTGTTCATATAATTATCCATATAGCTCTGTAGGCGGGCGTAGCCTTTCGCATAATTATAAGGCTGAAGAAGGCCCGCCTCCAATTTAGCCTTGATCACTTGCTTCAAACGCTCCTCTGGTGAAATTTCGGTCGTGGGATCGGCGGCGGTAAGAAAAAACTTGTCTCTGGCGGAATCTGAGATCACCGGATGATGTTTTGTGCTGTCTGATCCATTCTCTTTGCCTGGAAGAGGCTTCTCTTTGGGTACGTCCAACTCAGTCTGCGTGCTTCTGGGGAGCAACTCTTGATCGGGATGTCTTTGAGGCCCTCCTAAGGGAACATCAAGGAACGCAGTATTTTGAACCAAAGCTGGGGAAAACAGAGGTACCTGATTGAAGCCGTTTGGCACGGAATTCTCAGTATTTATTGGGAAGTAAAGCGAATTGTCGGAGTTTGATGGTTCGTTGTTCAACGCTCCATTCACCAAATCTGGGTCATCAATCATTGAAAGAAACTCATTTAGCGAGCTAAACTCACTGCCAGCATGTTCTGAATAAAAGAATGGCTCTTGATTGAAAGGGAGATTTTTGTTGAGATTCTGGTTTCGGACCGTCGCGGCCGTACTGTCATCACGAACCTTATAGTTTTCGCCCGCGAAGGCTTGCAAACTGTGGTCGTTTGTAGCATTCGGGGTTTGCTTTGAATTGGGATGAGAAACTGCATCATCGCCAGAAATTTGACCCCCTGCCAACAGCCCATGCTCGGGCTTTCCGGGGTTTTTCTTTTGCCTGTTTCCAGTGGGCTCATCTCGACATAGATGCCCAATCCCCCTCTTGATACACCGCTGACAGGGCCTGGAATTATCACAAATCATATGCGAGCGCCTGCAATAAATACAAGCCATCTCTACCTTTCTTTTCCGTTTCTTCGGCCTTTGCTGATCCTCAGCCGCATTAGAGTCATGTGGAGGGGTACGGGAATCCACGTTACCCGAAGGATCATTTTCGACCTGGTCTCGATTTTCTTGTTTCATGGCTGCTGGAACCTGAGTCAGGTCGCAGCTTTGTATCTCACTTTAAGCCACGTCGCCTACACGTTGATGTTTTTGTTAGTAGACGCCCATCGGCAATGTCATCTTTTCGGTCACGTGGTGGAGGAGCATTTGCGGGGTGCATGTTGGCATCGTGCGAGCTACTGGTTAAAGGCCAGGTTTTAGATTAAAAGTATGCAACATCTCAAGCTTCCAAAAATCAATAAAGCTGGAAACTCAAAGTTGAGTTTGTAGAATGTGCGGTATCAGTCCGAGGATCATCTCCAGAAGATGCGATTGATGCCGAGGGCGTGAGATACTCAGATGCCACCGAGGTGCCTGAGACCACGATGCTTTGGGAGCGAGTCGTCACAAATGAGAAACCTGACGATGCGCTAATGCTGGGAGACACCAGGTCTTGAAGATGGCTTGGTAATATGGGCATAGAGGCGGAGCTATAACCGATGTGGCGGTTGGAAGCATTTATGTGCGGTATAGGCAAGCTTTCGTGATCATGAACCACTGGTCCTATATCATCATCTGTCTGTTCGGAAGACCCTGCGCGTCCCACTTCTTCGTCCAATGCTGCTTCCAAGTCTCTACCAAACGTACCATAACTCCGCGGACCATCGGTAATGCGAATCATTTTGTTGCAGAGAGGGCACGACTTCTTGAAATGTATGAGCCAGTTCGAAAGGCACTTTTCGTGGTAGATATGCTTGCAGCGGAGAAGAAGCACTCTCGACTGCAAAGGCACTAAATGTCCTAGGCAAATAGAGCACTTCAGAGTCGGATAAAAGTCCGCATTGGAGAAAAGAAGCCCCAATATCCGTAATGAGTAGAGATCTGTTCCGTTGATCACGAAGTTGTCGTGGTTCAGCATCACATCAATTTCTTCATCTATCAAAGCTTCAGAAGATGACAGCGTGAAAGGCACATTTTCAGTTTGCTTAGTTGCTTTCAAGTATTCGTAGAAATTGGAGCACGGAATCAAATGATTTCCCTTATACATGTATACGGGCAATTGAGCCACGTAGCGTTCATTCATGATACTCATGCGACGGTGCCGCCAATACTTAAGAAGCCGTAGTGCTGAGTAGATAAGCAAGAATATAATTGGAGGAGAGAGGGCCATCAGCAAAGAAATGCCCATGATGGAATCGAGGGTCACCGTAGATATTGATAGCATGATATCGAGGGACTCAATCAGCTTTAAGTCCTCATAGTCTTCGAGGGAAATGAACAAAATGGGAGTCTCGATTTCCTCGTTATGGTTGAAGGTTCGGTGATACATAGTGATGAGCTCATCTTTCGGGATGTTGTTGGCAACAATAATTGCTCTAGGCGAGAGATTCGAGTCGAGAAGGTTCTCTACCTTTCGTACAAATGAGCATTCTCCTCTTTGAGCAATGAGGACTTTATTGCGGTAGCTGGCTGCCATGTCATCACCAAGCTTTTGGCAGCCAGTGCCTGGCATGGTGGTGAAGTGGCCCCTGAGCTCGTGGGTTAGGACGATGCTGAAGCTTGCGTACCGGGCCACAATTTCATGTGTAACAGCATCCGAAGTGTTGTAGCGAATTATCAGGTCAATTGGAAAAATGGACTTGAACACCAGAGAAAAGCCCTCATCAAAACTAGACCCAAGTGAGTACCGCCGAGCGCCTTTGGGGCCGCCATGGGGGAAGTCCTGATGGCGGTTCCGGATCAGGTTGCACACGCTAGCAAGCCCCGCTTTTCTTGAGATAACAGCCACTACTAATAGCAGGGGTGCAAGAACGAAAACGAAGGCGATGATCTGGTGAATGCGCCGCATCAGGATGAATACTTTAGGGTTCAGTCGGAGTTGTGTCACTTTGATCAACGGTATAGATAGACTTTAGGGCGGAATTTTTTTAAGGAGGCCAGATACAATGGTTTGGTAGATAAATGAGGCCTTATGCGCCAACAATGCCTACAAGCAGGTACCCAAGGAACCTCACTTTGGATCACGCGAGCTGAGGCTAAAGGGACCGCGCGATCTTGGTCTTCGTAACCGAGCTGCAAATGAATAACAAGGGAGGTCAATTGTGCCACTTAAATCCATAACTTGCTCAAAAGAAATTTTTCTTATAGCCTTGATAAAACACCCTATTATTTTGTTTTTTTTTCTCTGTTGGACAATCGAGCTCTTGTCTGTACCTTTTCACAAATACGTCCTCTCTGTCCCGAAAGAGACAACTAAGTTGAGAAACCTCTAAAAATTATTTCATCTTGGTTTAGGGGCACGTCACCCACCAAGTAGGATTCCTTTAATTTTTGGGACACTTCATTGAGACTATCTTACATTTTTACCGCTGCTCTAACCCAGGACACGTTGGTGTAATGTATTACAACTGGCAGTCTGGCATACAAGGCGGCGCAGCACGACGCCGGGGTCAAGGTATACACAGGATAGAAGAAAGCGCAATGATATCACTTAGGGTCTTGTTAGCCGCACGACTAGCAAACCCCTCGTTGAAGCGGGCTGCGCAAGGTGCTCTCAACATACCCACCAAATCAAAATGCTGGCCGAAGTAGCTACATCAGTATGTTGAACAAGCCTACCCCTCAATTGGTGTTACATAAGTAAATACTAATCATTTCAGCCGCAAGAAGTATTGGAACCACCTGAACAAGCTAGTGTCGAGGATATTGACTCCAAGGATTTTGGAAAGTCCAGCGACGCTGATGATGTGCATGAAACTACTATCGACTGGACCATCAGTGAGGACTTTGATTTGGCCGAGGCAAAGTCGAAGCCACCCCCACGGCCATCTGTCGAGCCTACTTTTCGTGGATGGAAAGAGGTGGGCCATTATGAAAAGGCAGACGCCTTGACAGACTACGACGAGGTGACTGACTTGTTGTCACGTGGCTCAGTTTTCGACACCTACCTTCCTGCTGTTGCCTATGGCGACTGGTTTCACAATGTGGGGTTTTTGATCGCGGCTGGTATTCTTTCGTGGATCGTGGGCTGGTTTCGTTTCTCATTGGCACCAGTCTTCTTTATTATGCTTGCCACTGCTATCATGTACCGTAGTTCGGTCAGGAGGTACAGACAAAGTCTTAGAGAGGAGGCTCAAAGGGAGTTCTCCATCAAAAGTATCGAAGATGACTATGAAACTATGGACTGGCTCAATGTATTTTTGGAAAAATTCTGGTATTACTTAGAGCCTTCCATCTCCCAGATTGTCACCGAGCAGGCAAACCCTATTTTGGCTGCTTCTCCAGCCCCTGCTTTCATCAAGGCTTTGTGGCTCGACACTTTTACTGCAGGCACGAAGCCTTTCCGAATCGACAGGGTGAAAACCTTGGCTGGCACAGCGGACGACGTGGTTGTTATGGATTGGGGTTGTTCTTTCAAGCCGAATGACCTCGCTGACTCGAACAACAAGCAAATGAAGAGTAACGTCAACCAGAAGGTGGTTGTGAAGGCCAGTTTGTTTGGTATTAGTGTGCCTGTCGTGGTATCGGACGTGTCTTTCCAAGTATTGCTTAGAGTGAGGTTGAGAATGATGTCTGCGTTTCCGCATATTGAGACTGTCAATGTTAGCTTGATGGAGCCCCCTTCGTTTGATTTCACCACGAAATTGTTGGGAGAATCTACATTCAACTGGGAAGTTTTGGCTTTTCCTGGATTGTATCCGTTCATCAATGAGATGGTCAAAAAGTACATTGGAGGTATTTTATTTTCCCCTCTTTCCTTCCAATTGAATGTTCAACAGTTGATGGCTGGTGCTCCCTTGAACTCTGCCATCGGTGTTTTAGTGGTGAAAGTTAAGTCCGCTAAAAATTTGAAGAATTATGGTCGCTGGAACAACACCGTTGACCCATACTGTACACTTGGATTTGGGAAGGAGGTTTTGGAAAAGACAAAACACATTGATAACAACACGAAGCCCGTTTGGAACCAAAGTGTTCATATCCCCATTTCATCTTTCTCTGAGCCATTGAATATCAGTGTTTATGATTACAATGGTAACCAGATTAGGAAGGACAACCTTATTGGGTCTGTTCAGTTTGATATGGATGTGTTGCACGATGAGAACAGGATCAATAATATCACTGCCCCTGTTATCCGTAACAACAAACCTGTGGGTGAAATTGATTTCGGTTTGCATTTCATGCCTGCTCTTGTTCCTCAAAGGCAAGCTGACGGTGCAATCATACCACCTCCTGACTTGAATACCGGTGTGGCTACGGTTCAGCTTGTTGGTGCTAGAAATTTGAAGGGGTCCGACGGAAAGGCAGTATCTACCTATGCTGAAATCCTCATTGATGGTGATTCTTTCATCAAAACCGCCGTTGTCAAAGGTAATAACAATCCATCCTGGAGTCAAACCAGAGAGAAAATTGTCTTTAATCGCTCTAAGTCGAGGGTTAGAATCATTCTCAGAACCGCAGATAAGAAAATTTATAGTGTGGTTAAGACTTCCTTGAACAATTTGATTGATTCGACCCAAGTCGAAGATCCATGGTTTCAGTTATCCAAGGGAGGAGAAATTCAAGTTTCGACCACTTGGAAGCCCGTGATGTTGGAAGGTGCCTCTGGCGCAGGTGGTTATACACCACCTATTGGTGTGGTGAGAGTAGCCATTGACAGTGCAGAGGATTTGCGAAACTTGGAAACAATTGGCAAGGTGGATCCCTACACTCGTCTTTTAGTCAACGGAACACAAAGAGCTCGAACAGTAGCTCTTGAGTCCACGTTGAATCCTACATGGACTGAAGTTCATTACGTCACTTTGGCCTCGGCAAATCAAAAGTTGACCTTGGAGGTGATGGATGTTGAGAGAAACCGCCCCGACCGCACACTTGGTTCTTTCGATGTGAAGTTGAACGACCTTATCCATAAGGATGAGAAGGGCAATTATATTGAAACTGTGGACAAGAAAAAGCGCACATCCAAATTACTCCACAAAAAGGGTCCCAAGGGTGTTTTGAACTACTCTTTGTCATTCTACCCTACATTGCCAGTGATTACTCCAGAACAAGAGGCAGAAGACAAGAGAGAAGCAGAAGAGGCGGCCAAGAAGAAGGCCAAGAAGGAAAAGGAAGAGTCTAGGCTCAGAGAAATTTTAGGTAAAAAGAAGGAGGAGGATGCTGAAGAGCAAGACGATGATGACGAACAGGACGATAATCGGTTAAAATTGAGTCAAGAAGAATTGGAGGAATATAAGAGTGGTGTATTGATTTTCGAGGTCAAGGACGTGCTGGTGTCCAAAACTGGCTGCTACCTCCAAGTGTTCTTTGACAACCACGGCCTCCACGATTATGTCACACCCAAATTAAAGGAGAAAAACAATTCAATTAATACGACAGGTGATGTCATTATCAAAGAGATGGATTGGTCCAAAGCACACTTCCGTTTGTCAAAGAAGAAAGATAACAACAGAGCCGAAAAATCTGTCGCAGAAGCAACTCTTCCTGTTTCTCAATTGTTTAGAAATGCCTATGGAAAGCCTATGACAATTGACTTGGAAGGGGGCTCGAATGCGCAGGTGAAGATTCAAGTCTCATGGATTCCTATCATCTATACTACGGATATTCCTCCTCAAGACACTTCTGATAACATTGGAAAGGTAAAGATCCAGGTGTTGGACGCTGAGGACTTACCTGCCGGTGATAGAAACGGCAAGTCTGATCCTTATGTGAAATTGTACTTGAATACGGACAAAGACAGTTTCTTCAAAAGTAAGAAAGTGAAAAAGACTTTGAATCCAACATGGAACGAGTCTACTGAAGTTGCTACACCCAACAGATATGACTCGGTCATCAAAGTCAAGTGTTACGATTGGGATGTGGGCCCAGACCAAGACGATCTCTTGGGTATTGGTGAAATGAGCCTTCAAGACGTTAACAAAGACGAAGAGATTGATCTTGATGTTGAATTGATGGATGAGCTTGAAAAGCCTGCGGGAGTTGTTCACTTTAGAGTGGGCTTTCGCCCCGAGTTTATTCTCAATGTTTGTCCCGAGAGCTCTACCAATATCGGTGAAGCCTTTGGTGCCGTGAGTGCCGTGGGTGGCATCGGAAA
Organism: Metschnikowia sp. UFMG-CM-y6306; assembly: GCA_009756535.1. Classification (NCBI taxonomy): domain Eukaryota; kingdom Fungi; phylum Ascomycota; class Pichiomycetes; order Serinales; family Metschnikowiaceae; genus Metschnikowia; species Metschnikowia sp. UFMG-CM-y6306. The sequence continues at coordinate 219,092 of WFIW01000011.1, read as the reverse complement.
AGGCGTTGGAAAAGGTGTCGGTAAGGGTCTAGGCAAAGGCGTTGGGACGGTAGGGAAGGGAATTAAGAAGGGCCTTCATTTCGGCAAGTCCAAGGACTGATGTCAAATTAATTCTAGAATTTATCGTATCAATCCAGCCTATTTATAATTTTATTATTCATGCAAAGTGCTGAAGGCTTCATGCAGTATTACGAAGACTCAAAAGACGTCTCCTAATTTTAACCGGGGGGCAATGTTCATCGACAAGAGTTCCTGGAAAAGCAACTTGGCCGCATAAGGTATGGTCATTTTGATAACATACTCAGAGCTCTTGCAAGTGTTGCACCAAGAACTGTAACCCATCAAACCACAGTTGTTGCAGACATCAACCTCAAAAGCATCGGAAGAAATCATCAATCTTTCAAGCAATAATTGCGAGGCACCGTACGCGATCACACAGTCTCTCTCCATCTCGCCGAGTCTCAAACCACCATCTCTGGATCTTCCCTCGGTGGGCTGTCTCGTCAAGACCGCTCTTGGACCCCTGGCTCTGGCATGCATCTTGTCCAAGACCATATGCTTCAACTTTTGGTAGTAAATAGGCCCAAAGAAAATATATGCTTGTAAGCACTCACCAGTGATACCGGAGTACAACATGTCTTTGCCAGAGTAGTTGAAACCTTTGTCGATCAAGATCTGCGACATTTCTTCAAGTTTTGAGCCTCCGAAACAAGTTCCATACTCCAAGGAGCCGTTTAAAACACCCGCTTTGCCTGAGATCAACTCAATCATTTTTCCAACTGTCATACGAGATGGAAAACCATGTGGGTTCATGATAATATCAGGCGTGACTCCATCATCATTGAAGGGCAAATCCTCATGCTGTACAATGATACCACACACACCCTTCTGTCCATGCCTGGAAGAAAACTTATCTCCAAGCTCTGGTCTTCTGGTTTGTCTCAAAAGGACTTTGATGAGAGCTTGGTCGTTATCGCTCACTGACATCATGACTTGGTCGACGTAAGACGGCTCGGGGCCCTTATAGTAGACCGGAGTCTCTCTATGGCTTGCAGCACTCTGGGGCTGATTGTGATCACCTAAAACAGACTCTCCGGCATTAGTGGGGACTTGCTTATTAGCGTAGACCTGGCCATTTTCGACTCTCATCCCGACTTCGCCCAATCCATCTGGACCAAGAGCAGCATGCGCAAAGATAGGCTCTCCATTGTCGTCCACGCGCATTCCTGCCACAATATCCTTCGTATGGTTTGGGTATCTTTTCAAAACAACTGTGTTCTTACGCACAACTTGACAACGGCCGAAGCCTCTGTCAATGGATGATTTGTTGAGAACGAGGGCATCCTCAATATCATACCCGGAATAAGACATGACAGCAACGGTGGCGTTTTGGCCTGCTGGAAGCTTGTCGTAGTCAATCAACTCTATGGTCTTGGTCTTCACCATTGGCTGCTGAGGGTACACCATGAAATACAACAAAGTGTCGATTCTCCGGAACTGATTGTAGGCAATAGCACCAATGGCTTGCTTACCCATAGCGCATTGGTATGTGTTTCTGGGAGATTGATTGTGGTGAGGGTATGGAATCAATCCGGCAACAGCGCCAAGAACGGTGAAGGGTTCAATTTCCAAATGGGTGAATTTGTTATTTGGGCTTTCCTTCATGCTGCTTTCGTATAATGCAATCAAGGAGTCGTTTTCTTCGTTCACATCTAGATATTCAACAAGACCAGCTTTCAAGAAGTCATCAAATGCCCACTCACCACGAATCAACTTAACCAAATGATGAGCTTCCACGCGTGGCCTGCCTGTCTTGTCGTCCACGATAATCAAAGGCCGACAAACACGCCCACCATCGGTGGCAATATGCACAGCTGCCTGATGGCTATTGGTGAAAATCGAAATGAACTCGGAAAAGCGGCCCGACCGTCTCAATGCTCGGAAATCTTTAACAAATTTCACGGGGAATCTCGTTGTTCCCATCATAGTACCATTCAAAAATATCCCATAGTTTCCATCTGCGTACAATGTGGCCGAGTCGATGCTCATAATGTCTTCGCACCCTAGCACAGTACACAATCGTTTGATTGGAGCCTCCTCGTCATCGGTGGTGATATGCGTCATGAGAGCCAAATTCTTTACCAATCCACACGCCTCACCTTCAGGGGTATCGGATGTACACAACATTCCAAACTGAGACGGCTGCAAGGCTCTTGGCCCGGAGACCTTACGCGACTTCTCGAATTGGGATGATATACGCGTCATCATCCCCAAGGCAGAAATGTAAGAGAGCCTGGATAAAACGTGCGTCACGCCTGCTCTTTCCATCTTGAAACGTTTCAAAGACCAATTACCGGTTGAGATCGCCCGATTCATCCCCATTGATATATTGTTGGAATGGATATTGATAGAGAGCAAGGCGTCGAATTCCGACGTTTTACCTGGTTTCTTCAAAATCTTATCAATATTAAGTTTGAAATCCAGGTTAAACTTTTTGAATAAATCCTCGAAAAGCAAGGACATCAACTGGCCAGCTAGCTCTAGACGTTTATTACCAACGTAATCTCTGTCATCAACCATTGAAGGATTGTGCATTGTCATCAAGACCTTTCTCGCCATAGTTGCCATGTACAAAGCCTTTTCTCTGAAGTTAAGATCATAAACAGTCAAATGAGCAATGATTGTGGTAGCAATGGCCTCGATACCTTCTTGTAGCTGAGAAAGTTTCGGGGCACCCGCCCTACGCACAGTTTTCACTCGTTTACCGATGTAAAGAAGGGCCTGTTGTTGGGTGAAAATTTCGAGTTTGGCAGCCTCTTCGAAATTGATTGCAAACAAGTCTTGATATTGGGAGTTGGGCCCGCAAACGAGTTGTAGGATCTCAAGATCAGAGGTGATTCCGGCCGCCTTCAAGATGACCACGATAGGGATATCCTCACTGATGGAATTGTGTTTCAAGTATATCTTGCCATTTTTAGAGATGACATAAGTTTTGGACTTACGCTCGTGCGTGGAAGAAGTCACGGATGCCTGAACGATGCCCTTTTTCTCGTCGGCTTCGACGATAATTCTGTTTTTCGAGAGTTGCTCTTGAATCAAAATCACTTTCTCAGTTCCGTTAACAATAAAATATCCCCCGGGGTCAATTGGGCACTCTTCGAAAACCGCCATTTGCTGCTCCGTTATGTTGTCCAAGACACATTTGTTAGAACGTAACATGATGGGCATGCGTCCGATTTCCAAGTCTTTATGCATAATGATCTTTCTACCTCTGGTGTATTCGACATCCACATAGATTGGTGCTGAGTATGTCAAATCACGAAGCCGACACTCGTGCGGAGCCATGATGACCTCCTTGGTGCCTGGCTTCAGGGTTGATTTATGCCCCACCCGGATATCCAAATACTTGAGGTAAAATTGAGGGTCGACATCCGATAAAACAAGTTCATTGGCACGGATGATCTTCTTAAGATCCACGTCGACAAAGTAATTAAAGGAATCCAAGTGCTGTTTCACTAAACCCTTGACTTTGAGAAACGCTGGTAGAAGTTCCCATTTATCGTCAACAGTATTGATTGCATCGGTCAACTTCTTTCCCTTGTACTCCTCTTGTAGAAGAGACAGGAAAGAGTCATCCACCTCCATTGCGCTGGCACTATCAGCTCTCCGCTTACCCATTGAAGATGGCTGGTGAGATTGTCCGGAGGTGAGGGATGAGGCTACCAGATCGGATTTTTTCGATGCTCACTTAATAATGGTGCACGGGTTCACTTCACTAACACTTGTTAGGCAGTGTATTATTTCAGCGTTGAATCATAAAAAGGCGACACCACAGGGTTGATGCCGGCACGCTGAGTATATATCGTCGATTAGATTTTCCTTAGCTATAGTTTAAATATTTGCATCTGATCCTGGATCCAGCGTAGTTTATAAACTCGTGAATATAAAAATCTTACAGCTTTTTATTTAATATGGGAAAATGATGCGATCTTGGGTGTTGAGCTTGTATTCGCGTTAGGCTCTAGGTTTCTAACGGCTTGTTAATAGCTATGAATCGTTTCCAGGAACGATGCCTCTTATGGTATTCAAAGTATAAAGAAATGTCCTGACGGCTTCTTCAGGTAGGACGCCTGTCTAGATGTTTAGCTTACTTTAAATGTCTCGTAGCTTCTTGTACTACAATCATGTAAGGTATTTTGCAGTAAAACTCTAGTTTTTCTTTTTTTTTTTTTTCAACTGGAGAATTGCGCTCTGGCTTTATACCTTCCTGGGTATGCTTATTCCTTGCTGTAACACCGGATGATGACTATTTATTCAATTTTCTGGGTTATAGCTTTAGTAAACTGTCATATGCCTTCACTCGAGCGGGTTAAAATTGTAACCCGTTGTAATATCCTTTGGTCCGATTATGGCTCTTTTACCTTTGCACCATGCCCGGTCACGTTTGCATGGCTCACTTGACGAGTGGTATTGAGAATCCTATTTGCATGGCGGATCATACCATGTCTAACAACATCTAATTGTTAAGAAACAGTTGCTTATCAGGATGCTTATACGCAAGTGTTCTAGCCTGGTAACACCCGTATGTTATTTTCATAGGTTTAGGTTCGTGTAAGATTGAATTTACCCAGTGAATACAAGAAGAGGAGAACTGCCCTTATTCAAGTTCATGAGATCCTAGTTTTTCATAGGTTCAATACATGTCACGGTTGACTTTAGGACCTAGGGAGTACCTTCATTTAAAAAAAGCAATAATTTAATACTAACTTTTTTATTCGCCAACAAAGCTCGTATGGCGCAGTGGTAGCGCAGCAGATTGCAAATCTGTTGGTCCTTAGTTCGAACCTGAGTGCGAGCTTGTTTTTTTGAATTTTTATCGTCGCTCTTGGTTTCCCGTCGCGCCCAAAGCCGTCTGGCTTCAATATTGAAGAGGTTTACCAGCTTCTCAAATGCTAAGGGTCTTTGTGAAACAAACTTCTATCTAAACTTCCGGCCTGCAAAATCGGCAACCTGTGCCATACCTTCAGCAGTTACGAAAAAGCGAAGGTTAGGCTTATCAGACCAGATCAAGACCCCAACCTCAACGGCGTAGTTGTAGAGAATATCATACTCATTTGCGTTTTTGAAATCCTTGAAAAGATATCCATCGAAAGTTTGAATCCGGTCCATTTCCAATTGCCAAAGTCTGATCTGGTCTACAACATTAGGGGGTAGAATTTCCAATTTGTGCTGAGCAACGGCATTGTCGGCTGTTTTCGATTGGGGCGCCCCCCCTGCGGTGTTAATGTTATGACTAGCATCAAACTCGATTTTCTTATCAAGCTTCTCTTTGGCCAAAGAACGCATTTGGGAATGAGCATGGGTCTCCAAGAATCGGATGATTTGCTCAGCGGTGATACCGTTATAGAGGGCCTTCCTAATCGACTCCCTGGTCAATTGGCCAATCACCATATTTGCGAATCTGGTTTTCAAGGACACAAATAAGTTGAGGATAGCAATCTCCAAAGGCGAGTTGGTGTATGCGTAAACCTTGAAATTAGTTTCTAGCACCACCTGGCCTAATTGGTTATCTGAGTGGGAAGAGATCGAATCTTGATCCTTTGTTTCTGCGTCTTGGACGCTTTGATCCACCACCATGGATGGAGTTTTTAAACCTGTGGAGTCTGAGGTCAAAGTCGTGGCCAACCTTGTAGGGTAGAATATTGAGGAGCCTTCTGAGCGTTGATATACCAAGCCGTAGTCCCTGAGGTCTGGAAGCATGCTGATCTGAGTCTCGCTCAAGCTGGACACGGAGTATGCTTTTCCTAGCTCCAATGATCCGAGAATGAAAATGAAGTTTAGCACATCCACAGGGTCCATGTTTAAATCTTGGGTAAGGTTCAAGTACTCAAAGAGAATGGTCCAAATCTGTATGTTGACATCTTGAAGCAAAAATTGAAAGCCACTGTTTGTGATTTTGAAGCCTGAGCCCGAACTCTCCATGAGACCACCCAGCTTCAAGAGGGAAAGCACCGACCTAGAGGGCATTGACGGTAGCTCGGAGCCCACCATGAAGTGCAATATAGTCTCCCACTTCTGCGAAGCAAAACGATCGAGAAACCTTATATCCACGGCGTGTTTTTTAGATGACGAAGAGATGATTCCAAATGCATTGGGTGCTTGTGAGCCCGTCAAGCAAGCTCGGAAGTTATTGCGAAACACTCGGTGTAATCGAACATGAGTACCACTCGAATCCTCCTCTAGTAAATGCAAGGCACGCAACCGCTTCAAAGAGTCAAATTGGAGCTTTCGTGCATGCGGCTGGCACCATTTTTCCAAATCCTTGACAGCCACCGGCTTTTCGTTGAAGATCATACTGACAATGAAAAATTTGGCTAGCGGGGGAAGCAAGCGGTAAATGGAGAGGCATGTAGCAGGGGCGTCGTAGAGCTTCGACTGTATGACTTTGGGAAGTCCTTCCAAATACTCATTGACTGTGCTTTTGAACAGGTTGGTCGACATGAGTATGGATTGCAAGCGAGTAGTGAGCTCATAAGTGCGCTTGATAAGCGCGCATTACTACTGGTGTTCCCACACTCGAGATCCAGCAGTGGCTCCAGACGGCTTTTGAGGAAAGCACCACTCTTGAAGTTGTTACCCCAAAGGATTGTATAAAGATGTTATCTTGACTAAGCCACATTTATTCTTTGCTATCCCCAGAACACATTATACTAGTTTAGTGCCGTACACGACCTGTACAGATCAAATTTATCTTGACGTACGCGTTTCATAGTTCTTCTTCGAACAGGTATACGGCCTCGCCTTATATTTTTCCTTATCCAGCGCTGAAGCCGACTTTCGGCCTTTTTTATTTGACACCCGGATTAGATACGTGCCTCCTCATACCACACTTTTCCATTGTTCATAACGGGGCCTCCTAGAAGATGCGCGAATGCATCGCTAAATGGCTTAAGTTTTGGGTGCCGCGGGTATCTTAGCATGCAAGGCCATTAATTAGCGATTGCCATAGAAATTAATTCCCTTCTGAGATAAGCGTCAAACACTCTTGTTGGAATTCATAGGCCCAACAGTACGGGAAAATCGCAGCCGACTCATAAATTCGAGAAGCTTTTCTTCCAACAAACAGAATCTCAACACAGAGTCGATGGGCTGCTCTTTCTTGCTAGTTTGTCTCATGGATTGAAAGAGTCGATACAACACACAGAGACATCACTACTTTAACAAAAAGGCTCATTTCTGGCCTTGTACCTTACCGGGTCCAATTTGGCGCAAAAAAGGTCGTACGTGTCATTCGCGAGGATCTCCACTGAAACTTGTCACTTTCGCGCGGTACACTTATCCCCCAAGTTCCGGCACCGAGTCACCATCAGATGGAGCTGTCCCCTCGTCGCTGACAATCAATCGTTTGAGCTGGTGGCTTAAAAACTGGCCGGTGCTGCCGCATGATTCCATCAGACCTTGGGAAGCTTCGCTAACTGCTAAATTAGTAGAATCCATCTTCTTGGGGTTACTGCGGAGGGTTCTCCAGGTATAACCCAACGTGACACGTGGGGCTTGCCGCGAGTTGGGCGCCAGTTCTTGGCGTTCACAACAAACAGGCCTAAAATTCCTAACCAGATCGTCCTGCCGTACATGCAGAATGTAGCCCAAATAGTATGTGTTTGAACCCACGCGGTCTAAAAGGCCTCAAGCCGTTATCTGGATGCAGATCGCCTATGTACATTTCGCATTATGAATGCTCTTTTTGTGCAAACAATAAGCATCACAATGCAATGCTTCGTCGAAACGCGAAGACTTAGGCAGTGGAGCATTTTTCAGATAAAGAGGTCGCCGTTTTAGTTATTACAACCACGGCGAAGCTTTTGCCCTTCGCGTAAAGTTAACCATTCTGGGAGGGTGGAACTCTTTCCCAACTCCCCGTTCCTTATGCTTAGTCATGGGTGCCCGCCCTCAAGCCATGAGCCCCAAAATTGGCCTTTAGCAGCACCCTTTAAAAGTGACGTGTTCCTCTAGCCCCATGCTGATGCTTCCGCTGCCAATATTTTGCGGCGTGCCACCTAAACAATCGATGCAGTATATGCCCTCCAACAATGCAAAAGTGTTGCACTCTCATCACCCCTGCTACAGAAAGCTGGTGTTATAGTCTCAAAGGTGGGGTGCTTCTTAGCTGAGTTCATGTAGTGGGAAGCGCTCTAACGAATGGTCTGAAGTAACATCTCAGAATGTGTGCACACGGTACCTGTGCTGCAAAAGATAGACGAGTTTATGCGCACACCGCAAAGACGTTCGAGCTCTCCAGCCGGGAGACAAGCCACCACACAATAAAGCACAGGAGCCTCGACCTTGTCTTACGGGAACCGCGAGCACCACCGACGTAGAGTTTCACCTTTTGCACTACAGCTGCAGTAAGAGGGGGTCTCGAACACGAACCCGTTTGACACAGAAGCTCCAAATAGGTGGACTGTGCGGAGCCTGGGAACTGAGAGGGCACGGGTTTTAAGACAATGCAAACATGTCTAGGCTCTGGCTCATGAAGCTCAGTGTGGAGCGTTCAGGAATCTCGGCATGAGTGGCAGCGCCAAAGCTTTGTACTGTGTGCACTACGGGGCCTTCCCCTGGGATTGTTCTGGCCGAGCTTGCGGAATTCTCGGGAGAGGCGGTGGATCAGAAACAAAGACGGCAAAAACTGGCTTCTTCGCTCGAATTTACGTACCACCACGCGGGAAAGGAGGTGCCGTCCCTCCGAACGAGGTGGTCATGTCTACAACTGTAGAAACAAAGACGCCAAGAGGACCCTTTTTTCTTATGTTGCTTTTCTCCACTGTTGCTGGAATCGGCTTCGATGGTCTGCAGAAGAATTGCGCGCCCGGCGGCGCATGCACATGCATGCGGGCTCAAACTGGCGCTTGTCATCTCGGGCGAGTTCGCGGACCGAGTATATAAGATCCATGCGTTCCTCTAATCCATTAGTACCTCACTGATGATGCTTATATCCCCACGCAACGAGGGAAGATTGCAAGGAGACAAGTGGGAAAACCAAAGCAAGCTCAAACTGGAAATCATTTCCATGAACAAGCCCCTCTCGGCATTGGCTTCGCTTCTGAGTGACGAGGTGTTCCAGCCCAATTACACCGCATGCCGCTTTTTGGTGGTGGACGACAATGAGATTAATTTGCGTATCATGTTTCAAGTACTCAAAAGACTTTTTCCCAAATCCTGCGTTGACACCATTCAGGACTCCCGTGTCGTGGACTACTCAAACTTGCATCAATACCACATCATATTTCTAGATATCGAGATGCCCGTGGTCACTGGCATAGATATCGCAAGTGTTGTGCGCAGTGATTCGAGCCTAAACTGCGTGGGTTTAATTGCTGTCACCACAAAGTACATGCTCAATGACATGATGCTATACAAGCAGACGGGCTTTGACTACACATTTCCCAAGCCGTTCAGTCTTCAGGATCGAGAAATACTCAAGAGGATAGAGTGGGTTTTGGAGGACAGGTGTGGACTCATCAACACCTAGTTTGTTGTGCACGTATATTGACACTGACTTGAATGAAGCCAGTGTTCGGGAAAGCTGGTCTTGCCGAACGATTTACGTCTTGAGTCGACTCACCTAGTGACTCCGATACACTTTCAATTCTCTGGGCCCGGGTCTGCGACTCGCTCCTTTAAATAGTATAATGGATTATTAACGGTATTGATAAGCAACCTTAGTTCTGGTAAACCAGTCATAGTACCACCCAACGCTGTGAACGAGAACCCTTGTGAGTTCCCATGGTATGTGTGGTCGTGCTTGCGCCACAAGGGCGCTATGGGTAGGTTGGAACGTGAAGTTAGATCGAGGCGCATGCAGATCAAAGAATGCAGGCCGCGCCAAAATATCGGCCGAAACTGGCCTAATTAGTGCGTGAGGCGATGGGCGCCGACGCGTGCTTTTCTGGGCTGCGCACGAAGGGGCATCCGACACGTTCCAGAGCTCCGAGCTGCAGGACGCCTTTTCCCAACGTATTTAAACTTGGTGCAGACGAAAGGTCCTGGCGCCACGGCCATTTGACAGAATGCAGGTTCCGTTGTCCGCACATAGATGAATCACCCAATTATATTGATTATCCGGTTTTCTGTCTGGTATGCGTACGGGAAGTGGGCGCGGTCGACTGCAGCATGTAAGATCGTCTAGTGCCCAAAACCACGCGCCCTCCACCCCCAATGCCTCACATGAGTCTGCCCAATTTATTCGCGCATTTCACAAAATTGTGCGCCCGAGCATGCGTGCACGCCAAATAGAACATTCGTGCATCGCGGCACACCACGGGCCCGGGTCTCTCGTCACCGGATTGCTTCCGCAGCTGGTCCAACAGAAAGGGTAGTCAAACCACTGTCTGCTCAATCCAGCATGTCATAATGTTGAGCGTTGACATCGAACAATTTGCTGTCATGGTGGAAATCAAATCCGCAAACTTTCGTCCCCTCATAATTTGCCTTGACTGCTTCAGATTCTCGGACTAATGCCGTTACTCTTCGATGGTCTGACGCGTCTGCCCCCGCATTTCCTGCAAAGACTTCGTCACATTTGCTGCGTCAGTTTTATTTTCCGATTCGCTAAAATATTGCACCCTTGATTTAAAACGATGTACCATCTGATACTGCTTATGCATGGGCTTATTGATCAATTTGCCGCTTCCTTTCCCTCTTTGGCCATCTCACCCATCATGAGGATACATTCATTGATATTCTCCCCCTTTGGCGCACACACTGGAATACACCTCCATGCTTTATTTTCATGCGTAATGTAGTCCTGTAACTGAGCATATCTAGCACCGTTGCTCACCAAATCGGCCTTAGTGGCAATCACCATCACCCTTTTGTTGGCCATTCTCCGCTCTCCGATCTCCTCGATCAAAAGCTTCAAATCAGTCACCGGTCTCTTGGACTCTAACGACACAACAAAAATTAGACCCCCACTGCGTTCAATGTGTCTCAAAAAGTCCAAACCCATGCCTTTATTCTGCGAGGCACCCTTGATAATCCCAGGAATGTCGGCCACGGTGAAAGGATCTTGGTCGATGCGTGTGAATATCGTACCAATAGTAGGCTGAAGAGTGGTGAACTCCCAATGCCCCACTCTTGGTCTAGCCTTGGAGATTGCTCGTAGCAAGCTCAGCTTTCCTGCATTGGGAAGTCCCACTAGACCAAGGTCTGCTATGAGCTTTAGTTCCAAAAGAAAAAACTCGCTAACTCCAAGCCTCCCTTGCTTGCTGAATCTTGGGTTGCGAATATTGGGGGTCAAGAAGTGCATATTCCCCATTCCCCCTTTTCCTCCCTTGAGTATGAGCATGGGTTTCTCGGTAGGTTTATCAAAGTCAATGCCTTCGAGGGGGAACTTGTCGAACATTAACTCCTCAGCTATGATTTCTCGATCGTAGTCCTTCACCTGCACATCAAGCTCGTTAAAGAAGGCTTTTTCACGGTGGTATTCTTCATCTTTTTCTTTGAACTGCCACCCCTCTCCTGGGACGTAGTCTCCTTTAAAAAGCTGAATATCCTTGTCTTTGGACATTTTAAACGCCACATTAACGTCGGCGAAGTCTTTACCCTCTTCACGGCCTTGATCCTTCACAAACACCGGATCTGGAATCCACCGCATCGTCGTTCCCACCGGTATCTCGAGAATTATATCATCGCCGCGCTTTCCGTCGAGCTGGCTGGCAGTGCCAGGCTTTCCGTTTCCGGATATGTATGTTCTCTTCACCTTGTGTAACAGGCCCATGTTGTTCACCACCTGAATGTATATATTGCCTCCGTCTCCGCCATCTCCGCCATCTGGAGGACCCACAGGGCGACTTGCATCCCTAAAAAAGGAAACACAGCCATTTCCACCTTTACCGCTCTGCAAGCGGACTACTCGCAAGTCCACGAAGGTGCGCTGCTCGACCTTTTGACCTTGTTTATAATTCTGGTGCTGTCCGCTGAACACCTTTTGTGTGTAGTGCAGATCACCTCTGAAGTAGTTTGACATGGTGATATAGGTGTCCCTGAGCCCGAGACTGTCGGGCTCTTTGCTCAAGTAACTTATGTTTTCATGCGTTTTATTAGGCTTCGCGTATGACGCCGAGAAGAATGTCTTATTCGGGATAGTGGCGTACGGGTCCAGATCAATGGCCGCAAGATGCTTGATATTGGAAGCCGCTTCGTTTTTAATTCGTGCCAAGGAGCCGAAGCGCCGTAATGTGAGCCTTGGTGGCATGGTGGTGGGCAGTGATGGCGGTACGCCCTCGCATATGGCGTGGGTCACGTGATCGTGGCCATTCTTCCAACGGTTCCGGGACTCGCAAAATGGGCGGCCATCAACAATTAGGTAAGAGGGATCATAGTGATGGAGGTTTCTATTTCGACGGTGCTTTTCTCGGGAGTTTCGTTCTCCCCAACTGCAGTCAAACACCGATGAGCATCGGAGTGCGAAAATATGTCATCTCAAGTACATCTCTGTAAAGGAACCGTGATGTCATTTTCAAGCCTAGGCGTAGCCAAGTGGCTAGATGAGTCACTCGCGGCCATGGAGATCCACACACCTACTCAGATTCAGAAGGCTTGCATCCCTGAGATTCTAAAGGGAAAGGACTGCATTGGAGGAGCGAAGACAGGGTCCGGTAAAACCATTGCCTTCGGAGCACCCATGCTCACCAAGTGGTCCGAGGACCCCATGGGAATTTTTGGATTGATATTAACTCCGACAAGAGAGTTGGCTATGCAAATCGCAGAGCAGTTTGCTGCCTTGGGCTCGCAGATGAACATCAAACTTGCTTTGGTTGTGGGAGGAGAGGATATGATGAGGCAAGCGTTGGAGATACAAAGAAGACCTCATTTTGTGATTGCAACCCCCGGTCGGTTGGCTGACCACATTTTGAATAGCGGTGAGGATACCATCAAGGGTCTTCGAAGCGTCAAATACCTCGTCTTAGATGAGGCAGACCGCATGTTGAGCAACACCTTCAGTAAGGACTTGCTGAGATGCTTGAGTGTGCTACCAGACGCATCACACAGGCAAACGCTTTTATTTACCGCCACCGTGACCGATGCGGTTCGTTCGTTGAAAGAGAAACCGCTGTCTGGGGAAAAGCCACCTGCTTTCATGTATGAGGTGGAAAGTGTGGACAAGGTTGCAGTCCCCTCAAGCTTACTGCTTTACTATGTCTTTATTCCGTCATACGTTAAGGAAGCATATCTCCACTTCATTGTCTCGCTTGAGCAATACTCCAAAGCCAACATCATCATATTTGTCAACCGGACGGTCACCGCGGAGCTTTTGAGACGAACCCTCCGGAAAATGGACTTCCGCGTGGCTTCGCTTCATTCACAGATGCCACAAACGGAGAGAACCAACTCTTTGCACCGGTTTAAGGCACAGGCCGCGCGGATCTTGATCGCTACCGACGTTGCGTCCAGGGGGTTGGATATCCCCACGGTCGAGTTGGTTGTGAACTACGACATTCCTGCAGACGCCGATGATTTCATCCATAGATCGGGAAGAACTGCCAGAGCAGGCAGGTCGGGTGATTCCGTGTGTATTGTAACCGAGAGAGATGTGGGCCGGATCCACGCCATTGAGGAACGAATCAACAAAAAAATGGAGGTGCTAGAGGGTGTGACGGACGAGAAGGTGATTGATGCCTCGCTCTCGAAGATAGGCGCGGCAAAGAGAGAGGCCCTTATGGACATGGACAGAGAAAATTTTGGAGAAAAGAGGCAAATCAATAAAAAAAAGCGCGAGCAGAAGTCGGGCAGGAAGTCTTCAAGCAAGCATGCCTAGAACAGACCATGGCGCTGCATATCACTCAATACCACAGGGGACTTACTGATCCTTCAAGTACCTCTCCACAATCAATGAGATGTTGAGGCACGCAAGCGTCACGATGACTGACGTGATGCACACCACCATGATAGTGTTATTGGTGCTGTGAGTCTTGATCTTCTTCATGGAGTATCTTCGCACCGTCCGGAAATAGTTGACTCCAGCCACTAATAAAGTAGTAAAGGCCAAGAAGATAAGTACAATTGATACCGTATGGTTAAACAAAGACGACCGGACTCGAGGTTCTCCAGAGTTGCCTTTGTCGTTGTCATTGTCGTTGTTCGAGTCAGGTCCAGAGTCTAGGTGGAATCCAATAACCATACCGATAGAGGTGAAGAACAACGACAACGCAAATCGAATGAAGCTTAGAAACGTACGTTCACTCTGGAGCACATCCCGCGGCTCCAGGAGAACCACCGGAATGATATGTGCATGAGGGAACCAACTGCTCTGGGAACTGGAGTCATTTATATCGGGCGAGCCATCGCTGGGCTTTGCTTGTAGGGAGGCATGTTGGGAGCCATATGAAGGATACATATCTTGGCCTGAAAAGCCGAAGGTAGTGCGGTTTTGGCGCTTCGCCACTCTATTGCTCATTGTGGGTGTCTGCTCCGCCTGCGTCGGAGCTCATGAGCGCTGCGAGTGAGTACATGACTTTGATGCCTCATGAGCCACACTTATTGTTGTAGTGTATAAAAGACCGCAATGGGTAATAAAGGCATTCACCAAGACGTTTCCATTTAATGAGAAGGAGAAGTTTCTGAGCTAAAGATAATCCAAGAGGCTACCTCACCCATCAAGAATAAAACCAACCAGCTGTAGAAGCAACATACATTGAATATTAAATAATGGGCTCAAGATAAGGATGTCCACCTTCGCATGAATAGACCGATGCAAGGTGGTATTATAATTCTCGATAAAAAAACATTCAAGCAATTTATTCAGTTCAGCAACCCAAATTGTTTTCAGAGACAATTTTTTTTCTTAAGGACGGGGCCTAATTCATCCTATGTTCAAGCAGTTTCTATTATTGATGCACCTCTGCGCACACGGCTAGTGAGCGCGCGGCGGAAGTCGACTCTCCAAAACATACACTCCAGTACATCCCTGGAGGGCGCAAAAGTCAGGAGGACAAAAGGGCGTTTTCTTGGGCATTTTGTCTTGCATCTTAAGGCCTGTGCCGAACTTGGATGGCGTGCCCAGTGACAATCAAGAACCGACAAAAGAATCAGGCTGTAACCCGACGAGCGAAGAGCAGGTGAGGGAGTTTTGAGGCATGAAATTCGCGCGCAGTAACCTATTGTTCGCGTGAGTCAGGCATGCCACCCATTAAAGGCTTTATTCTGGCATTTTGCGACTAATTCTTCGAAAACCGGCAACCGTAAGTGCGTTGATTGTCAGAGGGCAAAATCGCCAAGAACATCACAAATCTCAGTCATCAATCCGAGATTGTTAGCTGCCCAAATAAGTAAGGTGCCACTCTTCACCTCTAGTTAAGCTACCACCAGACTTCAAAACGCGCTACAACCGATCTTCTTAGACCGCGACGTGCCCTGCACCCTTGGGATACCTAACAGAAAAAAGACCATATTAGTCATTGTGTCAACTCAAAACCCACCATTTACCATCCCATTCGATCAAGTGACTGGAGCGCTATATAAACTGCTAGACCTTTTGCTTTCGTCTTGACCCAGCAAGACCAGTACTGTCTTATTTCTCCACACCCTTGCGCAATGAGCAAAAGCACCAACATTAAATCATGCAGAAACTGTGGCAGCACAGAGCTCACCAGGGACCTAACCAGTAGTTCTGGTGACCTTTCATGTCGGGCTTGTGGGTCCGTTCAAGAAGAAAACCCCATTGTGTCAGAAGTGCAATTTGGAGAAGCCTCCAATGGTGCCGCTATGGTGCAAGGTGCCATGGTAGGATCGGATCAGACCAGAGCTTACAACTCTAGAACAAGCTTGGAGAGCAGAGAACAAACAATCATGAATGCTAAACAGAAAATCCGCACGATAGCTGGCGCAATGAGGATTCCGGACTACATAGTGGAGTCTGCTTGTGGCTGGTTCAAACTAGCTTTAGTCCAGAACTTTGTACAAGGCCGCAGGTCTCAAAACGTCATTGCAGCCTGTCTTTATGTGGCCTGTCGTCATGAAAAAACCCACCATCTATTGATCGACTTCAGTTCCAGACTCCAGATCTCTGTGTACTCCTTGGGTGCAACATACCTCAAGCTTGTACGTGCTTTGCAAATTCAGAGATTGCCACTAGCGGACCCTTCTTTATTTGTGCAGCATTTTGCTGAGAGACTTAATTTTGGTGACTACACCGCTAAAGTGTGCCGAGATGCCACGAAGATAGCGCTGAGAATGTCTTCGGATTGGATTTACGAGGGAAGGAGACCGGCGGGAATTGCAGGGGCCTGTCTTTTATTGGCGGCAAGAATGAATAACTTCAGACGATCACACGCTGAAATCGTGGCTGTGGCTCGAGTGGGGGAGGAAACCCTCCAGAAGCGATTGAATGAATTTAAGAACACAAAGTCCGCACAGCTCTCTGTTTCAGAATTCAGACAGTCCTCTGGTGTGGATGACTCCTCAAGGCCTCCGTCTTACCTCAAGAACCGTCGCATTGAAAAGAAAATTGAAAGGCTAATGAAGCAAAGGCGTGAGACCTTGGAAACATACAAAAAACTAGCCCAGGAACGAGCTTTGTTCAAGAAACTAGATATTCTTGCCGATAATGGCTTAATCAAGTCTGAACTCATGGCTGATCGAGACTCAGATCAAGAGGAGGAGCCCACAAAGAATGCCACCGACGCGGTTGATAAAGCAAACGGCCTGAGTCGAGATGTTGAGCTGTCGCCTAATTCATGTGAAGGTGGGGATGAAGCTATTCATAAATCTAAACCGGAGGAAATGAAGGCCACCAAAGAGGGGACCCCAGCCCAAGATGGACTGCTTGAAACAGCACCACCGGAAGAAACAACAAGTGATTTGGGGAATAGGGAAGATCCCAAGGAAAACTCATTGACTGAAACCTTGGATTCTGAAACCACTAGGGAGCCTGAAAATTCAATGAACACCGAAGAAGTCAGCGCACCTGCTGAAAGTTCCGAAAATACTAGTGCACCTGTTGAAAATTCCGAATACACTGCTGCGACTGTTGAAAGTTCTGAAAATACTATTGCACCCGTTGAAAGTTCTAAAGACACTGATTCACCTGTTGATGATCCTGAAAATCCTCATGTACCTGCTGAAAGTTCTGAGAACAGAAAAGCCCCCGCTGAAAGTCCTGACAATACTAGTGCCCATGTTGAGACTTCTGCAGAATCAGCTCAGTCGGTAGTAACTAATGAAGAGAGTGGTCAGCTAGTGGGCTCATCAACAAATATCGATGATTCTCAAAACACTGCAGAGCGTACAACGGAGACATTATCGAAAGAATCTATTATAACGACTGGTGCAGAGGAGGTCGAAGATGAAGCCACAAGCGATACAGAGAAGGGTCCCGAAGTGAACCAATTGTTCGTCCCATCTGAAGATGATGATAGTGACTTTGGCTATAGTGACTTGCCGGATAATGATGACAAAGCAGATCCAGACTTTGAGCTGCATCACGCGACTATTGCAATCAAAATCCGCAATTTGAGGAGCTGTGTTGCCCGAGAAAAGCATGCTGAACACCTACAAGTTGGTCGAGCACTTGTAGGATCAGACAGTGATAAAAGAAAGCCAGGAAGACTCCAGGGCATGGATGCTTCAGATGAAGGCTTTGTCGGAGGAAGAAGAATGAAACAGAGACAAACAAAAACAAGAAAGTCAAAGGGCGACACTGGAAGAAAGAAGAGAGGGACAAAGGCCAAAAAGCCCGACGCAGAAGATTCGGAAACGCGGCAAAACCGGCTCATGAAGGCGGTTCTTCTCGGAGGAGAACTAACCGAAGAAGACTTGGAGATTGCCCTTGACAGACTTCTTGAAGGCCATCAAAAACAACTTGACGAAACCGTCTACAAAACGCCAGCGGACGCTAATGCTGAAGACGACATTGCCAGAAGAATTGAGTTGGACCGGCCCAGGAATTTGGTCAAAAACAATCCCACCACGAGCGAGGTTCTCTCAAGGGTTCCAGACGATGAGTTGATAAACTCCGATGAGGACGATGACGAGGTGGATAACATCAGGCTAGGCGAGGAGGAGAGGCTGCAGAAGGAACAGATATGGATAGCGCTCAACCACGACTTCTTGATTGAACAGGAGAAAAAGAGATTGAAAATGGAGGCAGATGAGTTGACAGGAAACACCTCCGGGCAAGCCAAGAAGCGCCGCAAGAACAAGGAACGCAAGGAAACGGTCTTCAACGACTCTGCTGTGGTCAATGCAATCCATCTGCTAGGGGAATGCGGCAAAATGTTGACGCCAGCCGAGAGCACCAAGCAAATGTTGCAGAAAAAACCCTTTTCGAAAAAAATTAACTATGACAGTATCGGGGAATTATTCACTGAATAATGGCTGGAACATTGTGCGAGCAAGACTCAGGGCGGGGAAAGTTGACCAACGCCATTATGTAATTTATAGACATTCAAATTCCCAGCACAGGGTCTCGGCCGCAAGACCAATTCGGAGCGCATTATATGTGTAGTGAAGCTATCTCTCCACAGAGGTCCTGTACCTGCAGCACCCGATGACCGCGATGACTAGACAAAAAAATACCACCCCAGTTACATTTCTACAGTCTTACGCAATGGGAAAAGTCAGGAGAGCAGCTGTTTTGCCCACAAATATAATCTTGCTCCAGAATGTGGTGAAAAGGGACCCTCAGTCTTATCACGAGGAATTTCTCCAGCAATACTCCCACTACGAGTCCTTAAGAGATATATTCTTAATGAGCCCATCAGCACATCAGGGCGAAGAGTTTGCAGACTTGATAGGGTTCGTTACTGCCGTATGTTCATGCTACCCTAAAGAAACTGCTAAATTCCCAGATGAGTTGAAGATGATATTGTTGAACAACCACCGAGACTTGACTCCCGACTTGAGAGAGAAGGTCATTCTGAGCTTGACCATGTTGAGAAACAAGAACATCATAAGTGCAGAATCACTTATCCTGACATTGTTCCCTCTCTTGCAAGCTTATAGCAGCAAGGCACAAAACTCCTCCACCACGTCGCAAAACGCAAAGGCCGTGCGGCGCCAGATCTACACCACGTTGGTCTCCTTACTAAAGGCCATGAATACCGGAACGAAAAACCAGAAACTCAACCGATCAACGCAGGCGCTTCTCTTTAATCTATTGGAGAAGAGAGACTCCCAGGGCTTCTGGGCCACCAAATTGACGAGGGAGTTGTGGAGACGAGGCATCTGGGACGATTCCCGAACCGTAGAAATCATGACCCAGGCGGCATTGCACCCAGAGATAAAGGTTGCGGTCGCCGGAGCCCGTTTTTTTTTGGGCGCAGACAAGGAGCGAACCGAAGCCTTGGAGGAGGACCTGTCTGACGATGAGTCCTTCAACATGGATGCGTTGAGGCACAAGGCCAAGAGAAACAAAAAGTCCAAAAAAAGACAGAACAAGATTGAGCAAGCAGTGAAGATAATGAACAAGAAGAACGGGCCCAAAATTTCGGCCACTTACTTGAATTTCTCGGCCATTCATCTTCTCAGGGATCCCCAAGGTTTTGCTGAACAGCTTTTCGAAGACAACTTGAGCCATAAAAACTCCAACAGATTCAATTTGGAGCAAAAGATCCTCTTCATGAACCTCATCTCGAGGTTAGTGGGTACACACAAGTTGACTGTTTTGGGGCTCTACTCCTACTTCTTAAAGTACTTGACTCCTCGCCAGAGAGACGTTACGCAAGTGATGGCGGCTGCTGCTCAGGCTTCCCACGACTTAGTACCCCCAGAATCGATCATGTCTGTTGTGCGCAAAGTGGCGGATGAGTTTGTCAGTGATGGTGTGGCTGCAGAGGTAGCAGCCGCAGGTATCAACACGATTCGAGAGATTTTGGCTCGAGCTCCTTTGGCTATCGATCCCCCATTGTTGCAGGATTTGACCGAGTACAAGGGCTCTAAATCCAAGCCCGTTATGATGGCTGCCAGGTCGTTGATATCCTTGTACAGAGAAGTTGCACCTGACATGTTGAAGAGAAAGGATAGAGGCAAAATAGCAGCTATGGCTATGCAGAGCGGCGAGAAAAACGGGTTGCCATTGTTCGGTGTGGAAAGCTCCGTTGTTACATCTATTCCAGGAATTGAGCTTCTAGCCAAGTGGAGGAAGGAACAAGGCCTAGAAGGCTCCGCTGCCGAAGAGGATGAGAAGAACTGGGAGGTGGACCTGGAAAGCGACGATGTGGAGGGCGAATGGGTCACGGTCGACTCAGACAAGGAGATTGATATTGACATGTCGTCCGATGACGAGAGTAATGCTAAGGATGAGAACGCTGAGTCCGACGAAGATTCTGACCTCGAGCTTTCCGATGATGAAGGTGAGCCTTCAAAGAAAAAAGCCAAGGTTGTACAGAGTTCCGAATCCAATGCCTCCAAGGAAACTGAGGATAAGAAGGCGGCAGAGAGGGCATTGCAAGATATGTTGTCCAGCCGGATCTTGACACCGGCTGACTTTGCCAAATTGGAGGAGTTGAGAACCCAAGCTGGTGTGGATAAAATCCTCGGTACTCAACACAATGAGGAGGCAGTGGACTCCACGAAATTGGTTGGAAAGGTCAAGTACAAGCAACTGCGTGAGGAGAAGATCGCCCATGCCAGGGAAGGCAAAGATGATAGAGAGAAGTTTGGTTCAAGAAAGGGCCAGAGAGACGGTCCACACTCGACCACAAATAAGGAAAAGGCCAGAAAGAAGAACTTTGTCATGATGATCCACAAGAAAGCCGTGCAAGGCAAGCAAAAATTATCGTTACGTGACAGACAGAAGGCCCTAAGAGCACACATTGACAAGCAGAAAAAGAAGGGATTTTAAAAAAGGCGGGCTAGAACTTTGCTAATAGTTAAGATTAATATGTCATTCAAGCCGATATATATGGAATAGGGACAATGAAACGATCAAAATCAGTAATAGTACATCAGGTAAATTGTATCTTCACACGGCAAGACTGAGTGAACGCCTAGAATACACGAGCATCGAGCCGCAACTAGAAAGCAAGCTGCTCGCTCCTTTTCTGTTTGTGCTTCTTCTCCTCGGAGTCCTTCTTTTTCTTAGACTTCTTGGTCGGAGTCCCAGATAGTCCTTGAGAAGCGTCAGATTGAGAAGCATGCTCTCCAGACCGTTTCGAATGCTTCTTTTTCTTTTCTTCGGTAGCAGTTTCAGCCTCTTGTGATGATGCTGGTGTCTTTCCGGGCGACTTTGAAGCGCTGCCCTTCTTTGGCACGGCGGTTGTCTCGTGCGCTTGAGAAGAAGCCTCTGATTCTGCGTCGGCATTTTTAGGGGTCTTTTCTTCGACCGCTTGCTTCTTTGCGGCAGGCTTTGGGGTTGCCGCATCCGCATCCTCGCTTGGAGCGGCGGAAGGTCCGTCATCTCTCTCTTTCTGCACCTTATAAGCGTCGAAATCTTTCTTATACTGCTGGAGTTCAGCATCATATGCCTTCTGCAACTCCTCCTTTTCGGGCTCACCCAAATTGGCCCACTTTTCTGCCACGATCTTGTTGAGCATACTGGCAGGAAGGTTTGGCTGGTTCTCTTCACTCCTTTGCTTTTTCAAATCTTCACGAGCAGAGAGGCTGAACCGCAAGTAGGTGGTCAATGGCTTTTTTGGAGCGTTGGGGTCTTTCTCTGCCCGCTTTCTCTTTGTTTTTTGGGGTTTTGCTAAGCTTTCGGCAGAAGCCTCCTCAGACAGTAAGGCATGCTCAGGTTCATCAGCGGTGGTACTTTGAGAAGCGTCGGCCTTCTCCGCAATGGCTCGGGCTTTGGAAGCAGCGACCTCCTTGACTACTTCGGATACCGCGTCTCCCAATTGAGCTAGGGTCTGTCCGGCACCCTTACCGCCCTCTCCCCCCAACTTCTTGTAGAAATTGACTGTAGCGACAGCGGCGTCGTTAGCGGCATTTGAGAGTTCAAATAGTGACGCCACGAGGGCGTTTTTTTCTTGCTTCATGTCCATAATATCACAAGTGGTGACTCGTGTTTATCCGTGTTTACGCGTGTGTCGGCAGGAATACTCACCAAAAAAAAGCCTGGATCGTGGGTTAGCCTTAAGAATCTGTATATTTCGGGCAACAAAACCTTTCGGGCGTGAATATCTTGCAACAGATTCTCGCGGGCGTGGGTCGAATTTTGGCGCTCGGAGGGACTTGTCACGACTGGACGCTGCAGAGGGTGGTTTGGAACGAAGAAATTTCCCGTCGGGGAAAAAAAGATCCCGCCAGTGGGCGCGCGGGTCGCGACCCAGCCTCGTGGGCGTGAAGCTCCCACCGCCGCAGATATGGACGGTGCCGCACTCGCAGCCTAATTTCGCGCCGGCTTGGCAACGCGGCCTGCCACCCTGGACCAAAAGGAAAAAAATTGGCGCGGTGGAGACCGCGTCCCTACCCTGGAATTCTGCGCTGGCAAGTCTGCTGCGCATAAGGCCTTCTTTGACGCCCGACTGTAGGATCAAACACCTTGAATAAATCTCCAACACGCAAATTCACGCAAATTGGTGTGGAATTGAGGTTTCGTCAGGCGCGAGCATCAAATATCCTAGATTGACCTTGTGGCCTACGGGGAGTGCTCGGGCGGCACGAAATTGCGGTGCCACTCCCAAGCAAGTAGTGTCAAAGCTCCACTGTTCCAATCTTATTCGGTCACATGCTTCGAGAGAAGGCTTGTGTCGACAGAGCCTATGGCAGTTGATATTGGGTGGCCGTTCTGTAGCTGTTTTATTTGCAGTAAAGTGGGTGCTTGAGTGTGGTCACGCCGCTAGATTCTTGATCTAGTGATATTTGTACAATGCCAGTCAAAACTGTATGGATGCAATCTTACTTTACTACCATGCACCCTTCCACCATCAAAATGCTTGACTCCAATCATGTCCCCCACATCGCAACACTATCGCATCATTCGTAACCTGTCGAACCATCGGTGCGCGTGGTGCGGCTTCGCTACCTAATTCTATCGCGAGAGTTCGCATCTCGGCAGAACATGTCTTTTAAGCACTTGTCCAAGTTGGCCGTGGCGTGTCCCGGTCAAGGCATTCTTCCCCGTGGGTGTCTCTACGAGTTTCGCCTGATGCAGCCCCTCTTCTCCCATTCCTTGCAGTGTGTCGATGAATCCCTCAAGGAGAACTTCACTCGTCATCTCTTGGCCCCACCTCTTACATCCATAGACGCCTGGGGCCTTTCCACCGCCAATGCTCAGCCCGCCATCGTGGCCGCCACTTATGTCATTGCTGAGGTGCTCAAAAAGGCTCATGGCGTGGATTTGGCCACGCACGCCCGCGTGTCCCACTTCTTAGGCCACTCCCTCGGCGAGTACTCGGCGCTTCTACTCACTGGCGTTTTGAGCCTTGATGAGGCCGTCACCATAGTGCGCCGGCGGGGCGAACTCATGCAAGACTTGGTGAAGCTGCAAAAGTACGAAATGCGGTCTCTTCTATTGAAGCCGCTGCTGTACGAGCTTGTCCACAATGCTGCGGCCAAACGTGGGGTTCTAGCGTGCGCGAATAATGCGAGTCTGATTGCGGTGTCAGGCACTGCTCTGGAACTCGATGACTTGGTGCTACTTTTAAACGGCTCCAAAAAGACCGTTCTCAAGCAAACTCAGTTGCCGGTTTCTGTCCCTTTTCACAACCGCCTCCTCGAGACCATCGAGCCGGCATTGCTTTCGTGCAGGACTCACTCTCGTCAAGGCACCAAGCCCATCGTGAGTAATTTCTCGGGTGCAGAGTCGAAAGGTGACGTTTACGCAAATACAGTTCTCGGAACTTCCAAGCCAGTCCAGTGGAAAAAGTCGATCGAGTTTCTCAAGGACCGCGGCGTGGGATCTTTAGTCAACCTTGGCCCCGGAACGGCGGTGAGCACCATCAACAGTCGCTTTGACGTGCAGAACTTCAGTGCAGGGTCTCCTCAGGACTTGAAGATCTTGGCGGACGTGTTTGAGAGAAGCCCTAGTGATGCAGGCGTGTGCGAGTGATGAGTGACGAACTCACTCATTTCGAGTGCCCAGATGCTTTTGTATGTCCAGGTACTCTAATAGAAAGCGCGCCGCTTTCGGCGCGACGATGGTATCGTCTCCGATAAAGAAGCTGCGCGCAAGATTGTGAATAACACGTGAGCTTGGTCCACTCCGATAAAAAGAGTTACCGGCACCAACGGTCTCAGCAAGCCAAATCTCGGATTTTTAGATGCTACTAGACGATACCACACTCAAGGTATCATCTTAGCTCTGCTAATCTAGTCTCTGGCTATGTTGGCACGTCTCTCCCACTTTTGGTAAGGTTGTGTGCCCAGGTGAATTTTTTCTCCGAATCTTGACTTCGCGCGCCAGAGTCAAGCGGTTCGCTAGATATAAAACTTGGAACTTCCGCTCCGCTCTTATTTTGCAGATTATCGTAATGAGTGCACAACTAATTGACGGCAAGGTCATAGCAACCGAGCTCCGCCAAAAGATACACCGCGAAATCCAGGAGATACAAGCCAAGCATGCTGACTTCAAGCCGGCCTTAATAATCATCCAGGTGGGCGACCGCCCAGACTCCTCTACTTACGTGAAAATGAAGTTGAAGGCCGCTGAAGAGGCTAGCATTGAATGCAACTTGATCAAATTGGATGAGGACGTGTCTGAGTTCGAATTACTTTCCAAGATCTCTGATTTGAACAACGATGTCAATGTTGATGGTATCTTGGTACAGTTGCCTATTCCCGCGCACTTGGACGAGACTAAGGTGACAAATGCCGTGGCTGCAAGCAAAGACGTGGACGGCTTCGGGCCCCATAATGTCGGAGAATTGGGTAAGAAGGGCGGAAACCCTACTTTCTTGCCTTGCACTCCCAAAGGTATCATGCAATTGCTTGAGCATTCCAACGTCAGCATTACGGGTAAAAACGCGGTTGTTCTTGGTAGATCTGACATAGTTGGTCGCCCAATTGCCAACTTGTTGACCAAGGCTAATGCTAATGTCACGCTTTTACACTCCAAAACGCTGCCAGAGAACCTCCAGGCTTTTTTGGCATCTGCTGACCTCGTGGTAGTTGCCATTGGAAGCCCCAACTTCGTCAAGGGCTCCTGGTTAAAGAAAGGCTCTGTTGTCATTGATGTGGGCGCCAATTTTGTCCCAGATAAGACCAAAAAATCCGGCTCTAGAATGGTCGGAGACGTGGATTTCGACTCTGCTGTCTCTGTGGCATCTTTGTTGACTCCAGTTCCTGGCGGAGTTGGACCCATGACTGTTGCAAACTTATTAGACAATGTGGTGATTGCTGCCAAGAACCACTACAGGGCCAACAGCCAGACTCCTCGCTTCACGAACCCTTTGAAATTGAACTTGAAGACACCCGTCCCTTCTGACTTTGAAATTTCCAGATCTCAACATCCAAAGAGAATAAACCAAGTTGCCGAAGAATCGGGAATTTTGGACTCCGAATTGGAGCCATTTGGCTTTTACAAAGCTAAGGTGTCTTTGGACATTTTGAAGCGTTTGGAGAACAAGACAAATGGTAAGTATGTCTTAGTGACTGGTATCACCCCGACTCCCTTGGGAGAGGGTAAATCCACCACCACTGTCGGCTTAGCACAGGCTCTCGGAGCCCATTTGGGCAAGAACGTGTTTGCTAACGTAAGGCAACCTTCTATGGGCCCAACTTTCGGTATCAAAGGTGGTGCTGCTGGGGGCGGATACTCTCAAGTCATCCCTATGGACGAGTTCAACATGCATGTCACAGGTGACATTCATGCTATCTCCATGGCTAACAACTTATTGGCTGCTGCCATCGATACTAGAATTTTTCACGAGAACACCCAAAAAGATGCTGCTTTATACAAACGTTTGGTTCCTGCCAAGAAGGGCGAGAGAAAATTCCCGATTTCATTCCAGAAGAGATTGGAGAAGTTAGGCATCACCAAGACCAACCCAGACGATTTGACCCCAGAAGAGGTCTCCAAGTTCGTCAGATTAGATATCGACCCAGACACCATTACCTGGAGAAGAGTCGTTGATTGTAACGATAGATTCTTGAGAGGTATCACTATTGGAGAGGCTCCAACAGAGAAAGGTATGACCAGAAAGACCGGTTTTGATATTTCCGTTGCCTCTGAGTGTATGGCCATCTTGGCCTTGTGCACCTCTTTGTCTGATATGAGAGAAAGATTGGGCAAGATGGTTGTCGCTGCCTCCAGGGCCGGTGAACCAATCACATGTGAAGATATTGGATGTGCGGGCGCTTTGACTGCATTGTTAAAGGACGCCATCAAGCCAAACATTATGCAAACCTTGGAAGGTACCCCAGTTTTTGTTCACGCCGGGCCTTTCGCCAATATCTCTATCGGAGCCTCTTCGGTCTTGGCCGATAAAATGGCTTTGAAACTAGCAGGTACCTCCAAGGATTTGACGGAAGAAGAAAGACAAGAGCAAGAGGGTTACGTTGTCACCGAGGCAGGGTTTGACTTCACCATGGGAGGTGAGAGATTTATGAACATCAAGTGCAGAGCATCCGGCTTGGCTCCAGATGTCATTGTTATCGTTGCAACTGTCCGTGCGTTGAAGGTGCACGGAGGTGGCCCCGAGGTCAAAGCAGGTGCTCCATTATCAGCCGAATACACTCAAGAAAATGTGGAATTGTTGAGAGCAGGGTGCTCCAATTTGGCCAAGCACATTGCCAATGCTAAGGCATACGGCTTGCCTGTGGTGGTTGCCATTAATAAAATGTCTTCAGACAGCGACAAAGAGCACGAGGTTATTCGTGAAGAGTCTTTGAAGGCCGGTGCTGTTGACGCCATTGTGTCCAACCATTGGGAAGAAGGTGGAAAGGGAGCTGTTGACTTGGCCAAGGGCGTCATCGAAGCTTCTAACTCTATCAACAAGGACTTCCAGTTCTTGTACGGCACCAAGCCCAGTGTGGAGGAGAAGATCACCACCATCGCAAAGGAAATGTACGGTGCAGGTGAAGTCGAGTTCTTGCCCGAAGCACAAAAGAAAATCGACCTCTACACCAAGCAAGGTTTTGGCGACTTACCCATCTGTATCGCTAAAACGCAGTACTCGTTATCTCACGATGCAGCATTGAAAGGTGTACCAACTGGCTTCAAGTTCCCCATAAGAGATGTGAGAGCCTCCATTGGTGCCGGATACTTGTACGCATTGGCTGCAGAGATCCAGACTATTCCTGGATTGCCCACGCACTGCGGTTTCATGAATGTGGAGGTGAATGAAGACGGAGAAATCGACGGATTGTTTTAAATATTGGATGACGAAGCTCAACACTTCACCACACTACGAATCATAAATAGGGAAACATAGTTTAATTGAAAAGCGCCTCCCCGCAGCTTGACGACAAATCTGTCAAGAGAGATTTCGTGGTAATTTGCTTCGCACCCATTGCGAATCGGAATGATAGGGCCGGGTTCACTAGCCTGCATGTCGTGCGAGTCGCAGCTTTCTGACCTCAATAAAAAAAGGGAGGAAAAATGTCTTATCTCTCCTTGTTCCTCTTGACCACACGCCCAATTGAACCATAGGCAATTGCAAATGTTCGCCAATACAAAATCGCTTGCACGCAGTGCAGCTGCCACCTTATTCAGAGGCTCTTCCGCCGCCTTCTCTAGAAGTTCGGTTGCCCCTGTCTCCAGGACCTTTGCGTCTCGGAACGCCACAAGTGTGGTTCCAAAAGTTGCCTGCAAGCCAAGCCTTCTTGCTAAAAAATTCAACACCAGGTCTTACAGTGTTTTGAGCCAATCAGCCGCCAAACCTTACTCATACAAAGACATCAAAGAACTTGTGACCACGCCCAAGAAGGATTCTCTTCTCATTGATGTCAGAGAGCCGGCCGAGTTCCAGGAGGGACACATTCCTGGAGCACTTAATGTTCCGTTCAAGTCGTCGCCCGGAGCCTTCGATTTGTCGGAGGAAGAGTTTGAAGATAGCTTTGGGTTCCAGAAGCCAGACAAGGACAGCGAATTGGTGTTCTACTGCTTGGGAGGCGTGCGGTCCACCGCCGCCGAGGAGTTGGCCAACTCTTTTGGCTACACCAGGCGGGGCAACTACCAGGGCTCGTACGAGGACTGGTTGATGCATGAAAATGGAGCAAAGAAGGATTAGGCTCCAGACCAAGGCCTCAATGCGGAGGCTCCAGGTGAGCAAAAATGAACACTTGGCATAGCCACGACTCGGGCTCTAATGTCAACTACCCTGCACTACAATGCTGTGACGTCTCCTAGCCCTCTGTATATATCCCATTTCTATTGCCTACCTCATTCCAAGTCTATAAAGATGATCCACCAATAAAAGCTCGATAGATGACCGCTAAATGGCTGCTAGAAGCCTTACTGATCATATCACTGCTCCTGGCCCCTGAATTCAAGCTGTTTGAACTCCTTTCCCAAGCGTCTCTTTCTCTTCCTTTCCATGACTTTCTCTCTCTGGCTCTTCTTCATACTGTCAAACTTGGCCTTTTGGATCATCTTCCGCTTCTCAGATTGCTTTAAAAAGTATGGGTTCACCTGCTCACCCGTGCGCATTTTCTTCATCTGCTCTTTCTTATGGTTGGCCACAATCTTATCCGAAAGATCCCGGTTTTTCAAGGTATCTAACCTTGACTTCAACGACTGCATTCTGAGCTTGAGGTCCTGCACTTCTCTTTCCGGCATGCTGGCGAGCAATGTCTTATCTTTCAACAAGCTTTGCATTTCATCCACCTCCTTCTGCCGATACTCGTCTAGGAATGCGTAGTCTTTCCTGATCTTACCCCAGTCTGCCTTTCCGTAAGCAGCATCGAACCGGACATCCTGGTAAAGCCTGGAGTCCTTGGCGCTTCTAAGGCCTGGAATCTCTCTGATTCTGGAAACGGGTTTTTTGGAGCTGGCCTCCGATGGCGCGTGCTTAAGTTTCCTGCCAGGCTTGTTGCCCTTCTCATGCTTCGAGGAATCGTCCAAGAACCCATCTTCCGAGCTCAGGGCATCCAGATCCAGCTGCCCCTCGGCATAGCTTCTCAGATAGGTCGTACTTTCTCTGAGGCTAGGCCCTTTGTTTGTGCTGCGTTGAGTCGTGGCTGTTTCCTTTTTAAGTGCGTCCTCTTCCCTGAGTCTGCGCTGAGCAGAGCTTAAGGCGCCAAAGGAGAGAGTCGAGAAATCGTCTTCATCACTAGCTTCGTCTTTTCTTAATACCAGCCCTAAATAATCGTCCTCAGACTCCGAATCGCTGTACTGTGGTCTCACTCTCCTCGAATTCATATCACTGATGCCTTGCTGTGATGCACTGCCGTTCTCATTACGATGGGGAAGGCTCACCGCGCACTCGCTACTGAGAGCACATCACATCGGCACTGATGCTAGGACTGCACATAAGCTTCGGTTGTGACTTGAATCTACCGGGACTGGCCGGAGCATCCGAATTTCTCAAGCCATTGGAACACGTATTAGTACCTTCAGAGAGGGTTTAAGTTTCGTCCACGGCCTCTTTGTTCCATGTAGTCCGTAAATCTTTGTCCCAGCTAGTCCATGAACTCTTTGTCTGATGTTGTCCATGATTTTTTTTGTTTCATCTTGTCAGTGGACTTTTCAGCATCTTAATCCATGGAATCTTTGTCCCATCTCGCCCATGGGCCCTGCGATTCTTTGTCCGTACTGACCCTGTTCGACTATAATAAAAGCACGTGCGCAGCACGTGCCCTTTGCCAGTAGTGTATATGGCGCCGCGCCATTCCCGTCCAACGGCCTAAGTCGGCCCCACCAGCCATGCATTGTTGCTTGGCCCCGCAGTTGAGGCCGACTTTCAGACTTGAAGGCGCTCACAATAGTGGAGGATGATGGTTATGTTAGAACCATGCAAGAATATAGTCTGTTGAATGTCCCCGCACGGCGTTCGCACCCCTGTAGCGCGTCGCCTGGAGAAATCGGTCCCTATTTGCCCCGGGCGCGGGCCAGTGGATTATGTAAGCCGAGGGCCGTACGTGTCCGACGAGGCTTCTGCGGTGATTTTGAACCATCTCTGCGATTCTCGTTTTTGTTCGGAATCCTCACTCCTTTTTAGCTCTACCCACATATTCTTCCCATCATGTTGACCAGATTTGTCCGTTCATCTAGAGTATGTAAGGGATCGGAAATTGCTCCCAATTAGCCGTGTTCTTTAGCCGTCATGAAACACCACCCGGCTAGACGTCCCGAGAGCCCCGGACCGGCCGGAAGGCGTTGTTCAGCGCATACTAACCATAGACTATTCAAAAGAGATTCTTGTCTCTCCACGAGTTCCGCTCCGCTGCACTTTTAGAGTCATACGGAGTTGGTGTGCCAAAGGGCTACGCCGCTACTACTCCTGAGGGTGCTTTCGATGCTGCCAAGAAGTTGGGCACCTCTGACTTGGTTATCAAAGCCCAGGCCTTGACCGGTGGTAGAGGTAAGGGGCATTTTGACAATGGCTTTCAGGGCGGTGTCAAGTTGATCTCTTCGCCAGAGGAAGCTAAGGACTTGGCGTCCAAGATGTTGAACCACAAGTTGATCACAAAGCAAACCGGCGAGGCAGGCAAGGAAGTCACTGCCGTGTACATTGTCGAAAGAAGAGATGCCAAGACCGAGGCTTACTTGGCCATTTTGATGGACAGAGCCACCCAAGCTCCCATGATCGTGGCCTCCGCCCAAGGAGGTATGGACATCGAGGGTGTTGCCGCTAAGGACCCAGATGCCATCAAAACCTTCCCAGTGGACTTGAATGTTGGCGTCACCGATGAATTGGCCACGGACATTGCCTCTGTTTTGGGTTACGACAAGGAGTCTTTGCCAGAAGCTGCCAAGGCTGTCCAAAACTTGTATAAGGTATTCATCGACAAGGATTGTACTCAGGTTGAGATCAACCCATTGTCCGAAACCCCAGACCACAAGGTGTTGGCCATGGATGCTAAGTTGGGATTCGACGACAATGCCGAGTTTAGACAAAAAGACGTTTTCTCTTGGAGAGATCCTACCCAGGAAGACCCAGAGGAAGTCGAGGCCGCCAAGTACGGTCTCAACTTCATTAAGTTGGACGGTAATATTGCCAACATTGTCAACGGTGCAGGTTTGGCCATGGCCACCATGGACATCATCAAGTTGTACGGCGGTGCTCCAGCCAATTTCTTGGACTGTGGTGGTACTGCCACTCCGCAAACCATTGAGAAGGCTTTCCAATTGATCTTATCGGACAAGAACGTCAATGGTATTTTCGTCAACATCTTTGGCGGTATTGTCAGATGCGACTACGTTGCCGAGGGCTTGATCGCAGCCACAAAGAATTTCAAGTTGTCCATTCCAATTGTGGTTAGATTGCAAGGCACCAATATGAAGGAGGCCAAGGAGATGATCAACAATTCCGGCTTGCAATTGTATGCATTCGAGGACTTGGACCCAGCTGCCGAGAAGATTGTCCAATTAGCTCCCCCAATGGCATGAGCATTAAATTATATTATATATTCCTGACTAGCCCTACTGTAGTTTTTTTGTCACGCATCCTTGAGTCTGAAGTCGAGTACCAGCGCTTTTACGCACCTCCTTTGCTTTCTAGTGCCGCCTACTTCAAGTGTCGCATACTTCCCAACGCGTAAACCCACTTACTCAGCTTTCCTCTTTAATGGCCCAAACTCTAATCTCCGTATGCCTCATACGTATCCTCTTCTACGCTACACCGGAGGACAAACGGGACAGTGTTTCGCAGCCAGATGTGCCAATGTCGCGCCGCCGCTAGCCTCACCAGAGAAACTCCAGACCGTGCGAAATCAGTATTCGCCTCTCATTTTCACACCACGCACCCCATGTTTTTAACCAGATCCGAATACGACAGAGGGGTCTCCACGTTCTCCCCCGAAGGCCGCTTGTTTCAGGTCGAGTACTCTCTCGAGGCCATCAAATTAGGCAGCACCGCTATCGGGATCCGAACAGCAGAGGGTGTTATCTTGGGCGTGGAGAAGAGGGTGACTTCGTCCCTCTTGGACTCTTCTTCCATTGAGAAAATCGTCGAAATCGACAAGCACGTTGGATGCGCCATGTCCGGATTGACCGCCGACGCTAGGTCTATGATTGACCACGCTAGGGTGTCGTCGTTGACCCACAACTTGTATTACGACGAGGAGATGACGGTCGAAAGCTTGACCCAATCAGTATGTGATTTGGCATTGCGGTTTGGCGAGGGTGCCTCTGGCGAGAAGAGGTTGATGTCCAGACCGTTCGGTGTGGCTCTTTTGATTGCCGGGGTGGACGAAAATGGGCCACAGTTGTACCACGCGGAGCCGTCGGGAACCTTTTACAAATACGATGCCAAGGCCATCGGCTCCGGCTCAGAAGGCGCCCAAACAGAATTGCAGAATGAATACCATCAGTCGTTGACGTTAAAGGAAGCCGAACTATTAGCTTTGAAGATCTTAAAGCAAGTCATGGAGGAGAAGTTGGACTGTAAGAACGCGCAACTAGCATCGGTGACAAAAAAAGAGGGGTTCAAGGTTTACGATGATGCCACCACCGACGCTCTTGTCAAGGAGTTGAACGAAAGTGCTGTTGACGAGACTCAACTCTGAGAGCAAGACGTCCGCTGGTCTTGACTAGAGTGCGTCAAGTAGAATGTAATAAATAAAGTGCAAATGCATCATTAGCTAAAGCAAGCTATACACGAGCGAATATCTCTTGAAGCGCCACGAAAGCAGGGTTTTCTCCGCCAAGATGGTCGAGCTCGTTGGTCATCTCCCCTAGGCCTTCGTTGAACCGTGACCAGAACCCGGTCACCACCTCATTGAGCCCTGCGACCCTACTGTTCATCAAGGATTCGCTGAATTCGATTTTCTCGAACTTGTCTGGATAATTAGATTTGTATTCTTGGAGCAACTGGGCGTTCATCAGAATAAATGTCTTTTTGAGGCGGGTCACTGTGAGCCCAAACAGATGCACAGTATTCAAGAGGCCCCTTAAGAGCTGCAAAAGCAACCCATTTGTTACCATTGAATCCCGGAGAATGTTGTTTAGGTATTTCCCAATCTGATTGTTTAATTCACTGACTTCAGTGTATTTCTCCTTTGTTTTAGACTTGGACATGCGACCATGAGACGACCCCAGGATCTTCTCGTCAAAAATGTCGTTGGCCGTAAATGCTTGCTTCATGAAAAAATGAGGCTCGTTTTGAGAGCTCCATCTCAGGTCGTAGTCGGCTCTTGCCGGCGACTGTGAGCTTGGAGATGAATGGCCACCTTGCATGCTCAGAGCCGAGTTGCTTAAGCTCAATCTCGTGGACGATGTCTGTTGACCGCTGGCGTCCGTTTCTGATTCTTTCTGGAACTGTTCACTTGTGTGGCATAAAACAGAATAGTTTGCTTCAATGATGCTGAAATTGATATAGCTCTGTAACTCAACCAACAAGCTCTTCATTCGAAATACTAAAACCCGGCAACGCAACATTAGTTTCCGGGTTGGTCGCGAGTATCCCTTGTAGTTCCATACGCTGGAAAACGATATATCTTTCCAGCAGTTGTCTAGAAGTTTGCTTGTAAATTTAAGAATCATTTGGAGCCTGAAAATAAGCTGGTACTCGAACATGAAGCTTTCACCAATTAAAAGATTCAATGGAAACGGAAGACTCACGTTAATG